>PRKT01000118.1:1081687-1133746 GCA_003671525.1 Saccostrea glomerata
CAGGAGCAGAGAAGAAGATTTTCAAAGAAATAATGCATTTTCACTACCTACTTATTTAGCCCCGCCCTAGCACTAGAACCCCTGACCCCAGGGCCATGAATTTCACAATTTTGGTAGAGGACTCATTGCTGATTACAATCATGCAAACAGTTTGACTGCTTGATGTCCAGGAGTAAAGAAGAAGATTTTTAAAGATTGCACTAATTTTAGTGGTTTTGGCCCCACCCCACAGGCCCCAGGGGGGCAGGGATCATGAAATTCACAATTTTTGTTCCCCTTCACCCATAGATGCTTTATGCCAAATTTGGTTGAAATTGGTTCAGTGGTTGTAGAGAAGAAGCTGAAAATGTTCAAATGTTAACGCACAACGCACGACGCACGACGACGGACGAAAACAGATAGCAATAGGTCACCTGAGTTTACTCAGGTGACCTAAAAATGCCATTAATTTTTCTCTTATTCATAATTATCTCCCCTTGGAAAAGGGATTGGCCCTTCATTTGAACAAACTTGAATCCCCTTTACCCAAGGATACTTTGTAGCAAGTTTGGTTGAAATTGGCCCAGTGGTTCTTGAGAAGAAGATGAAAATGTGAAAAGTTTACAACAACGACGAAGACAACAACAGAAAACGGACAAATTTTGATCAGAAAAGCTCACTTGAGCCTTTGGCTCAGGTGAGCTAAAAATGAAAAAAAAAACACCTGTAAAATTCAAAATAATCATTCAATCAAGATGAAAATATCAGGTGCACACCTTCATATGGTGAATAATATGTGTACAAATTTTCAGACAAATACTTCCAATAGTTTCTGAGTAATGATCTGAACAAAATCTCTTCTACAGACAGCTGGACAGACGGACATGGTGATTCCAATATACCCCCCCCCCCCTAAACTTCGTTTGCTGGGGGGTGGGGTTATAATAATTGCTTATGTCACAGGGTGAATAAATTTTTATTTTAATAAATACTTTATAATTTATTCATTAATAATTTGTGACCTAATATACTAATCATTTCATTACCATCATCATCATTTTCATCTATTATACAGCATAGTGAATTACAGTACTCTGGAATTTACTATGTGTTCTATTCATTCATGAAGTCGCTCATTCATATTCATGGGGTTGAATGCTCATTGGTTAGTTTGGGAGTGTGAAAGGTCAAAGGTGTTTGTGTCAGAAGGCATGAGGCTTGAAGGTGTATGATTGGTTGATATTTCAGTGTGAGAAGTGTGTGAGTGGTTTTACTAGTTGGTACCAAATACGCATGTTTGGCGCCAAACACCCCTAATAACTCACTCCACCCTAAGACAGCCAGGAGAAAGGAAGAGTTTATCTCCTCTCCATACATAAAGTCTCTTATTCAATAATAAAGACAACTTTATACCTGTCTATTCGGTAAGAATTAATTTACCATCGTTGCTCTGAATATATTAAATACCTTATCAATTAATTATCTAATTAAAGACAGTTAAAGTATTCTAAAATAACTAAAAGTGTGAATGTTAGTGTATGAGTGTATTCATTTATATTACAGGTCACCTTTACTTATTATTCTTGTAATATTCATCATCAATAGCAATTGATACATCATAGATAAAGAAAAGAACCCACCAGCTGTGTTATCGTTGTCTATTAATGGAGTTTTAGATAAATTGCGGCTGTGACACTTACATTGCAAATGAATTTAAAGATTAACAACAAATCCAATTACCTGGTAGATAATGAAAGAAAACATCAAGTTATTTTCCAACTCTGCTTTACTTGCATTGTGAAATAAAAAAAAGAAGAGATAACTATGGCACGCCAAATTCACAAAAATGAGATAATCATAGTTTCACAATCGATAAACTAGGTTTATCGGTTGTAAACTTTAGTTTACGAACTGTAAACTATAGTTAACAACGTTAATCTATATTTCACATCTGTAAACCATAGTTAACGCGATAATCTATGTTTCACAACCGTAAACTATACTTAACACAGAAAACAATCATTTGCGATTGCAAAACATACATTATCTGATAAATACAGTTTCACGTTTTGTAAACTATAGTTTACAAACCGTTAACTATAGTTAACGATCTGATAAATATAGTTTCACGATTTGTGAAACTATGATTAACAACTCTTAACTATAGTTTACGATTGTAAACTATAGTTTACAAACGTGAATCTATGTTTATCAACAAAATCTATTGTTAACGCTTATTACAGACAGATAAACTTAGATTATCATTCGTAAACTATAGTTAACAACCGTTAAATATAGTTTTACAGATGAAAACTATACTTAACGAATCGTTAACTATAGTTTACGGTTTGTAAACTATAGTTAACAGTCGATAAACCTAGTTTATCAATTGTGAAACTAGGGTTATCTCATTTTTGTGAATTTGGCATGCCATAGATAACACATGCTTCAACCAAAAAAAAAATTGCGAAAAAGAACCTGCCTGCTGAATTGATTTTTACCTGATCATTAGTGATCGAGAAACTAAATTTTTTTTTGGCCTTTATCATGTTCAGGGTGTTAAGTGATTAATGTGATACAATGCACACATCACAGAGTTTTCTCCCCTCAGTTATTTCTCTTGGTAGCATAATTTAATTAAAATAATCACATACTACCAGTTCTAATTTATTTTTTTCATATCCGTAGCTAAATTATCTATGGATATGAGCAAATATATCTCAAAATCCTTCGACTTTAATCTAAATGCAAAAAAATTCCTAATGTATGGAATCCTTATAGGGCCAGTAAGTTCACTACCACACCATCAAACAACTTTAATAAGGGTCAATGGAGTGATAATGTTGGGGCGCAATAAGGATTTAGCAAATAGTGATGAAGCAAAAGAATGATGACAATGATGCAATGTACTATCAAGCCATCATCATAGCACCATCCTTATTGTTACATAGCAGCACTGTGAGCTCTATTGCGTCATTGTGCCATTGGATCATCATCATTGTGCCATCACATCAACATCATCATGCTATTGCACATTGAATTTCTGAATTCATAGTCATTGCCCTACTGGGTTACAGCACTATTGATCCAAAACTCAATGGTGAACAACAATGCCCTATCAGGATTCCATTAAAAATGTTAGATCTAGATAGGAAATTTCTCAATTAGACATGTGCATTTATTACACTTTAATCATGATATCACAATCCAACTCTACAAGAATTTAACCAATAACAAAATGCTCCCAGTGTACTGATATATCAGTTTAACCAATTTATCTTACTTTCACATTTCTTTTTCTGACTAGGGACTGGTGTGTAAGCCCTGTAATAATCCTTCTCCACCACTTCCCCTTCACAGTAAACACAGATGTTATCTCCCGGGGAGGAACATTGACGGTGGTTGCAATTTGCAATAGGAGGACAAACTGAAATGAAAAAGTCAACCAAATCATTAAGGCATACAATATATACGGTTTTCCTTTGACATATTATTTTGCTTGGAGTTATCCCCCTAAGCCGCCATCTTGTAGGGCAAAGCAGTGAATTTTCCTCTTTGAGCAACCAATTTTAAACTTAATTGCATGCCTGAAATATATGGAAAAAAATACTTACAATCTCAATTAAGATTATGAACTAATAGAGGCTTTAACAAACGTATTTTCATAAGAAAAACCATGAAAATGGTGTTAAGGCTTAAAAAAAAATGTGTTTGTTTCCTGTAACATTCCAAAAAATCATGGATTGGTATGTCGGGAATTTTTTTTATTTTTCATCTTTTTTTTTTTGCTTTTGAATGGTCAAACATCCCCAGACTGAATAAACCAGGCGTTATATTTACAGTGGACACTGGACACCCAACACCACTGCCTTAAGCAGCAGAAAATGAACTTTAAAAAGTTTTGGGGGAAAATTGATTTTACCGACAATAATGATTACTCTTTATATTTATTATTTAAGGTAAATGTTAAATATTTTTTGACATAATTTAGGTCTCAAATTAAGCTACAATTATTTTTTTTTAATAAATGGAATCAGCTGATTGATCAAACTGTAAGTTTTGCAGAAAAAAAAAATCCACACGGGGGGGAGTGGGGGGGGGGGATATGAATGGGTCAGTCAGGTTACAGGAAAACATATTTTTTGGAGGCCGTTATGTAGAGATCTGTATTTTAATCAAATTGCTGGTTAAGTTAGTTAACCAGCAATCTGATTAAATTACTACAAATCTCTACATAGCACCACAGGGGCATCTTATCCACTCTGTTCTCTATTTCACATATAAATGTGAAATAGAGAACAGAGTGGATAAGATGCCCCTGTGCATAGCACAAAGCGCTACGTAGAAAGATCTGTATTTTAATCAGATTGCTTAACCAGTAGGCCAGGCCTTAGTATAACAAATTGAACTTGCTTGAATAATGAAGGGAACTAGGAATGTTGCCTTACAACATGGCAGCCGTGGGGAATAACTCTTACTAAAATTACTAGTACCTCAATGGAAATTCACATCTTAGCCTACAAAAACCATTTTCCCTTAAAGCTAGGTCATGTAATCATACTTTATACTTTACATAATACCTATATAGTTATACTATATACATGTACAAACTAATTAACACACCAAGAAGAAAAAGTTGCATCCCAATTTGGATATTAGGCCCGATTGGGGGTACCTATATCCTAAACGGACTATAATATCCCATTTGGACGCGTGCTCAACATTCATCTTCCTTTACAGGTTCACCTATCCTTTGACTTCGTAACTTTAAACAAATTTCAGTCAAACTCTTCATGAATTCGTCTACGAGAATCTTTGAAAATTTCTGCACAGGCATAGCCGATGACAGCCGACAACAAATCGGAATCGGTATATCGAACCCGATTTATTTTCATAAACTTGAAAAAAAATAACAAAGTGTCAAAATTTTTGGTCAAACCTTGCAATATTCGAGCTTTTCCATTTGTATTGTATGATTTTTATTTTTTCCTATTATTTTCCATTTGTATAACGCATAATGTTTACATCTATTCTACAATCATGACAATTTCCCTATTACAGTATCGAATATTTTTTTCATTATATTTCATTTTTAATCGGGTAAAAATATTACAAAATGTCATATTAATTACACACATGTTTACAATTATTAAATGCCTCTTACTTTTACAATAAGGCCCGTCTGCATAGAAGCCATCATTACAATTTGTGCAGTTCTCCTCGGAGGAGCACTTTCCTCCACTGTCACGCACCAGTGGGTGGTTCCGCTTCAAAATTCCATCATCAGAGTAACGCTTTGTACAGGCGGCCCGATCGTAATCTGTTTTATCATCACAAATTGCTGTAAATGAAGAATTGAACAAGAAATCAATTGATGAAGACATTTTTAAAGGGGGGGGGGGTTTCTAGGTTCTTTATTGTGATCCTGCATACACGGAACCATCAGTAATTTCTCAGTACATCAAAACAGTCACTATTGTGTCTCGATGCTAGACAGAACGTTCTATAGGGCCTAGTTGAAATGATATTGTCCTACGGACCCGGTTTAACGACTGTGGTGAGGGCTTGTCCCGAGACACAGATCATTCTAACATAACTATTTGCAGATTAAAACTTTAACTTTAGATGTGAGATATTGAATAGACATGCACTTAGAGGACTGGTGCACTTAAATTAATTTACTGAAGTCCTAGAGGTCTAAAAAGTTATTCCAAGTTACTAATTTTGTTCAGAGGTATAACACAAATACCTAACTTGGCTAAATATACTGGCAGTAAGTGAATCTCTTCCCAATTAACAAATATAGAGCTAGCATTATCACTCGATTGGTGAAACAATTGCGAAATAAATGCTAATCTGATGAATGAGAAAGGGGAGTTCTGCGCCACCCATCCCTCATATAAGAAAAAGAAGGCATCCCTCAGGTCATCCCTCACATTGAATGTTATAAGAAGATACCCCTCACTATAGATAGAGTATTGGGGGATACCGGATATGTAGGTCACTGGTCATTTAAATCACCTGTGCGATCGATAGGGTGGAATGTTAACCTATGGCTATGAGTATTTTCACTCTTCCTCCTCATTTCGCTCCTCCTCCTCATTCACACCTCCTCCTCATTTCACTCTCCTTCTCCTCCTGGAGAAGGAAGAGGAGTGATATAAGGAGGAGGAGTGAAATGAGGAGGAGGAGGATACGGTTCAGTGCTTTGAGGATATGGTTCACTGCCCCAATGAGCAGTTCGCACACTTCTCCTTCCAGTGTTCCTTCCAGCTCATGGTTCTTGTGAATATTCATTGCAACCACATTATATATGTATTATAACTTTGTTGCTCATTCTTTATCCATGTTATTATTGTATTAGTTTGGAAACATAATTATCTTTACTAGTCAATATCTCTTAAATAGAATGCAGACTTTAAATTCAACAGTTTTAGGGGATAAGTACAATAGATCATTGGTCAGCGAGAAGAATGCAGTAACCCTCATAACCATAGGTTAACATTCCACCCTATCGATCACACAGGTGATTTAAATGACCAGTGACCTACATATCCGGTATCCCCCAATACTCTATCTATAGTGAGGGGTATCTTCTTGTATCATTCAATGTGAGGGATGACCTGAGGGATGCCTTCTATTTTCTTATATAAGGGATGGGTGACCCAGAACTCTCCTTTCTCATTCATCACTAACTAGTCTTTAGTTAAGAAAATGAATGTGTTGTACATTTTTAAAATGATAAATATTTATTTTGAAGAAGTTTATTGGAATGACAGATATTTAGAGTTTATGGCATCAAACTGAACTATTCATGATCAAGTACATGCATGGAGTCTGATACCGTATTTGCAGGATGTGTAGTCATCTGGTTCGCTTCTGTATCCAGGACAGCAGTACAGTTCAGATTTATAAATAGTTCTAAAATAACAAAATAAATGATTAAATTTTTATTCTTTATCAATTAAATGATAGTTAATCATTCCTTTATTATAATGCAGAGTTTCCTTCAGGCGAAATAATAGCTAAATGAATAGCTTAGAGTTTATAATCAGAGACATAAATAACATTTATGTCTCTGTTGTAAAGAAGGTATTTTTTTTTTAACTTTTGTTGTACATAATATTTGTACAGCGCCTTAGATTTTAATATATTATAAGGCGCTTCATTAATGTTTGATAATAGTAAAATAAGAATAAGTCTAAATGAAAAAAAAAACTTTAAACGGAAAAATCGTATTCAAGAGAGAGAGAGAGAGAGAGAGAGAGAGAGAGAACCTGTATCTGGTACACCGGCCCCATTTCCAGAATTTACATTTCGTCTTATATCTCTCCTTAACTGACCATGTTTTCTTGCAGACATTAATACTGAAATATATAATTGTAAAAAAAAAAGCAACAACATAGAAGATATAAAGAAATGAAGAACTTTTAATTTATATTTCACTAAATGAATCAAATTACGAATGCTATTAATGTTTTGAGAGTAAAAAATGAACAGTGAATATCTTTAAGTATATAAATTTTGTAACACCATGTATATGTAATATGTGCATCACAATCTCTTTGTTGCTAAATCAGTTATCATTATCAATCCGTAGAAAATTTAGTATGAAATGAAAGATCGTAAAATCTGTAAAAATAAAATAAATAAATGAATAAAAAATAAAAATAAAAATAATAATAATAAAAATAAATATAAATGAAATTGGAATTCCCTTGGGTATCAATTGCACCCCGTTGTTAGCAGACCTATTTTTGTATTCATATGAAGCAGAATTTGTGCAAAATCTTATGCGTGAAAAGAAGAAAACACTTGCTGTGGCCTTCAACTCTACAATTAGATATGTTTATTATACCTCTACCTATTTTTTTCTTATATAAAAGTAAGGCAGTAAAATGTGAATAATTCCATAGAAATCTCAGTCAATAGACTTATTCCCCGTGCGTTAGTTAAATGAGCTAATCCCTGCTTCGGAAGCTAATTCCCCGGTTATCCGTAATCCTCTAGATTTTACTTATGTATCGGTCTAATACCGGTATGTTAATGGACTAATTCCCCGTGCGTTTGTCTTGAAGCTAATTCCCCGCCATTCGTAATCCTCTAACTGTATCGGTATAATAACAGTTAAGAAGTATATCAAGGGAGTTAGAAAGATTCCAGTTCCCCTCGACCCGGAGTATTTCCCTCGGCACGATGCGTTTAGTTTCATGACGTCCGACAACTAGTCTATGAGCCACTGGGGGTGGTCGGTACCATTGTGGGTGAATAAACTTGATAGTGATATTTGGTAAGGTACTGAGTTACTCCAGCATGCTAGAGGTTCACGGCGAGATACTTTTGACTTGGCGCCGCGTAACTTTTATTTTTATAACTTCTATTTCCGAGGTATATAAGGAGCGAAGGGACGTTAACCGAGGCTCTTACTTGTAGGAGTAGGTACTGAGTATACCCCTAACAAGTGAGAAAATGTATGATAGCATCAAATCCGTTGTGGCTTCAATGCTGGAGACAGAATTATTGCCCTTAATTTGTTCAAATTTAGTATCTTGAGCTGAATATATTTGCAACCTCCAAAGTATTTGTCACACAGTCACCAACCGTGATAGAAAGTTCTACTAGAATGTGCAATAAGTCAGAGATATGAGGATGACCATGTTAAAAGAGCATTAACTGAGTTACTGGCCGTGATTCTAACAAAAATTGCATATTTTTGCAACTTTTATCAACAATTACCTCATAATTCTGTATAACGAATAAGATAAGTACAAAAGCACGTATATATTAAGGCAAATGATATAGAAAGGAACTACGATACTCTGCAGTTATATTGTAGCGTTTGACAGCTGCTGCTTTCAAACACAAAGTGTCTCTATGTCTTTATTTATGGTGATCTCAGTGGTCGGATCCACATGAATTCGTCTAAAAGGTTTATTACCAGAAAGAACTTTATTCGGTAATAACCAATATTTGCCCCACAAATCAAACTTTGATGGATATATATTTAATTAAGTTCTTAAACAGGGGAGTATATGCTGACTTCAAAGCACGGAATATTTTCATAAGTAATGACGCCATATGTACTTAATGACGTCACAAACATGATGTAAATTTAAGTTTTTTATGAATTTTACAGAAAAATGTACATATTTCGTCGATATTTTGAGTAAGAGTCGACGAGAGCATGTGTGTTCAGGATCAATATTTTGATATAATGTGTAGAATGATAATATCAATGAAATATGTCAATATTGTTCCTGAACAAACTTGCGCTCTATAAATTTTAAAGCTAAAATTGTTGAAATTTTGTCCATTTTGTCCTAGCTCTTTCTGAAAAAGGATATAAAATCGGACTAGTTTGTGACGTCATAAAAACAAAAATTGAGAATACACTGCTTTGACACTATAATATTTTCTGTTAATTTATATTTCTCATACAATTTATTGAATTCAGCACCTTTCAGGTAGTTTTCAAAATTTGACTTTTGTGGGGGCAGATATATGCAATATACCGCAAATAGTTCTTTGCACTGTAAATTGTCCACTTGGAAGGCTTCATACACACAATGATGACTTTCGCTAAGATTTGTCATCTGAGCAAAATATGGGGACCGATTATAATTCAAATAAGTTTATTATATTCGAAACACCAGGGATAAGATTGCATACAGTACAGCGTAGAGATACAGATTCAAATTTCCTTTACGTGACGCACGAAGGTGACCAAGGATGATACAGAGATAATCAGGATAGTGTTTTAGAAAACGTTATGTCTTTTTGACCTTATGGCCTTGATCTTATGCCATATTGACGTGAAGGGTCTGTTTCACACATCCTTTTTCATAAATACCCATATTTATTATTTTTTTTATTAAAATACTATAATAGTGTTATATCTTTTTAAAGTAAAGAATATTCGCGCTAAGAGTAAATCAAGGGAATTTTTCTGAAATTTTTATTTTTACTGTAGGGACAAAATTTAATATGAAATCAAGTGACATATATTTTTGTTACTGAAATAAGGTTTTAAATTGCTAATAAGTGAATAAAATTCTTTAGATAAAATGACCGTGCAACATGTTTTTAATGCGAAAATTTTCACAGTTGTAAATTCTTTCAGCTGATTAAAATATCAATACTGTACATTCCACTTTTATTGTCATGGGTAGAATTATATTCATATATAATTTAAAGGGCTCATTACAGAGCAAATATTGAATAATTATTGAAAAGGGTAATAGCATGGTCTGCATCTAAAAGAATTCTAAAGAAAAATGTCATTCGAAATAAGATAGAAATTGCGTATTGAAAAAACCCACCTTCTCCTCTCAAAGACAAAGGTGAGAGAACGAACAATTTGGGTGAGTGTATATAAAGGGTTGATACATCATTTAAGCCACAATTAATTGGATGCTACAGGGGCGGATACAGGATTTGTGGTTAGGGGGGGCGTGGATAACTTTGTTGAGGCAAGGGGTCTGGGGGCCGCCTTAAGGCCCCCAGTGGGTCCAGGGCGAAGCCCTGATGGGGGCCCGGAGGGCAAAGCCCCCGGAAGCTCCTGGGTTTTCGTGTATTTTAGAGTAAAACCAGGCACAATAATAGTGCATATTTTTCAATTTTTTTGTTAAAATTGGCATAAAGGTGCGGATGTTTGAATAATAATTGTATTGAATATTTTTCAATTCTCATTGTAGTGTAACACATACCACTATAAAAACGATTTACTTACTTATTACTTGCTAATAGTGGTATTGGTTAGTGATGTACCAAAGTACGTGATGTGTTTAATACTAGTCATATCATACTTTGAATGGTGGGGGCCCAGGGGGCGCAGCCCCCGGAAGCTCCTGGATTTTTGTGTATTCTAAGAGTAAAACCAGGCAGAATAACAGTGGTTTGGTTAGTTTTGTACCAAAATATGGCATACTAAATATTAGTCACATCATACTTTGAAAATTTTAGGGGGGGCGTGCGCCCCCCACGCCCCCCCCTTAAATCCGCCAGTGGCTGCTATCATACATTTTCTGAAGGCAGAGATGCATGTCCTTCAAAAATAACTATGAAAAAAATTATTCACCCGAGATAGTTCCGATACCGAAAAATTCATGGCCTGGCTCATGGACTAAACGTTGTTCAATGTCCGCTTCATCTACCTCATATACACTTACTTTGATTAAATTCTTTGGAGCCGAGTATGGAATTTATCTTCTTGTTTACAGGACTTTACAATTACAATGTCACGAACAGTGGCTTTCAATGCAAATAATATTGCAAATGGATTTATTCATTGGGAGAAATTATCGCTTGATTGTGCCAGCATATTTTGCTTTTTGGAGTTTAATATCTACAACACATTTCGACCTGATTCTTTTTTAGCTCACCTAAGCCGAAAGCTCAAGTGAGCTTTTCTGATCAAAATTTGTCGGTTGTCTGTCGTTGCTGTCGTCGTCGTTGTTGTAAACTTTTCACATTTTCATCTTCTTCTCAAGAACCAATGGGCCAATTTCAACCAAACTCGGCACAAAATATCCTTAGGTGAAAGAGATTCAGGTTTGTTCAAATGAAGGGCCACGCCTTTATACAAGGGGAGATACTGTGAAATCACAAATTTTCGTAGTGGTTTAAATTTCGTTGTTTTCGTGGTGTTAAGATAAATGTGACATACATAACAACTAAATAATTCTACATCCACGAAATCAAATCCCAACAAACCAAGAATTTTTCCTTAAACCACGAAAATATGACCCCACGAAAATATGTGATTTACAGTAATTAAGAAATAGTGAAAATTTAATTGTGTGTTTTAAAAATCTTCTTCTCAAGAACCATTGTGCCAGGAAAGATGAACCTTACAGGAAAGCATCCTCAGGTAGTGTAAATCATGACCCCCGGGTTAAAGGCGGGGCCAGAATGACTAATCAATGTTTTACATAGAAATATATAGGAAAATTCTTTAATAACTTCTTTTCAAGAATAGCAATGGCATGAATGATCATATCTATATGGAAGCATCCCCAGGTAGTGTAGATTTAGGTTTGTTCAAATCATGATCCCTGGGGATAGGGCGGGGCCAGAATGGCTAATCAATGTTTCACATTGAAATATATAAGGAAATTCTTTAAAAATCTTCTTTTCAAGAATAGCAAAGACATGAATGTTCATATTTATACAGAAGCATTCTCAGGTAGTGTAGATTCAAGTTTGTTCAGATAATGACCCCTGGTGGTAGGGCGGGGCCACAACATGGAATCTAATTTGTGCATAGAATATGTAAAAAAATTCTTTAAAAATCTTTTTCAAGAATTGCAAAGCCATGTTTAGTCATTTTCATAGGGAAGCATTCTCAGGTAGTGTTGATTCACGTTTGTTCAAGTCATGACCCCTGGAGGTAGGGCGGGGCCTCAATGTAAGTTCAATTGTAAAGGGCAATTAAGGAGGAATGCCACACCAACTTTTTATTTTATAGATCTTTGAATCATCCTTTGTAAACAAGGGTTTCAGCATTGAAAGGCCGACATTAGCTCTTAATTATTTTACATGAATTTTTTTGTATTTTTTCAAAGAAAATGAAAAAAAATTATTTACATCAAAATGATATGCTTTCTTGTGAAAATTTTGCTGTAAATGAATGCACCACATGAATATCTAATAAAATATGTAAAGAAAAGCTGGTTAGATATTAAAATATTTTAAATAAAAAAATATTTATGAAAATAAAACACATAATTTGTGAATATTTTTCAAACTTGTGGTTAAAATCTTCTTAAAACCAGTCACAACTGAGGAGAACATGTTCGTTAATCATATTTATAAAAGAAATTGAAACGAAATAGCCAAATTTTAGAGAAATTAATTTTTTTAATTTTGGCCAATCCCGATCAAAATTAAACCGATCCCGACCATAATTGTACAATTATTGGAAATAAATAACATTTCCCCAATAACAGTAGTCTGATTAGGTGTAATAAGGGTTAAAACATTATTGACCTTGACAATAAAATACATTTCTTCATTGTAAATACACGAAGAAGCAATAAATTATTTTTTTATTTATTTTGTGTTAATTTTGATCGGGATCAGTTTAATTTTGATCGGGTTAGGTCCAAATATTAAAAATAATTATTTCTCTAAAATTTCTCAATTTCGTTTCAATTTCTTTTTAAAATATGATTGACAAACATGTTCTCCTAAGTTGTAACTAGTTTTATGGTGTTTTTAACCATAGGTTTAAACAATATTTACAAAAAATGTGTTTTATTTTCATAAATAATTTTTTATAAAAAAAATTAAAAAGTCTAACCAGCTTTTCTTTACATATTTTATTAGATATTCATGTGATGCATTCATTAACAGCAAAATTTTGCCAAGAAAGCATATCATTTTGATGTAAATAATTTTTTTCATATTCTTTGAAAAAATACAAAAAAATTCATATAAAATAATTAAGAGCTAATGTCGGCCTTTCAATGCTGAAACCCTTGTTAACAAAGGATGACTCAAAGATCTATAAAATAAAAAGTTGGTGTGGCATTCCACCTTAAGCCACAGGTAGTCAAAGAAATATGCAAGAATTCTTAATAAGTGTAGATTCAAGTTTGTTTAAATTATACCCTCTCCCTATTAAGGATTGGTTGGGACCACTTTTATGTTTAAACTTTTCAAGTATCAAATAAACTGATTTCTGCTTCTTCTTTTTTTTTCCAAGCTCAGGTGAGCGATGTGGCCCATGGGCCTCTTGTTCATATCTTGACTACAAATCGACAACTGTGCATTCTTTTTCTCTCTGAATTTTTTGTGGCATTAAAAACAAGGACCCTGGATGCATGTCATTTCTCCGTAGCCAGTTCAAACTTTTCCTAGGTCTATACCAGTTTTTCCACGGGCAAAAATCTAAAATGTTGGAAAAGAAAACCCCTCCCCCTTTTTGACGCCATTTCCAAGGCCTGATTTGTTTGGAAAATTTAAAATTTACTATAAAATATCATAGAACTTCCAGAATTATGTAAACATTCTATATTTTATGGAACAATAATGTCCCAACACATACCTTAATTAACGGGATTTTTGGATGTAAAATTTTCATATGAAAATAGTTTTACTCAGTTATGCTTAGGTCGAAAAAAAAACGTCGTGTTCGAGGTTGCGCAGCCTGAACATACCATTGCTTACAAAAACATTACTAATTTATTAGAAAATAAAATTTTTAATTTGTGGTTTATCTATAGATAGAAAAGATGATGCTTACTAGTTATTTAAAAATCAATTAATGTACCTGAAACTGTTTTAATTTTATGGCGCTAGTCCACGAACTTTTTGATACCTCGTACCTTAATCACCTGCATACGGAGTTTATATTTCTCAGTTGATTCGAAATTCAAGAGCATGCTGCATGCTCTACATATCAACAATTTCTTAAACAAAGTAACTTATTGACAAACAAGTTGATGAAACAAAAATTTCAGCAGTCTCGTTTAAATTCATCATTTGGTATGTTCTTTGGTCGATACAATGACCTTGTGTCAGCAAATACAATTTATTATTGAGTCAAATGCTGACTGACGTTGTTTGTCCATTAAATACACTGGATTGACGACAGATTTTCCCGTAATTATCATGACAAGGAGCACACGGCGGGTGTGACCTTTCGGCAGGGGATGCTCACTCCTCCATGGAACCTGATCCCACCTCTGATGTTTTGGAAGTCCGTGTTTGCTCTGCTACTATTTTGTATTGTTTTATGACTTTTGATCTTGAATACTGTTCGTTATTCTCCATATATTTATAGTCAGGATTTCTATTGCGTGAGTTCAAAACCCAAATTTAACACCTTTTTTTGTATATAAAAATAAAATATAGAATGGATTTTACCGAGCGAATTTTTAGTTCGAAAGTTTTTATCTGTCATAATTTCACACCTTTCAATGATAAGAACTCTACTTTAAATACAAAATTCACACACAATTGAATATTACTTAATATTTGAAGGCTTCAAGCTATAGACATACGGCACGCCGTGTTTACCCATCAATTTTCTTAATTCGACATAGATTGTTCCGCATATCAGCAAAGTATGTAATTGTATCGACCGTACATTTTTTCTTAGGCATATGTATATGTAGAATATGCTCTTGTATATCGAATCATTTTTGGAAACATACACTCCATGTGCAGTTGAAAATGGTACGTATATTATCATGATGACATTATTGAATAAGAGAAGCTGGCGATGGTAAAGTTGAAGTCATTACGTTAATTAATCATAAAGGTTATTTGTTACTTTGCCATCAACGTCCTTTTGCTGAAAAATATTGTAATAATGAATGGATAGGCCAGACTCTGTGGTGCATCATTTTATTTCGAGTTCAGATGGATATTATTATTCATAATATACTGATTTATATATATTTATTTATTTTTAAATATGATTTATATTATATTGATAAAGAATCATCGATATATCTAAAAAGTCGAACTGAAGGCCACGAAACAAAACTTCTTTACTTGTGGTAGTTTTTGTATAAATTCTGCTTCATATGAATACAGAAACAGGTCGTCTAAAAACCGCGCACTGTAGTAACGCAATTTGAAAAAAAAATCTTAGTGCGTTAGAACTGAGACAAAATCAACACACTTTGAAAATTTGTCAAATTTGGGACAGAATCAACTTACTTTGAAAAATATTTTCAATGTGCTTTAAGAGTGTATATCAATATTTTTACCACTGAGACACTTAACGCACTTTTAAAAAATAAACAGACAAACAGACAGACAGGACAAAAACAATATGCACCCCGAAAAAATTCGGGCGCATAATTAAAATTTTAGATGCATAGATGATATTTTATTCATCTTAATACTCACCTATTTAAAACTAGAGCTACTGTGAACAATGAGCTCACTAAATGATACACCCCCGCCTCCCATATGAGTATAATGTCAGTGTCTATATTTTGCTGTGGGAAACCCAAAATATGTGTCGGATCAAAAGTAAGATAGGAGGTACACAATGTCAATATGTTATTAAGATTTTGTGAAAGTTTCATCAAATTTCATTCAGTGGTATGAGAGGAGTTGCGGATAAGAGATGGGTACCCCAAAGCGTAACAGACAGACGGACGGACATACAGACATACGGACGGACATACAGACGGACGGATGGGCATACCGATTACTATTTACCCTCCCGCTTTTCAAGCGGGGGTATAAATAACCGTTTAAAAGCGGTCATCATGCGCGGAGATAACCTTTTTATTTCATTCTTCTAAATACCTATCAAATAACTCTAAAAAAGACCATAAATTTATGTAGAGATATGAGTATACAAAATCGCTATCAGTAACATTGGAAATTTCAACAGTGTGTCCGAAGACCCGGCTTCCGAAAACTACATACATGTATATGTAGATGAAGATATTTTCAATTAATTATTCAATTATCTGTCTTATTAAGACCAAACTTGTAAATAATACTCGTAAAGATGTCCCTTTCTCCTTCATCGATTGATATTTTAGTATGAGGTAAAGAAAGAGGTAGAACAATCACCAAGAAAACTGCTAGGAATCTTAATTTGGAAGGATTTTATGTAGTTTGGGAATCCAGAAAATGTTTGGTAGTTCGAAATGGTAGTGTGGGTGTTGGAAATATTTAACAATATTTCACTAAACTAAAACTAGATGTACTGTGAGCAATGAGCTCACTAAATGATACCCCCCCCCCCCCCCCCCCCCCCCCCCCGCCTCCCATATGTGTATAAATGTCAGTGTCCATGTTTTGCTCTGGAAAATCAAAAATATATGTCAGATCAAAAAATAAAATAGGAGGTGCACAATGGCAATATGTAATTAAGAATCTGTGAAAGTTTTATTAAATTTCCTTCAGTGGTATGAGAGGAGTTGCGGATAAGAGATGGGTACCCCAAAGCGTAACAGACGGACGGACGTACAGACGGACGGACGGAAATACCGATTACTATATACCCTCCCGCTTTTCAAGCGGGGGGTATAACTATCCTCTTAAAGGGTCACAAAAGCTGTGAGATAGATAAAAGCGAACTCAGACAGGATATACCTGCTTATACCAAAGATTGCAAACGTTATGCCTACACATTTAATTCGAAATAATCTCAAAACTAGTAATCTAACTCCAATAATAATAATTGTGTGGAGTACAATTATATTTACATTGTTAAGGGATATATTATATATACTTTAGAATTTAACAATTATTAGCCTGCATGCATGATTATGAGGACCTACGACATAATCGAAACATCTTAGAGAGCCATCAAAAGATGTGTTCCCTGAATAATTAAACAATAAAATGCTTTCTTTGTTTGTTGTTACTGGAATGAACGGAAGCAGCTGTTGCAGAAAAAATTTACATAACCCGTGTAATATATTTATATCTGTTTAAATAATCAATTAAAGTAGGATTAAAAAGATTAATTATTGTATTAATGATGCGAACGTCTTTATACGTTTCATTGATGGAACAGCCACTGATTAAGAAATCTGTACAGGCGACCTGCCTACTGTAGTTTATGCAGTGATGAACGCAATGGGGTTTCTTAAGAAATAAAGGAGAAAATATTCAGTGGATGTAAATATACATATGTAACTATCCTAACTTGGGAGAAGTTCTTCTATTTTGTCCTAACTTTTTGACCATGCGCTTGTCCTAAGACGGTCTTTCTAACACTTAACAAATAATTTTTTTTTCATTTGACATTTTATATATCCAAAAACAATATTTACATTTGAGGATTTTAGAATTTTTCTTCAAATATCCATAATACGATTATCAAATCCCAAACCCGGTTTGAATTTGAAACTATATCCAAAACGCTTCATGTCAGGAAAGAGCTATTTTATATTCAGAATATTGAAGTGATTCAGACATTGTTTCAAAATTCAAATCGGATTTAGAAATTAATATTTTGGATATTAAAAGTAAAATTCTAAAACATTCAAAATCGAATGTTGTAATCTAGATTTTTAATTTAAAAAAAAAACTAAAACGTTTGGAAAGTAAAAAGTTTTAAAAGTTTTAAGTAAATGTCAAAAAGACATGCTAACTTCAAAGCAAACGTTAAGCTAGCTTGCTTTAATTTGGATGAAACATAATTGATACAGGGACTGCCTGATCATTCTATTAGTGACGTCACCATTTAAATGGCGAAGTCAATATAATTATTAAACTGGTCAAGAAGAATCAGTATTGGTTCCTTAATTCACTGAACAACGATGTGAGATTCTCAAGGTGAGAATGTCGTAATTCACTACATAAATTATAAGTCAACATATTTTAAAACGAATGAAAATGATCACCATAAAAGGTATATTTAAAAAATTGAAATGTTTTTTTTTTCAATTTTTTTTCATTACTATTACCTTTATCGTCTATAAATATGAAATAATATTAAAAGAATGCAATACTCACTTTCCCTCCTGCAGATTGAAATTGAAAGAACAGTTTATCTGTATCAAAAGTATCGCCGACAAAAACAGCCACTTTTTCGGGTTCCAGCACATTTTCTATCAGAAATATCTTTAATTTACAATTCGCTGACTCTTTTAACTGTATTTTCTTCTCACCAAAAAATCCAGATGTTTCTGCATGGAAAAGCCATCCTTTAATTGTGAAATAATTTTACTTACCCCCAGAGCCTTCGTTTGGTTTAAATAGCCTGCCTTTTGTACACATATTCTAATTATTGCTTCCGACTTGTTTGATTTGACAATTCAATGTTGTCTTCCAAATTTTGCTTTGTGTACGTACAGATAAAATCACTTTCGTTTTGCTTATAAGTCTCCAAAAAAGTTAAAATTCTTTGTCATTGGACGTTCGTTTTTTACGTCCTTGACAATGTGTTAAAGAGCTACATGTAGGTTCACTTTATGCATAATATGGCCCTGGACTTATATCAATTAGTTAACAATCACCCTTTTTCCCATTACATATATCAAAATAAAGCAGACACTTGGTGCTTTAATTTCCTATAATAAAATTTCTTTTTGAGAATCCAGATATTGGAAAACAGACTTGAGAAATTGCAATATTCTTAAAATTTGTAGAAAACATGCGTATTTGACTACCTTCAGCTAAGAATCTAAATATGCACACGGCCCACGATCCTAAAAATGAAACATGTTTTTGATCTTCAGAAACAGATCTTTCATTATGTTTCAGCATATTTTGGATCAGAGGTTGTGCTCTATATGAAATATTAAAAAAAACTTCAACTATAGCAAATACAATTTATCATTGAGTCAAATGCTGACTGACGTTTTTCATGCTTATTGTTAGTTCATTATTTATACACTGAATTGGCGACGGATTTTTCCGTTATATTCCGATAATGACAAGGAGCACACCGCAGGTGTGACCAATCGACAGGGGATGCTTACTCCTCCGTGGCTCCTGCTCCCACCTCTGATGTTTTAATTGGAGGTCGATGTTTGCTCTGCTCCTATTTTTTTTTTTATTGTTTTATGAACTTTGATATTGAATATACATGTATACTAATATAATCTACAAACATCAATTTACTGTACCAGGATGAACCTGAAACTTAGGGGATTTGTTTAAGAAATTAAAAAATGAAGTAAATAGGCAGCTGATTGTATTTTTACCCCGACTTACAGTATATTCGATAAAACCATTGAAAGGCGGAGATTTTTTTTAACGGGTGGTAAATTCCAGGTGAGGGAGGGGCTTATTTTGTACAGGTGGGAATGCCTTGGGGGCTAGCAGTCTACCTGTGATCATCTGTCTCCTAATTCCTATACACAGGAAGTGATTTAATACTCAGTGAAATACCAAGATGTCAAACTTTATTTGTGTTGGGGATTTTGAGACAATTTTAAATTAGAAGTAAAAAGTTGTAAGTACAGTTTTTTCTCAATTATTTTTGAAAATACCCCTATCTATTAAAAAAAATATTGTGATATAATAATATAAATTCAAATATTAAAACAAAAATTATTTTAGATGCTAGAGTATGTGTTATGGTTTCGTCAAAGGTCAGCATGTCCAAAATTTAATTTTACAATAGCCCCAAAACTATGTGAGGTATAAAGTTAAGACTCTTTCAGTTTATAAATTTTTCATTGATTAACAGATAGAAAGTATCACTTGATAAAAAAAAATACTTGGAATAATATTAATTGAGAAAAATTCTTCTTAAGGTCAAGATCTAGTAAATAACTTTAGACTAACTTTTTGGAGCTAGATCCATTATGACGTCATAATCAATTTCAACTTTCTTTTTCCCGTACTTTACGGCTTTAGTAGAATTATGTAGAAAATAGGGTATTTTCATGACATTTAATTTCAAATCACATGAATAGTAAACCGGATACCTATATTGAATTTGATACTGATTTAAAGAAAAGGCCATGAACGTACTAATTACCGTTTTCTGGTAGACTGTAGGCAATCTGGATATATTTCCTTTGTCGAATATGAAAAAAAACTCCCATATTCATGACTGGTTTTCTTAATTTTTCAATGAAAATGACAGTTCAAAATACAGTTTTTCATCTTGTTTACCTACAAATTATGCCCCGAAACACCTTATTTGACCAAGCTAAAGTTGTAAAGCATCAATAAAGGAATATATTTCTTAAATTTGAAAAATCTGTAGGCACCTTCCATTTACTAGATCTTGACCTTAAATATGCATATATTTTCAAAAAATACACCTAATTAATTCTGTGCTCTTAGTGAAAACCATCATTGCAGAAACAAAATATGTTTATCAAAGCAGGGCAAGTTGGACTTGGATAGCCTCTGGAAAGTTGTTTTCCCTGTTTATTTTGTCCAAATGTTAAGACTTGAAAGTGAAAGTACATTGCAAATGGCAGATTCTATAGGGGTCTTGTCTTTATACATGTCATGCTTTCAATAACAGCCTTTCAGAGACCATTCACGTCCAACTTGCCCTTCAATGATAAACATATATTATTTCTACAATGTTGGTTTTCACAAAAAGGACAGAATTAAGCAGGTGCATTTTTCTTCAGATATGTACATTTTCTGATACATTTTTTTTCAAAAAATATCTTTTTTAAAATATTTGTTATCAAGTGATACTTTCTATCTATTAATCAATGATATATCTATAAACTGTAAACGTTTTGACTTTATATCACACAGAGTTTTGTAGCTATTGTAAAAATAATTTTTTAGACATGTTGACCTTTGACGAAACCTTAAGAGCCATTCTCTGTAATGATTTGAAATTTTAAATAGGAGCTGTGGCACACATAGTCTCAGAATTTCTCCAAACTCTCTATGATAAAAGTCATTGATACCCTAAACTGAAATCAGGCAAAAATTGGTTGCTTTGTTTTATAGTTACCATGGCAACTTGTCTTAAAGTTCGAAAAATGGCATTTTTTAAACATGTTTAGAGCCCCAAAGTTAACATTTGCGGCAAAGCAAACAATTGGCAATGACTGTTTCCAAAAGTTGAAGGTCAGATGATAAACATGTTTGGTAAATCAAGTATTACATACGTTACTATGGTAACAAAGTATTCAAAAGTAAAAAAAATATTCATTGAATTTTATAAAGTCATACACGTTTAAATAAAAAGCAATTACAGGATGAAATGTGACCGAATAATAGAAAAAAAGAGGCTTGAAACATATACCAAGAACAAAATATGATATTTCATTTTGGTTGGCAATGGTTGCCAAGGTTATTATACCACAGAGAGCCTTCAAAGTAACACTCAGTATGTTTAAATCTGATCCTATCTTTTAAAAAAGCACATTTCCTCATAACTAATGATCATTTTTTTAAGATGTTGGTGTGCTCCTATTTTTCCCATTTGAAAAAATTCAGGTTAGATTCTTTAAATAGAGCGTTGCTATGGAAATAAGCAGAAAATATATGCTTAAAAACCTGAAAAATATTTTCTTTCCTTGGATACGTACCCTCAAATGTAGATTCCCAGCACTTTTATGATTGATATTTATTAACATCTAAGCTGACTTTTAATTTTGACTATCATCCAATCTCTAAGGGGATGCAAGAAGTTGGCACACAGGGTTTAATATTGATATAAAGTTCACAAAATCGAACATTTTCCCTTCTTGGTAACCATAGCAACAGTGTTGTTTTCTTCGTCAAATTTTATCAATATATGATATTCAACGTCAGTTCTAACAGATAAGTACTATTCAAGCTGATTCCTTTAATTTGTTTCTTGATTAAATGGCAATTTAATTCTTAATGCAGCGAAAAATAATTCATTTTTAAGCACTGGTACTTTGTTTCCATGATAACACTGCAAAGTAGCAATTATACCCAATTTTTCTTATGGTTTTGGTGTTGAAAGGTCCTAAGGATGCATATTTGCCTTGAATTTTCATGTTTTCCCTCAAGACAGTAGCATTAACCCAATCTTAGTTACTGGTTTTGCATGGTTACACTGTGTTACCATGGCAACCATAAAAGCTATTTATAGAATAATATTACTTATACTTATATACTTAAGGTCAAACATTTTCATTGTTTTTATTATGTCGTTGATTGAGTTTGAGCATGTAACACCTACCATTAGTGAATACGGAGTGTTTTTTAGCATATTTCAGCATTTTAAATGTATTCCAAATGTACCCTTGGTTACCACTTACTTAGAGATATATTCTATACAGTTTCTTTACAGTATAAGTGACATCGAGGTGTCATGTTTTTGTTAGAATGGTTTGTTTGCTTTTTCTAGTTTTTATTAAGCCACAGTCAAGATTTAAAATAGCTGAAAATCTTGATTTTTCAAACTTTTCCGGCTGTTGCCGTTGAAATTTTGTTTGATATTTGTTTCTGGTGTCAAGTACTAAGCATGGGTGAAGTTTCATCAAAATCGGTGACCAGTTTAAGTGGTAACAGAGAATGGCTATTAAATTGAAAGAAAAAAAACCTCCAGTAACAACCAAATTAGACTTAATCATACATCCCTAGGATCCCATCTATTTTTCTTAATGAAAAGAGAGTCGTGTTTACCATGTTTACTGCATTTCATTTAAAAAAAATCTAGGTTTTATTTTAATCTTAAAAAAGCTTTGTAAACATAAAGTTAAAATGCTAAAAAAAGATTTCCTGTAAATTCTTAAGGGAGATATGCGACCCATGATTAGAAACATAAAATTTTATAAATATTTTTCAATTTAATTACTTTACACAGTGCTGCTCTACACTTAATCAATAAGATTTACTTTAGGTTTAGTATATAAAAATTAATAATGGAAACTTCATCAGAGAAAAAAGATTAAGTACCAAGGTGTATTTTCTAAAAATGTATATTTAAGCAATTAATCATTATTTTAAAAAAAAGAAAGAAATAGTCTTATATCTGCAACGGTGTGTGCAAACAAATTTTCATAACGCGCGTAAGCGTTATGAAAATTTGTTTGCACACACCGTTGCAATTATGAGACTATATCTTTAAGAAATTAATGATTCATTGCTTACATTTACATTTTTAACTTTCTACCTTAGCCGCAAATAAGATTTCTATTTAAAAACCTATATATTATCCTTCGTGTAGGCTACAGTTAATGGATCAACCAACTTAACAGCTTCTGATCAATTTGAGCGTGATTTTTTTTAAATCTTCGCTTGTGACGTTGCACTTCTTCGGCGTTCATTAAGCATTGAATTCATATTTTGGATGTCTTCGGTCCTATAACACACCTGGCCGTGCCGACAAATTGAATATCGCGTGTTAGCGCGGTATGATAATTTGTCGGCACGGCCAGGTGTATTATAGGACCGAAGACATCTCAAAATATGAATTCAATGCTTATATTTACATTCTCTAATTTTCCTTTATCATAATTGTTTATTTCCTTCATGTTTAATGTGAATTTAGCGCCCTTCGGTATTGGTGTGCTTAATAAACGTAATAGCCGTTCGTGACGTTGGAAAGCCCTTTGTGACGTTGGAAAGTTAATTAACGCAAATAAACATTGCGAGAAATAAAATGATAAATTAGTTTTTAATGCACATTTGCTGTATTTTATGTTAATTTTAAAAGGGTGGTTTTTTTAAATGAAATTGAGTGAAAACAATATACATTTTGGTATTCCTAAATATTGAAAATGCATGTAGTTCCTACTGTGTATTCTGCCGCGCTGTAACAAGGTTTCGCGTGTGTTATAGAAATTTGAACGTCGTTGATTTCTAATGGATTTCATAAAGAAAATTAAACTGAATGTAAATATTATATTATAATCCTTTCAAATACTAAAGGTATACTATTTACACTTTAATTCATATATTATTAATTAACTAAAAATCTTAATAATAATACTGTTTCTCTATACCATGTTAGATAAACATCAATTAATTTGAAGTCCCCACGAGTACAAGTTCATTTATTTCACTCACAGCAAAATCAGTGGTACATGAGGTACAGTATATAAATTAGTCATCATAGTTGTGAGAGAGATGATAAATATAATTATAATACAATAGCATAAATGAAAGGCATATACATATGTACAAAATATAGCAATAAACATACAATGAAAAAAGAAAAGAATGTTCTGATGACGTTTGAATTATAGAGGACAGACGGTATCGTTTATTTTAGATATGAATATACAAAAGTTTCTTAAAGATTTTAAATTTGTGGTTGACATAATTTCAGAAAACTTAAGCGTAATTGGCGAATTACAAACTCTGGGATGCATAAGATTTTTCTGATGCTGCTCAATGTTTTACTTTCTAAAATGAAATGAAATTCATATGCTATTTGCACTGAATTACATAATATACAAACTTATTCATCCAGTGGAATATTTGACCATCTACCAGTTTCGATTGGAAGACGGTGGTTTGAAGTTCTAAATTTTATTATTATTTTTTTTAAGTTTACTACATGTACTTAAAATACTTATGTATTTTTTCACGTCCAAAATCACAAAATCACATTTTTTTTGAAAATTTGACCTTTTGATGAATCATTTATATCACTAAATGCAATTTGTGAATAAATTGGTTGCTTAATATTTGCTTCACCACTGAAAGTACCCAATTCCTGTCAATGGATTTTTGTTCATACCAAATGTTGGAGAACCCACAAGAAGTTAAAATTTTAAAATTGAAATCCACCCATGGGTTTTTTGGACCTTAATGAAATATTGAGAACATAGATATTTATACAAAACACAAACTATTTTGTTTTCTGAAGAATTCGGGGCAAAACAATTTTAACCAGTAAGAAATAAATTATAATACAATAGCATAAATGAAAGGCATATACATATGTACAAAGTATAACAATAAACATACAATGAAAAAAGAAAAGAATGTTATGATGACGTTTAAATTATAGAGGACAGACGGTGTCGTTTATTTTAGATATGAATATACAAAAGTTTCTTAAAGATTTTAAATTTGTGGTTGACATAATTTCAGAAAACTTAAGCTTAATTGGCGAATTACAAACTCTGGGATGTATAAGATTTTTCTGATGCTGCTCAATGTTTTATTTTCTAAAATGAAATGAAATTCATATGCTATTTGCACTGAATTACATAATATACAAACTCATTCATCCAGTGGAATATTTGACCATCTACCGGTTTCGATTGGAAGGTGGTGGCTCGAAGTTCTAAATTTTATTACTATTTTTTTTAAAGTTTACTACATGTACGTATAATACTTACGTATTTTTTTCAGGTCCAAAATCACAAAATAACATTTTTTTGAAAATTTGACCTTTTGATGAATCATTTATATCACTAAAAGCAATTTGTGAATAAATTGGTTGCTTAATCTTTGCTTCACCACTGAAAGTACCCAATTCCTGTCAATGGATTTTTGTTCATACCAAATGTTGGAGAACCCACAAGAAGTTAAAATTTTAAAATTGAAATCCACCCATGGGTTTTTTGGACCTTATTGAAATGTTGAGAACATAGATATTTATACAAAACACAAACTATTTTGTTTTCTGAAGAATTCGGGGCAAAGCAATTTTAACCAGTAAGAGATCATTCTTGTAAAAATGATATACAATGGGAATCGTACAGTCTCCACATACACTATGTACGAGGGCGCACTACATCTTAATAAAATGGAAATATGTTTTAAAAAATTTAAATGTACACGTTAAATGATGCCAAGGTACCAAACAAGGTGCACCGGGTATACACAGTATACACAGGGACCAGTAAGTAAATGTCAATGAAATTACAGCATCCAATGATGCACCTTCATGCTCTTGATAGACAGTGTTACCCAGACCAGCTATTTTTGAAAGGGTTGCCTAAAATCTCTGCTTTTAAAATCAGTCTGGAAGAGGGGCAGAATTTTTTGTTTGATTTCGGAAGAAAATGTGAACGGGTTTCACCATACTGCAAAAAGGAGATATGGTCACCCGACCTAAAATTGAAAGATTCCATTTAGAAGTCGGCTTGCTGTCATATATTTAAGTTTATATTTCCACAAAGTAAAATTCTCTTATTACTCTTTAAGCAGAAATCAAAGCATTCATCGACACCAGCATATATTGACTTTCAAATCAACTTTCAACAAATAGTAACAATTATTATAGTAAAATTTAATTAAAATTTTGAAAGAAATTTTAATGAGAAATACATATACATATATCAATTATTTTCTAACAGTTTATACAATATTTTTTAACAGTTTACATATTTTAAAAAAGGGTTTTTAAGTCCGTCGGACGGGACGTTAAATGGTGCCCCGTGTCAAGGATGACAACCCCCTTGGCACGTAAAGATCGTTTCTCAGGAGTTCGGAAAAGAGCAGGCTCACTGGGGGCCACCAGAGAAACCAAAAACTTTCAAAAACCGATTATTTAAGCTAAAAGTTCGCCGAAACATGGCTGAAAAATTGCTTACTCAGCGTAAAACAATTTTCAATAAAGCAATAAACAAATAGCTACAAAGGAATTTTAGCAATTTAAGCAACAAACTGACCTCCAGATATAACTTAGTTTTTTATATATGATATCTTAATCTGTCAGCTATCACTTGGCAATTCATATTCATATATTTTAAGTTTAAAATTTGATCATTTTTCATGGACGAGGTAAGTAGTTTACCTATGACTACCTATAACTACTAGTATTGTAAATTTTTTAAATCTAGTTTTAAAGCATTGGACCTGTCACTCCTGCATTAAATACACATAAGAAATTTTTACGACTCCCTGGATCTTTAAAGCAGATCCTGTTATAATATTTATCACTCCTAGGTACCGTGGTAATACTATCTAATTAATAATTGCCCCCGCTTTCGCGAAAGCGAGGGGGGGGGGCATCCGGCTGTCACAAAAACTTGTACATATCTTTTGAATGAGAAGAGAAGGGGTTTTCATTTTACACTTGTATATTACGTGTGGCAAGACCTTTCTAAATACACTATGATTTTTGACTTCTTGACCTTGAAGTTTGACCTTCTTTTAAAAAAAATAAAGACTTTAATTGGCCATAACTTTTGAATGAGAAGAGCTAGAGCTTTCATATTAAATATATGTAATATCTGTGATAAGACCTTTCATAATTCACGATGATTTTTGACCTCATGACCTTGAAGTTTGACCTTTTTTAAAAATCTTCAAACTTGCTCATTACTTTTGAATGAGAAGACAAGGCTTTTAGGTTAGACTTGTGTATTGCTTGTGAGAAGATCTTTATAAATGCAATATGATTTTTGACTTCTTGACCTTGACCTACTTAAAAAAAATAAAGACTTTAACTGGACATAACTTTTGTATGAGAAAAGCTAGGACTTTTATATTAAATATATGTATTATCTGTGATGAGGCCTTTCTTAATTCACTATGAATTTTGACCTCGTGACCTTGTCCTTGAAGTTTGACCTTTTTTAAAAATCTTAAACTTTGCTCATTACTTTTGAATGAGAAGACATAATGCTTTCAGATTAGACCTGTCTATTGCTTGTGACAAGACCTTTCTAAATACACTATGATTTTTTTACCCTGTGACTTTGACCTTGAAGTTTGACCTATTAAAAAAAATTTAAGACTTAAAATTGATCATTGATCAAAACTTTTGATTGAGAAGAGATGTGGTTTTCATATTAAACATGTTTATTATCTGTAACAATACCTTTCTAAATATTTATTGACTAACATATCAATTCCCTAAAAAAATACTATAGTTAACCAAAGTTTTCTATACTTAACTATAGTTATAACTTTGACACTTTGACACTTTAAAAAAAATGATTTACTATAGTGATAACTTTTACACTTTGAAAAACTTTGGCGAAAACTCTGACACTTTAAAATACTTTATACAAAACTTTGATACTTTGATAAACTTTGGCGAAAACTTTGATACTTTGAAAAACTTTGATACTTTGAAAAACTTTTGCGAAAACTTTGATACTTTGAAAAACTTTGGCGAAAACTTTGACACTTTGAAAAACTTTTGCGAAAACTTTGATACTCTGAAAAACTTTGGCGAAAACGTTGATACTTTGAAAAACTTTGGCACTTTGAAAAAACTTTATCGAAAACTTTGACACTATGATAAACTTTATCGAAAACTTTGACACTTTGAAAAACTTGTGCGAAAACTTTGACACTTTGTAAAATTTTATCGAAAACTTGGACATTTTGAAAAACTTTATCGCAAACTTTGACACTTTGTAAAATTTTATCAAAAACTTTGAGACTTTGAAAATCTATATTGAAAACTTTGAGACTTTGAAAATTTTTATCGAAAACTTTGACAATTTGAAAAACTTTATCAAAAACATGGACACTTTGATAAACTTTATCTAAAAACTTGGACACTTTGAAAAATTTTATCGAAAACTTGGACATTTTGAAAAATTTTATTGAAAACTTGGACATTTTGAAAAACTTTATCGCATACTTTGACACTTTGTAAAATTTTATCGAAAACTTTGACACTCTGAAAAATTTTATCGAAAACTTTGATACTTTGAAAAATTTGATCGAAAAATTTGACACTTTGTAAAACTTATCGGAAACTTTGATACTTTGAAAAACGTTGGCCAAAACTTTGATACTTTGAAAAACTTTGGCGAAGACTTTGATAATTTGAAAAACTATATCAAAAACTTGGACACTTTGAAAAAACTTTATCGAAAACTTGGACACTTTGAAAAAACTTTATCGAAAACTTGGACACTTTGATAAACTTTATCTAAAAACTTTGACACTTTGAAAAACTTTAACATTTTGTAAAATTTTATCGAAAACTTGGACATTTTGAAAAATTTTATCGAAAACTTGGACACTCTGTAAAGTTTTATCAAAAACTTTGACACTTTGAAATACTTTATACAAAACTTTGATACTTTGATAAACTTTGGCGAAAACTTTGATACTTTGAAAAACTTTGATACTTTGAAAAACTTTTGCGAAAACTTTGATACTTTGAAAAATTTTGGCGAAAACATTGACACTTTGAAAAACTTTTGCGAAAACATTGATACTTTGAAAAACTTTGGCGAAAACTTTGATACTTTGAAAATATTTATCGAAAACTTAAACTTTGAAAAAACTTTATCGAAAACTTTGACACTATGATAAACTTTATCTAAAAACTTTGACACTTTGAAAAACTTTATCGAAAACTTTGACACTTTGAAAAATTTTATCGAAAACTTGGACATTTTGAAAAACTTTATCGCAAACTTTGACACTTTGTAAAATTTTATCGAAAACTTTGACACTCTGAAAAATTTTATCGAAAACTTTGATACTTTGAAAAATTTTATTGAAAAATTTGACACTTTGTAAAACTTATCGGAAACTTTGATACTTTGAAAAACTTTGGCCAAAACTTTGATACTTTGAAAAACTTTGGCGAAGAATTTGATACTTTGAAAAACTATATCAAAAACTTGGACACTTTGAAAAAACTTTATCGAAAACTTGGACACTTTGAAAAAACTTTATCGAAAACTTGGACACTTTGATAAACTTTATCTAAAAACTTTGACACTTTGAAAAACTTTAACATTTTGTAAAATTTTATCGGAAACTCGACACTTTGAAAAACTTTATCGAAAACTTAAATACTTTGAAAAACTTTGACTCTTTGAAAAACTTTTGCGAAAACTTTGACACTTTGAAAAACTTTATTGAAAACTTTGACACTTTGAAAAACTTTGGCCAAAACTTTGATACTTTGAAAAACTTTGGCGAAGACTTTGATACTTTGAAAAACTATATCAAAAATTTGGACACTTTGAAAAAGCTTTATCGAAAACTTGGACACTTTGATAAACTTTATCTAAAAACTTTGACACTTTGAAAAACTTTGACATTTTGTAAAATTTTATCGAAAACTTGGACATTTTGAAAAACTTTACCGAAAACTTTGACACTCTGTAAAGTTTTATCAAAAACTTTGACACTTTGAAAAATTTTATCGAAAACTTGACACTTTGAAAAACTTTATCGAAAACTTAAATACTTTGAATAACTTTGACTCTTTGAAAACTTTATTGAAAACTTTGCATTTTTCAAAAACTTTATTGAAAACTTTGACACTTTGAAAAATTTTATTTAAAACCGTGACACTTTGAAAAACTTTGGCCAAAACTTTGACACTTTGAAAAACTTTGGCCAAAACTTTGACACTTTGAAAAACACTGGCAAAAACTTTGACACTTTGAAAAACTTTGGCGTAACTTTGACACTTTGAAAAACTTTGGCGAAATCTTTGACACTTTGCTTTACTATAGTTAACTATAGTAAACTATAGTTAACTTTAGTAAACTACAGTATTTTTTGGCAGGGAAGCACAGCGATATAAATTTTATTATTTTTAAGAACGGAACTGTACCATATTAGAAATCATGAAAAACAAAAGCATACCATTAAATATAGGGGGAGGAACTTAATCAAAATTTAAGATATTTTTTTAAATTCGCAAATGTTTCCTTTTCTTATGATAAATTTTTTCAACATTCGGTCAGTAGAGAATATTATTTTATCAATATCAATATTGATGATGAAGTGGTGCCACATATTGGACCGGCATTTCAATGGGTCGATCTACTGACAAATTATACGAGTTTATGGGATAAAGACCTACATGGTAACATAGATAAGTTTGACCTGAATTTTAATGCCTTTCAAATTGTTTTACAGTCCAAATATTAATTCTAGATTTCCGGTTTATTTGGATTTATGGATGATCGTTTACATGAGAAATTATGTTGAACGCAAGAGCCAGTTTGGGCCTTATTTGGCCCTGAGAATTTCTAAAAAATCAAAGCTTAGTTTAGGTTGCAAATACAGTATTTATCACTTGGAGTGTTGGTGACCACATATCTATTAATAATGACGTATTTTCCTCTATAGTCAATGGATTATGACGTCATAAAATGCATCATTTTCCTCTTTTCCTGTTAATTCCTTTGAAAATGGCCTAAAGATGAAGTATTTTATTCAATATTTCATACAGAGCACAACCTCTGATCCAATATATGCTAAATCATAATGAAAGATCTGTTTCTGAAGATTAAAAAACATGTTTTATTTTTTGGATTCTGAGCTGTGCTCCTATTTAAATTCTAAGTTGAAGGTAGTCAAAATCGCATGTTTCCTACAAATTTCAAGAAAACTGCAATTTCTCAAAGCCTGTTTTCCAATATGTGGATTCTCAAAAGGAAATTTTTTTTTTTGTAGAAAATGAAAGCACCAAGTGTCTACTTTATTTTGATATATGTAATGGGAAAGAGGGTGACAGTTAATTTATCTATATAAGTACAGGGTCATATTATGCATAAAGTGAACCTACATGTAGCTCTTTAACACATTGTCAAGGACGTAAAAAACGAACGTCCAATGACAAAGAATTTTAACTTTCTTGTTTTGGAGACTTATGAGCAAAACCAAAGTGATTTTATCTGTACGTACACAAAGCAAAATTTGGAAGACAACATTGAATTGTCAAATCAAACAAGTCGGAAACAATAATTAAAATATGTGTACAAAAGGCAGGCTATTTAAACCAAACGAGGGCTCTGGGGGTAAGTGAATTATTTTACAATTAAGGGATGGCTTTTCCTTGCAGAAACAGGATTTTTTTGTGAGAAGAAAAGATTTCTGATAGAAAAATGTACTGGGAGCCAAAAAAGTGTCTGTTTTTTTCGGCGATACTTTTGATTTATCCTTTGCAGATAAACTGTTCTTTCAATTTCCATCTGAAGGAGGGAAAGTGAGTACTGCATTCTTTTAATATTATTTCATATTTATAGACGATAAAGGTATAGTAATGAAAAAAAATTGATTAAAAACATTTCAATTTTTTAAATAGACCTTTTTTGGCGATCATTTTCATTCGTTTTAAAATATGTCGACTTATAATTTATGTAGTGAATTCTCACTCTGAGAATCTCACATCGTTGTTCAGTGAATTAAGGAACCAATACTGATTCTTCTTGACCAGTTTTATAATTATATTGACTTCACCATCTGAATGGGGCCGCCCCTGATAGAATGATCAGGCTGTCCCTGTAACAATTATGTTTCATCCAAATTTGACCAAGCTAGCTTTACGTTTGCTTTGATGTTAGCAAGTTTTTTACATTTACTTCAAACTTCTAAAACTTTACTCTACAAACTTTTTAATTTTTTTGAAATCTAAAATCTAGATTCTTACGTTTGAAGTAATTGTTCTAGAATTTTACTTTAAATATCCAAAATATCAATTTCTAAATCCGATTTGAATTTTGAAACTTTGTCTAAATCAATTCAATATTCTGAATATTTAATAGCTCTTTCCTGACATGAAGCTTTTTGGATATAGTTCAAAATTCAAACCGGGTTTGGGATTTGATAATCGCATTATGGATATTTAAAGAAAAATCTATAATCCGCAAATGTAAATATTTAGAATTTGAGAGTTTGAATCAAAGTTCTGAATTTCTAAAAATTTAGAACGTTATCAAAGTAAGAGTAAAGAAGTTTTAAGTAAATTTAAAATATCAAATACGAAAATTGACACTGCACTCTTAGACTGTTCAGCGTAAACTCCCTAAACAAACGGAACAAAAATCTCAAAAGCTAAAATATCAAAATCTTTTTTGGAGATGAATTTGGTTACATGTAAAATCTAAAACATAGAAATTTTAAAAAATCTGCTTGGATTTTGAAAGTTTGGGTTTTTGAACAAAATCATTAATTTTCAATTAATGTACAAATTCAGTTTGAATATTTGAAATTTAGAAATCTTAACAGCTGTATTGAATTCTGAAACTTTTTGTCAAATGAGACATTTTGATTGTTAAGTGTTACACCGTCTTAGAACAAGCGCATGGTCAAAAAGTTAGGACAAAATAGAAGAACGTCTCCCAAGTTAGAATAGTTACATATGTTTATTCAGGGAACACATCTTTTGATGGCCCTCTAAGATGTTTCAGTTATGTCTTAGGCCCTCATAAGCATGCATGCAGGCTTATAATTGTTAAAATTTTAAGTATATATAATATATCCCTTAACAATTTAAATACAAGTGTACTCCACACAATTATTATTGATAGAGTTAGATTACTAGTTTTGAGATTATCTCGAATTAAATGTGTGGGCAATAACGTTTGCAATCTTTGTTATAAGCAGGTATATCCTGTCTGAGTTCGCCTTTATTTATCTCACAGCTTTTGTGACCCTTTAAAGATGATAGTTTTAGTTTAGTAAAATATTATTAAATATTTAGAACGTCCACATTGCATTTCGATCTACCATTTTGAACTACCATACCTTTTCTACATTCCCAAACTACATAAATATCCATTCAAATTAAGATTCCTAGCAGTTTTCTAGGTGATTGTTCTACCCCTTTCTTTACTCCTCACTAAAAATAATAACCGATTAAGAAGAAAGGGACATCTTTACAAGTATTATTTACAAGTTTGGTCTTAATGAGACAGATACCTGAATAAATCATTGACAATATCTACGTGTATGTAGTTTTCGGAAGCAGGGTCTTCCGACGCTCTGTTGAAATTTTCAATGTTACTAATAGTGATTTTGTATGCTCATTTAAAATACTGAGTAATTTCTCTACACAAACTTAATGGTCTGTTTAATTTATTTGATATACTAGTCAAAATTTCTAAGTCCCCAGGCAAGTTTTTGCTTTACATCGATTTTATATTGAATCATCTAAACAGTATAATTTGATAAGTTTACAAAATAAAAAAGTAACAATACAATTTTTTCTCACTTAATTTATTTTATTGAAGCACTTTAACACAATATGCAGAAATGTTAAGGCACCCTAGAATTAAAAATTCACAACATTAAATACTGTATTATCCTCCATTCAAACGAATTCACAGCAAGACAGCCGTTCTTCAAAGAGTTCACAAGAAAAATTCTTTTATTGAATGTTTTTCCATGAGGAGACAAGGTCGTCCTCTAGTTCCGCTAGATTCTGCTGCTGGAAAAGCTGTCTCAAACTCTGGTTCATGTTAATTAGGGTTGAGATTAGGATGACAAGGGGGCTTACCGAAAGTGTCTGGGCCTTGCTAACAAAAGTTTCATAATGTCTTATTACATGTGTACCCCACTCCTCCAGTTTGACATTGAGGGGAGGGCACTTCCGGTTCCATTGATTTTTCCGGGTAAACTCTTGCATGATTTTGTTGTGTTTGTTGAAAATCTAGCAATTTCTAATGATTAGAAGGAATTCAGGTATGCTTTGTAGGTTTTTCGGGCGATAATATAAAGGTTTTAAGTAAAATAAAGTCATACAGTGAAAGGAAACAGAACTCTCGTTAACTACGACCAGCTTTGGTCATTTCAACTTCACTTCCACATTGTTGTGTGGACATACACCGCATTTTAATCAAACTTTTTTCTGTTTTTCGTTATCAATTAAAGATGGAGAACACATTGACGTAAAAAATCTGAAGAGTACACCCGAAAAACATACGGAACTCGAACTTCATGCTTTTTAACAAAAACGGTCACGGTCGAGTAATTACACATTCGATTACAATTTTTTTGGCCTTGACAGTTAAGTATTGCAAATTAAAGGCAAAATCGTAAGTAACTAATACATTGATGTTAAGGTTTCGAACTTTTTGAAAAAATAAAAGTGGGGACTTAGAAATTTTGACAAGTATAGGTATTTAGAAGAATAAAAAAAAGTGGTTATCCCCGCGCAAGATCACGGCTTTTAAACGGTTAGTTATACCCCCGCTTGAAAAGCGGGAGGGTATATAGTAATCGGTATGCCAGTCCGTCCGTCTGTCTGTACGTCCGACTGCCTGTTACGCTTTGGGGTACCCATCTCTTATCCGCAACTCCTCTCATACCACTGAATGAAATTTGATGAAACTTTCACAGAATCTTTATTACATATTGACGTTGTGCACCTCCTATTTTACTTTTTGATCTGACACATATTTTGGGTTTCCCACAGCAAAACATGGACACTGACATAATACTCATATGGGAGGCGGGGGGGGGGGGGTTATCATTTAGTGAGCTCATTGCTCACAGTACCTCTAGTTTTAAATAGATTAGTATGAAGTTTTGAAAATATACTTTGGCCAAAGTAAAGTCATGTGGCTATTGCTGATTGGATCAGCGAGAAGATTCCTGAGCACGATATCTTTTGTTAGGAAGTCTTATTTCAAGTTTTTATTTTAAATTGATTTTGCGTTAAACTTAAATTTAACGAAAGGAATAGAAATAGTCTGTGGGTAGAAAAGCTAAAGAAATGGGCTGAGGGTCTCTGGCCTATCCATTCATTATTATGATATTTTCCAGCAAAAAGACGTTGATGGCAAAGTAACAAATAAACTTTATGATTGATTAGCGTAATGAGTTCAACTTTACCATCGCCAGCTTCTCTTATTCATTAATGTCATAACATACGTACCATTTCCAACTGCATATGGAGTGTATGTTTCCAAGAAGATTCGATATACAAGAGCATATTCTACATATACAGGTACCTAAGAAAGAAATGTACGTTCGATACAGTTACATTCTTTGCTAATATGCGGAACAATCTAATATGTAGATTTTGAGAAAACAGATTTCCAAACAGGGCGTGTTGTATGTCTATAACTTGAAGCCTTCAAGTGTTAAGAAATATTCAATTGTGTGGGAATATTGTATTTAAAGTAGAGTTCTTATCATTGAAAGGCTTTATATCTGTATTTTCAAATCGGGATCGGAATCCCTCCCATTCAGATTCGTTTCATATCCATTTTCAGATTCGGATTCGATTCATATTCAGAAGCATCTCTATTATGCGGAACAATCTAATATGTAGATTTTGATAAAACAGATTTCCAAACAGGGCGTGTTGTATGTCTATAACTTGAAGCCTTCAAGTGTTAAGAAATATTCAATTGTGTGGGAATATTGTATTTAAAGTAGAGTTCTTATCATTGAAAGGTGTGAAATTATGACAGATAAAAACTTTTTAGCTAAAAATTCCCTCGGTAAAATCCATTCTATACGCTCAGTATTCAATTTGTCAGCACGGCCAGGTGTATTAGAGGACCAAAGACATCCAAAAATATGAATTCAATGCTTAAAAAGATCCTTGATTAAGTCTCTTTTTGTGGCAATATATTTCAATAAGACTAGAACTTTGGAGGTCGTTTTAAGAAAATTTTACAATATTTTCAATTTGTTACCATGGCAAAATTTATTCATCAAAGTAAAAAAAAATACAAAAAAAAAAAACAATAAAGAAAATTATGTATCTCAGTGTAGTCTACTTGCATGCCACATTATATTATAATCAGACTAAAACTGTATTTGGGTTAGCATTTTGAGAGTATTTTACAGAAATTTCTATCTTAAGTAACCACGGCAACAATGTTCATCGAAATAAAAAATCGATCTATAGAATTATGTTTCTTAGTGCAGTCTACTTGTGTACCAAGTTATATTGAAATCAGACCAAAACAGTAGCGCTAAAAACTAAGAAATACACTTTTTCTTACAATGGCATTTTTTCTGTAACAAAAGTGCAGAGATGCAAATGGAAGTGCAAATGTGAAAGTTTTTTTCACTTAAAATACCCTTGGCATCCGTGTGATTTAAAAATTAAATTGGTATAATATTATTCACAAGTAAAATTGTCGTTTATTTAATGATCGAATGTTTGCATTTTGGGCAACTGACTTTTACTCTACAACTGATTCATGCTGTATGAGGAGTATGAGGGCAATTGATTAAATCCCCTGTCGACTGGTAACACCCGCCGTGTGCTCCTTGTCATGATCAGGAAATAACGAAAAAATCCGTCGTCAATTCAGTGTATAGATAATGGACTAACAATTAGTATGAAAAACGTTAGTCAGTTTGCTGACAAGGTCATTGTATCGACCATAGAACTTTCGAAATGATTACTTTAATCGAGACTGCTGATATTCTTGTTTCATCAACTTGCTTTTCAATGATTAACCTCGTTTTAGAAATTGTTCGCACGTAGAGCATGCTCTTGCGTATCTAATCAACTGAGATATATAAACTCCGTATTCCGGTAATGAAGGTATATTGCTACATAAGAAAGGAAAGTTGACGATAGAAAAGTTAAAGTCATTACGTTTATCATAGAGCTTGGTTGTTAGATTACCATTAACGTCCTTTTCAAGTAAAATATCCAAGTATGAAATAGATGTGTCAGACTCTGTGGTATCTTTTATCTTAAGCTCACCAGGATATATCGTATCGACATAGGAATGGAATTACCACCGTTAATTGACAATACGTCGTCGATATATCTAAATGTCGAGTTGAAGGCCAGAGCAAGTGTTTTCTTCTATTCACGCATGAGATTTCATATGAATACAAAAATAGGTCTGTTAATAATGGAGCGCAATTGGTACCCATGGGGATTCCAATAGATTGTTGAAAGACCTGGTCTCCAAAAACACCATAGATATTGTCAATCAGAAACTCAAGCATCTTTTTGATGTTCACTTCAGAGTACTTGTGTGTGCAATCAGTATGTGTTTTGCAAATTTTGCAAATGACCAATGACCAGGTAAGTAAATTTACGAGTTCCATTTTTACTGAAAAAGCAGCTGTCAATGATATCAAAAAGCCTGGACTTTAATTTATCGTGGAGAATGGTTATGTATAAAGTTGAAAAGTCGAAAGTTTTTTAGCTGGTGATTTTGGTAAAATCTTGTGATCTTGTCCAAAAGTTCTTTGGAATTTTTGAGTATCCACATCTGATTCACACCACTTCTTGAATATATTGTTGCACAGTACTCTTTAAGTTTTTACTTCACTACTGTCAGTATCTTAGTGAGGAGTAAAGAAAGAGGCTTGGTTGAACGTTTACTGGAATCCCCAATGTATCTCCATTCTACTTCGTAAGCAACTCAACTTCCTCTGCTATATTAACATCCACACAAATCTGTTTCCTTACCAACTCCTGTTTCATCAGCTGCAACATAATATTCAATATGGCGGCGGCAAAGTGACCTAGGGCCTATACACGTGTTTGTGTTTCCGACAACCAAATCTAGGTCACATATAAAATTAAATTTAACAAGATTGCTTTTATCATAATTTTAAATTCTTCTGTTTTTTATTTCCTAAATGTTGATATTTGACTACAGTAACTAATCAACCATTAAATTCGTGTTTTTATGGGACTATTTTATTTAAATTTTGTACTATGCGTGCGATGCGAGTAACTTGTTTCACTCAAACATACTGCATATATGCATTTGATTTACCTTATTTGATTCTACTGCAACAAAAGGGGTGGGTGGGCTGTAGAGCGGACTTTCATTTCACATTTTCTGTAGTAAAACGTTATGTCTGTAAAAAAGGGGGAGGCAGACCCCCGATGCTACGTGACGGCCATGGAGTAAGCATTCCCTGATGTTTTAAAGCTGGGTATCCTGAATTCTGTTACCGAGCTGAAATGGATCAAGGTGACAACGCCACATCTTACATTTTCATGCGTATGGTTAACGGTAAAAAGGTGATGTCATTCTGTAAGGAGATGATAGGCCATTACACAAGAAAAAAGCAAAATAAATAAATAGATAAATAAAATAATAAAAATAACATGGTTTGCAAACCTTTAAATATGTCATTGTTGTTGCTGAAGTGTATATAACAAGTTTAAGTTAGGTAAAATAATGAATTACTTGTAATCAGAGTGAAATTGTACCAATATTTATATTCTTAATTCTTTTTGTTATTTGATGTTAATTGATGATTTTTAATTCTGTTTGCAGGTCTGGATTTTATAAACTTTAATAATTTAATTTTAGTTGTAACACGTCATTTGATTGGGTAAACGATTTAATCCATTTTGTATAACATAACTTGCTTACGTCACAATAAGTTACGTCAAAAGCGTTTTACTCCGCTTGATATTACTTTTTAAAATATGCAAGCCTTTTTCTGGAGGAAAAATTGTCTCATTGTCTACACTGAAATTGAATTATAAGGAATGAAGCCTATTTCAACTTATGTTATACGAGATAACATAACTTTGGGCGGTTTACGCTTTTTTATAAACCGTTTCGTAATATAATAAAGGAAACATATAATAAAGGAAATAACCTCTACTTGTGTAAGTTAAACAGAAGTCAAAAGTAGTAATAGTCGTCTAGCTAGGGAGGTCAACTGAGTGCACTTTTAGCCATGGGGGCTAGGGAGGTCAACCGAGTGCACCCCTTAAGGGGGCTAGGGAGGTCATCGAAGTGCACCCTCCCCTGTTGGGGCTAGGTGGTTCAACGGAGTGCATTCCCAGGGTATGAGATCTATCCTACCTAAACTTGGCAGCGATTCAAATCTTGATTATGACGACATCCTACTGTTTCATTGCCTCGCTGGCTGCTTAATTTCGGCACTTAAAAACACAGCTGACAGGCAGCGGATTGAAAGAAAAAACAAGTCCATGTTAAAGTTTAAACTCTTTTTATTGAAGTAAGATACAAAGTAAATTTTTCTTCTGTAGTTTCAGGGACTTCCAGGCCTCTCCCGAGTGTTTTCTTTTCTTAGGCTGGTCCACTGGAATCAGAGGGTTTTCCTGGCTTTCTGAGGTTTTTTTCCTAGGGTTAGGTCGTGTCAGTCGGTTTATCTTGGTCACACTGATTAGCCCAATTTTCCACATTTGTAGCATAAATCTTTCTTGGGACAATCAGGGGCCCAGTGTCCTAACTGTTCGCAGATGGAACAGGAGCTGGTCTCTCTGGTTTTCTTAGGAACTTCTATGTTTGAGGGCTCTCTTCCTTTATATCCTGAGAGATATGAGATGTGAGATCTGAGGAAAAACCTACACGCGCTCAGCATGTTCTGAAATTCCTGAGACATGAGACGTGAGGTCTGGAAAAACCAGCGGGTTTTCCAAAGTTATTATAATAAAAAAACAGGAGTATAAATAAGACAAACATCTTGTTTTTCTGTCCATAATCATTTATCATGTCCAAGCACTACCACTCCGACGTCACTCTTTGACTTTAGAAGGCTATGATTTATCAATGCAATGGATAGAGCAACATGAAAAACCTCTCCTTCCCGAGGCAGAACAAGTGTTTTAGAAAGCCACTACAATCATAGAAACGCTTCAGGACTTATGGTTACATGACAGGCCCTGTTACACCATCCCAATGTGGGGAGACTAACTACATTACATTTTCTATGTCAACGAATGAAAGAATCCCTGCCCAAGAAATGGTATGTGGATTGAGCCTGAGAAATTATCTCGAAAAACTTTACAGCTTCCTAAATCATCCCCAAACCAGTAAAGTGATTCTACTCTGGTAGGAAATAGAGAGTCTGGAGAAAATATGTATTCAATACGGCATGAAATATGTGGAAATTTCAGACAGGCTAAGAAATCCGTAGCCTTTAATACCAGCCTCAACGAAATCTATGAATTACCCCGAAAGCGAAAAGCTGCAGGAAACTTACCATCTTTAAGCCTGTCTCATGATTTAATCTAATTATGAATAGATTGAATACACAATAAATAATCCATGAAATGTATATATCCTAAAGTACAAATCAAATACAATTTGGGTTCGCCATGATTTTTGAAACAGGCCTCAGAGGTGCTCTCTTTTCGGTCCGTGATTTGTGCGTAAATACAAACGCTCGCCAGCATTCGGCGTCATTTGTCACTAGCTAATTTCAGCGGTAACAACAATGGATGCTCAGAATTTTTCCGAGTTTTTTTTACTAATTTCGGGAATTGAGATCGTGTCTATTTGGATAGCTAGAACATCTACTGGAAGGTAGTTTGGACGATACAACATGGGCCGGGTCCCTATCCTGCCAGACATGATCCGTAGGCGATCCAGGAGACTCCGACACTCGCCTTATGGCACACGGCGGAGGAGATCGCTCCCAAGGAGCAGATCCCCTAGCAGAACTGCGCCCCGGAAATCTCTGCCATCACCCCCACCCCTAGCAGTGCTATGAGGATGGCCATATTCCTCATAGCACTCCTAGGGGGTGGTGGCGGCGGAGGTTTCGTCGCCTATTTCAGCTTGAAACCATTTCCCTCTATCTTTTGGGGTGACCTGATAAGTGGAGATTCCTTTAGGTCTGTGACTTGCTTTCCCATAATCCCATTGAGCTAGTAAACAAAGACGACAGGTGTCTGTAAGGAAAACACTTGAAGGGTGCCTGGAATTCCTCTATCTTTTTCTAGAGCTAAAATTTTAGACCCTATAGGTCTGCGGGTCGAATACAGATTGGCTTGTGGGAATTTCTCCGCAATACTTTGACTCAATCCATGAGCTTTCACAGTCAAACAATTACACTGATGTACAATAGCTTCTACATCACTATTTAATAAACCACTCCGTTTCTGCTGGAGACTCATGATCTAATGAGCCTATTTAAAGAAAAAATCCTATTTTTTTTTTTTATATAAAATAGAACAAAAAATTGAAATTTTAAACAAATTTATTCTTTTTGATTGATCTTGATACAGATACAACTTAAAAGCCTCTTTAGCCTCTAGCGCTTCCTGACTCTTCCAGCCCCCTATGGTCCATTGTATCCAATCTCTGGACTCTAATCCGTTTTTCTCTCCTCAGGTTTTAGAACCCCATAGTCTTCGTAGTCATATTTTCTGTAAACAAGCTTTCCAATTCTGGGGTACTGCAAGACATAGCAAATCTGGCAGTCATATGCATTCCAAACATTTCCAGTCCCCCTACAGGTTTTCTCATTTAATTAAGTCCTTTGATTTGATGAACTTTTCCTGTCCAGGGATGCATTTCTTTTTGTAAGATCAGGTACTGAAATTCATCTTCATTACTCAGGAGCATGTCTATATCTTCTTCTTCTCTGACGTCAGGAATAATAAAGGTTCAGTTGATGGCCACTCTGTGACATCTGTGGGGGGTTTTAGGGTCATGAATCTTCTCCACCATGTCTAAATAAACATTACAAGGTACTGTCTCTAGAGTGGTCACTTCTATTCTTCTTTGAGGAGCTTCCTGGTCCTCCATAGGTTGAGTCATTCTCTTTTCTAATAAAGGTATTTTCTCTATCTCCATATATTCTGTTCTAGGAATTCTCTTGCCAAACTGACTTTTACTCTACAACTGATTCATGCTGTATGAGGAGTTTTTTCATCAGACCCCTGTATTAATACCTTAGATGAGTCTAAATAAAGTCTAGGGGGAAAACACACACGCGCTCAGCACGTTCTGAGATCTGAAAATTACTGAGATATATATGAGATATGAGGAAAAACCAGGTTTACATGTGTGTACAGTGAGACTTGGCAGCGATTCAAGGTCCGTCAAGCTGCCTATTGTGACGTCATCACATGTAACAAAAAAAATGTCATGTATTCAGCTGACAGACAATAACACATAGAGTGGAATTTTTATTCTTTATTGACAAATAAACAACAATCAATTACCATCTATTTTGATAAAAACATTGAATAGTTTGTCCATGACATATTTTTAAAAGAAATTGAAACGAAATTGAGAAATTTTAGAGAAATTAATTTTTTTTTTTAATATTTGGACCTAACCCAATCAAAATTAAACTGATCCCGATCAAAATTAACACAAAATGAATAAAATGTTAATTTATTGCCTTTTCATGTATTTACAATGAAGAAATCTGTTTTATTGTCAGGTTAATACTGTTTTAACCCTTATATCACATAATCAGACTAGTGTTCTTGGGGAAATGTTATTTATTTCCAATAATTTTACTATTTTGGTTGGGATCGGTTTAATTTTGATCGGAATTGGCCAATATTTAAAAAAATTAATTTCTATAAAATTTGGCTATTTCGTTTCAATTTCTTTTATAAATACAATTAATGAACATGATCTCCCCAGTTGTGACTGGTTTTAAGAAGATTTAACCACAAGTTTAAAAAATATTTACAAGTTATGTGTTTTATTTTCATAAATATTTATTTATTTCAAAAAAAATTTAATATCTATATGGCTTTTCTTTACATATTTTATTAGGTATTCATGTGATGCATTCATTTAGAGCAAAACTTTTACAAGAAAGCATTTAATCTGAATGTAAATAATTTTTTTGAATTTTCTTTGAAAAAATACAAAAAAAATCATATACATTTGTAAAATAATTAAGAGCTAATGTCGGCCTTTCAATGCTGAAACCATTGTTTAAAAAGGTTGACTCATATATCTATAAAATAAAATGTTGGTGTGGCATTCCTCCTCAAACCATTGAGCTACATAATGACCTCTTTGTTAAGCTGTATTTTGGTCAAAGGGGAATAACCATTCATCTGCTTTCTTTCTCTTCTTGTCTCTTTGATGTATACTAGTATAATACACACAATATTGTCCACACACATATGTAGTCTAATCTTGATAGCGATACGGATTAAACATCCATTGGTAAGCATGACGCTGGATAAAGTCTTGAATTTCTTTTTTTGTATGGGGGGAAATCCATAAGAATAAAAATATTCCACCACTGGACTGTTCACACTGGACAGACACACCCAATGCTCTCCAGGCTGATCTTGAGGATCCGTATTCACTACAATTGCTTTTTCTCCAGGTCTTAATTGACCCGGTAATACATCTTAAGGATAGACTCCAGCAAAAGAACTCTTTAATTCTCTGGATAAGACTTCTCTCAACTGTCCTGTATCCATTAATAATCAATACCCACTTCTCTCTGTTTGTTTAATGTCTAAGACGTTATCGAATTCAGCATACACCACACAATTTAAAGTGGTAGGCGTATTGTTAGTAAACTGAACTTCAACTCTCAAATCCAGCAAATTGTTGGAATTCCGTGGAACTTGTTATTGATCTTTACGAAACAGAATTTATTGTGAAAAGGAAAACACTAGCTGTTGCCTTCAATTCGACATTCAGATATATCCACGATGTCTGATCAATAAACAATAGTGATTTTCATTCGTATGTCGACAAGATATATCCAGGTGAACTTAAAATAAAGGATACCACAGAGTCAGCTACGTCTGTTTTACGTTTGGATATTTTACTATCGACGATAAAATTACTATTGACGATAAGAACTCTATTGTATGACAAACGAGATGACTTCAGTTTTACTTGGGCATTGTCAACTTTCCTTATTTTCATACTGTATAATATTCAACTATCACCTGCTTATGTTGTATGTCTCACTTATTTGTTACTTTTACTTATAAGCTTCCTCTGAGTACGATCATTTCTAAGCGAGGCATGTTACTTACTAACAAGTTGATGTTATAGGAATTTCAACAACCTCGTTTAAAGTCGGAATTGCGTAGATCTTATGGCCGATACTAGTATATTGACCTTGTAAGCAAATGTCTATCATTGGGTTATATTTTGATTAACTTGTTTCTTATCATTTGTTCTGAATTGAATATAGGGAGCTGAGCTATCCTTCAATAACACGACATCACCAAGAGATAAATTCCTCTGATTGTGTGTCCATTTTCATCGACTTTGCAGCGTAATTTAAAACTCTTTTCGCCATCGTTTCCAGAATAGCTCTACAAGTAGCTGAACTCTCTTCCACTCTGTCTTGAATGCGTCTTTCTCTTCAGAAGGTCCAAGTGGCTCACTACCTTTGTCCGTCTTCTGGGTCAGAAGACTGTACGGAGTAAGTATGAATGGGTACTCCGAATCCGTTGAAACTGGCACGAGTGGTCTTGAGTTTATGACAGCCCTTGCCTCTGCCAAGAATGTAACAAGGATTTTATGTGTCAACTACTTTGCTGTCCCAGGGAGTCAACAGGGAGTCAAGGATCCATCTCGTAAGGCCTATCATCCTCTCCCAGGCTCCACCCTTATGGTAGGAGTACGATGGATGGTGGGTTGAAGGTCCATACTGTTCCGATATCAAAAAGAAACTTCTTGACAGGTCCATCTTCCACGTTCACCTCGTCAATTCCAAGACTTTTTGTTGCTCCCACGAAGTTTGTACCACGAAAAGTCTGAACTCTTTAACATAGCCTAGTATAGGATGAATAATAAAGGATGAGGAACTCATCTCTTCCACTCCTCGATATGAACATCTCGAGATGTGAAGGAAGAAAACATTATTCCCCAGCGTTTAGCATGAGTCAATCCTCCTCTTGTTTGACGCACAAGAACATTCCAAAGTCCAAAGGTATCCACCCAAACACTTGAGAATGGTGGTCCATGTAACCATCGATCTTGGGGGTAAGTCTGTCAAGATGTTCAGGTTTTCTTCTCATCTTTCTGCATGTCACACAGTTGTTTATAACTGAAGATACTATTCCTCTTGCTCCTTTTATCCAATAGCCTGTTGATCTGATACCACCCTCCGTGAAATGGCGTCCCTGATGTTTAGTGAGTTGATGGTAATGTCGCACAAAAGCATGGCTATGTGTTGCTTGCTATGAATAACGATAGGGTTTCTCTCATTGATATTCAATTTTGAATACTTTAATAGACCTCCTACACGCAAAATACCATCACATTCTATAAAGGGGTTCAATTTCACAATTGAATTGTTCTTGTTAAGTTCTCGACCTTCTGTGATGCATCTGATTTCTTCCAAGGCTTTTCTTTGGCCCTCTCTGATGATGTGTTTCCCTATTTCAAAATAAATGTCAACATTTTTTTCCTTGCTGCAGATATACCAACCTCTGCATGGTGCAGTTGCACACCAACATGTTTTGACTTTGCGATCCCTGAAACCAAACTATTCCATGTTGAGTAGATGACAAGTCGTTTAGTTCCGATGAGAGAATCTCCAATGTCGAGCTGTTTAACTGCCACGGCTGGTCTAATCTCCTTATCAATCTCGGAATCAATGAGATCATACGCTAGTGGAACAGGTTCATCTGTTTTGAGTATTTCAGATGTGTCTTGACTACCGAGAAACCATCGTTTTGGACCAAAGAGCAAGGGAGCGTGTTTCATGTTTTCAACTGAGATTGGTCTTTTGCTTGGTCTGCTGAATTATGTTCTGATGGCACATAACTCCATTGCTGTGGTGATGAGACTTTATGAGTTTGCTTAACCCTGTTGCTAAAATAAGTAAAGAATCTTCTTGTCTTTGCCATCTGTAGGGAATTTCTTGGGGTTCAATGTCCAATTGACCTGTGATGAATTTGGCGATTTCAGTACCAACTACTGCAGCACTTAATTCAACAGACAACTTCCATCAATGGTTTCTACTACTAGTCCGTTGAGTCTTATACCGCTACAGGTGGATTGTCCACTGCATGAAAACAGAGTATATGATTCTGCATCACTTTGGATCTTGAAGGAGTCAAAAAGTTCGGATCAAGCTAGTGTTTGATTACTCTGTTCATCAATTATGGCATACATGCACCTTAATAGTGTTCTTTTTGGATAAATATGAAGAAGGACCTTTGCACATGATCGACCACTGAAAGTAGTTCTGCAAAGTTCAGTACACTTATTGGAAACGTGTTTTCATCTGAGTTTTCTCCCTGCCGTAAACAAGTCCTTTGTTTACTAAGACTGTTCCTTCTCTCCTTCGCCAGAAAGTCTGGGATCAAACTTTTTTACTGTTGCGATTGCTTCCACAGTCAAAGTTCACATTTAACAAGGGCTTTACAGTGTCTTGACAAATATTTGGATTCACAGCACTTATAACAGAAATCCTTTCCCGTACAAAATCCTCCCTTTCATGTAACGGCATTGCTCAAAAAGTTCTACAGTGGTTCAGTGAATGAGATGCCTTGTGTATTGAACGTCTTGGGAATTGTTTTTGTCTTTCTTGCTTATTTCTGTCATCATCTACTGTAAGGTCGGATTTCCTATTGTGAATACTTAACGATCGCTTCGGTTCATAAGGTCTTTTACCAACTGTTCCTGATGTGTTTCCATCATGCGGGATCATTCTTCACAATGCCGAATTCCCTTACGAAATTTTCTAGGAAACTGAATGGCGGAAACGGAACGCTGTGGTATTTCTTGTGCTTGGAGGCTTGCGACACCCACTTATCTTGTAGACTCTGTGGCAATCTACGGATGATAGGAATAATACTGGACGATGAGTCGTAGTATGACAGAAGTGTAGCATACTGGGCGTTCTCCTTTGCCGATTCTATCTGTGTTAGGATATCTAGCATGTCGTAAAGCATTTTCGGTTCCTACATGCTTACCTTAGGAAACTTTTTGAGTTTGTTCTTCCAAGTAGCTTCTATCATATCTGCATGGTCTACCATATAGCTCTTTGAGTCGTTTCCAAATTCGATAGAGTCCTTTAGTTGGATTATTGATGTTAGAATCTCTCATGCTGCTTGCGAATTTCGATTCTGGTCCCAACCACTTAATCAACGAATAAATGTTCAATTCCCTCTCTATGCTTGTGAAGCTAGCTTTCCATGTTTGGTAACAATCTTGTTTGTCATTGAATGGAAAGAACTGTGACATCAGAAGATCATTCTTTAGAATAAATTGTGTCAAGTTGGTAGTCACTCCGATATGTGAATATGAATAGAATTCTGAATGTTCACTAACGTAGTTCGCTGTGTATTCTTGTTTAATTGCATGTAAGGAATCATTACTGCCTAAGGGATGTCGTTTCAGTAATGAAGGTATCTGAGATCCTTGATCTTCAAGGCCATCTATTTCTGCTTTCAGTGAATCCAAGTTCTTCCGGCATTCTAAGAGTCTTATTTTGGCTTCGAGTAAGGCTTTCTGCTTCTGGAGCTCTGTTCAGCATACTGGAGTTTCTTTAACTGTGTCATAGTATTCTGTTGTTTTTTCTTAGATGCTGAGGAATGACGACCGCTATTTGAGACAGAGACTTCAGATCTTGTATCGAATTTCTCAGAAAGTATTTCTGAAGCATCTATTAGCAAGTCTTGAATCTGATGATCAAAATTGTTAATAAGATTCACACATTTCCGGTGTCAATTCATCTGGTTGTCCAGTTATGAATCACATTCTTCTGTGCCATATCATCTGAGAAAAAAAATGAGGTTCTCAAAACTTTCCCTGTACTAGTACTAGTATTCAGATTTGGCCTCCTCGAATCTCTCTTCATTTTTCCTTAGATACTTAATATACGAGCAGGAGTCATCAAACTCTGTCAAGATTGCTTCAAATCTCTCCAGGCTTTCTTGAGAGTGCTCAAGTAGGACTGCAAGTTGGATTGGTACAACTCCTGGCCATCTCTGACATGGCTGTACACTTTCTTTACTATTCTGGCTGTATATCGCAGATAGTATAACCACACAATATTCGTTGCATTGATTTATTTATTAACGGTAAAGAACTGAAACAAAAGAAATCAACACTGGAAGTGAGGAATTAAAGAAAAGTAACTCCGGATTTCCAAAAAGATAACTCTTGAAATCATCAGACAGATAACTATTTGTTTAAGAAAGATAACTCTAGCTCTGAAATAAATAATCTAGGAAAATAAATAAACATATAAATTAAATGTTCATAAACATTACATCAAGGCCATGTGGATTGTAATGCTGGTATTTTTCATGTTTCACGACAACCAGTTCACATGCTAACAAGAGGCCCATGGGCCACATCGCTCACCTGAGCACTGTGGCTAGGAAAAAGTAGAAATTGGTATATTATTGAAAAGTTTAAATCCAAAAGTGGTCCCATGACCAATCATGGCTTAAATTGCAATTCTTGAGAAGATGATTTTTAAAGAATTTTCCTAAACATGTCTATGTAAAACTTTGATCGGCCATTGTGGCCCCGCCCTACCCCCGGGGGTCATGATTTGAACAAACTTGTATCTGCATTACCTGGGGATGCTTCCACATAAATATGAACAATTATGGCTTTGTTATTCTTGAGAAGAAGATTTTTAAAGAATTTTCCTATATATTTCTATGTAAAACTTTGATCGGCCATTGTGGCCCCGCCCTACCCTCAAGGGTCATGATTTCAACAAATTTAAAATCTACACTACCTGAGGATGTTTCCATATAAATATGATCAATTATGGCTTTGATATTCTTGAGAGGAAGATTCTTAAAGAATTTTCCTATATATTTCTATGTAAAACTTTGATCGGCCATTGAGGCCCCGCCCTACCCCCAGGGGTCATGATTTGAATAAGATTGAATTTACACTACCTGAAGATGTTTCTCCATAAGTTTCATCTTTCCTGGCCCAGTGGTTCTTGAGAAGAAGATTTTTAAAACATGCCACTAAATTTTCATTCATTCCCAATTACCTCCCCTTGAATGACGGCCTGGCATTATTTGAATAAACCTTAATCACCTTCACCCAAAGATACTTTGTGGCAAGTTTGGTTGAAATTGGCCCAGTGGTTCTTGAGAAGAAGTCGAAAATGAAAAGTTAATTACAGACAGACGGACAGCTGGACAGTTCGACGGACAGACGGACGCCGGACAAAATGTGATCAGAAAAGCTCCTTTTAGCCTTCGGCTCAGGTGAGCTAAAAAGCATAGAATTACCACAAGGATATCCATCGCTAATAGGACCAAATTCCCTACCCTTAAATGTCCGTCAGATAGATAATACTCTGGTATTAAATTAAAGCATTTGATAGTAGAAAAGGATTGCCTGCGAGAAAGTTTCAAAACTTTCATTAATTAAGCAGTAGTTAATAAACAGAGATAGCATTGAAGTCTATGAGGAAAAGTGTTTTTTATTTAATAAAAATTCAAATAATATGAAATCAATAAATACTGTGGGGAAAGATGCATTGAAACATTAGAAATGGAATGGAAATTGAACAATTTTTTTTACCAGATAAAATTTTTAAAATTGATTTTTTATTAATTAAATATAGACGGAGATACCTCTTACCAAAATCAAGGTCATAAATTAGGACAATCCTACTTTTATATGCTTATAGTAATAAATGGGAATTATATCATTACATATCTGTTATGTATTCAATTTCATTGAATTTGTTGCTATCAGGGATTGAATACCTTAACTGTAAAAAATATGCTGTACATTGGCACTTTTAATTTTTTAGCACACCTGAAACGAAGGCTCAAGCGAGCTTTTCTGATCAAAATTTGTCCGTTGCCTGTCGTTGTTGTTGTCGTCATTTCGTTGTCGTGATCTTAAACTTTTCACATTTTCATCTTCTTCTCAAGAACCACTGGGCCAATTTCAACCAATCTTGCCACATCCTTGGATAAAGGGGATTCAATTTTGTTCAAATGAAGGGCCAAGTCCTCTTCCAAGGGGAGATAATTAAAAAGAATGAAAAATTAATGGCATCTTTTAAAAATCTTCTCCAGTACAGCCAGGAAACATAAAACTCATGTGAAAGCATCCTCAGGTAGTGTAGATTTAAGTTTGATTTAAGTTTGTTCAAATTGCGGGGCCACAATGGCTGATCAAAGTTTTACATACGAATACATAGGAAAAATCTTTAAAAATCTTCTCCAGAACCATTGGGCAAGGAAACATGAAACTCATGTGGAAGCATTTTCAGGTAGTGTAGATTCTAGTTTGTTCAAATCATGACCCCCGGGGTTGGGCGGGGCCACAATGGCTGATCAAAGTTTTACATAGGAATATATAGGGGAGTTTTTTTTTTTTTTTAAATCTTCTTCTCTAGAACCATTAAACCAGGAAAGATGAAACTCATGTGGAAGCATTTTCAGGTAGTGTAGATTCAATTTTCTTCAAATCATGACCCTCAGGGGTAGGGTAGGGCCAGAATGGTTGATCAAAGTTTTACATAGGAATATATAGGAAAAATCATATTCTCCAAAACCATCATGCCAGCAAACATGAAACTTAATTGTGGAAGCATCCTCAAGTAGTGTAGATTCAAGTTTGTTCAAATCATGACCCACGAGCATAGGGTGGGACCACAATTGCTGATCAAAGTTTTACATAGGAATGCATAGGAAAAATCTTTTTAAAATCTTCTTCTCAAGATCAGCAATGCTATGATTGGTAATATAAATATGGAAACATCCTCAGGTAGAGTTTATTCAAGTTTGTTCATATCATGACCTCTGGGAGTAAGGTGGGGCCATAATGGGCAATCAAATTTTTACATAGAAATATATAGGAAAAATCTTTAAAACTCTTCTTCTTAAGTATGGCAAAATTATACAATCATGTATGTTTTATTGATATAATGAAATTCTCAAGTAAAAAAAAATTCAAATCCCTTCTCCCCCAACAAGTAAACTTTTCAATACTGAGCTGATTTGTGTTTTTTAACTAGCCCATGTGCTCAGGTGAGCAATGTGGCCCATGGGCCTCTTGTAAGTAAAGTAGGTCCAAAAACAAGGTCAAGAGGTTGGTAACCATGGCAAATGACAAATCCCATAGTGCCAAGAAATACATGTGCAAAATATCAAGTTCAAGAGGTCAGCTCAATTGATTTTATCAGTTAAAAATCTGACCTATAGGTGAATTAATTGGCTCAGTAATGACTTTACCTGATTAGCTGGTAAATTAATACTTTTGTTACCTGCATGACCAGGACTTAAATGAAGTACACTGTAGTTTTCATTTCAGTAAATTTATCAGTCTATTTCCTGACTAGGCTCCAAGCTTTAACAACAGGGTTAAAAATCAACAAGAGGCCCAGGGGCCACAGTGCTCACCTGAGCACATCAGCTAGGAAAAAGCACATATCAGATCAGAACTGAAAGTTTATTGAGGTTGTGGGGGGGGGGGGGGGGGGGGG
>PRKT01000118.1:1139822-1167240 GCA_003671525.1 Saccostrea glomerata
TAAACTTAAACTAAGAATGCCTCCATATAAACATGACTAACCATGGCTTTTTTGTTCTTAAGATGATTTTAAAAGATTTTCCCTATACATGTATATTCTGATGGAAAACTAAATTGTACATTTTAGCTCCATTCCACCCCCATCCACAGGGGTCATGATTTTAACAAATAAAAAACCTAGTGGTTTTTGAGGAGAAAAGTTTTACATGTAAATTACTCAATCCAATTTATTTCTTCATTATTACCCCTTTGAAGAGGGTGTGACTCATGATATGAGCAAATCTCGATACCCTTTATTTAAAGACAACCTGTGCTCAGTTTGATTGAAATTGGTTCATAATTTTGCTGGAGGAGATGAAAATGAGGAAAATTCATGAAAAGGACAAGAAATACACCAACAGACAAATTTTGATCGAAATAAAGTCTTCAATTCAGGTGAGCTAAAAATCTGCAAAGCTAAAATCTTTTCAGCTTAACAAGCGAAGAAAACAATACAGTTCATTAATATGCATGTATTGGTATGTGCAGGTACATGTAAGTGTATAGTCTAATGCTGCTTTCTTACATTTCACTCGAAATGCAAATGTACAAATACCAACTGTTCCATAATTTGAATAGGTAACTGTTTTTCGTCTGTAGTCTGATATATACCTAACAAATCACCATCCAGGACTTCTTCTATTTTTGGAGGGGTAAGGTCTACCAGAATTTTATCTGAATAAGAAACGCCCCGCAAACCAGCCGAATTCTGGGCTACAGCTGTGATGTATATATGGGAATCATGAGTCAAGGTCAATTGGGAGTTAAAAGCGAAGTTGGAGAGTCCCACACTCTGGAAATTCTGTAACTGTGTCCCTCCTCTTGTGTACCCTAGAATATACAATTCAAACTTAAAAGTGATCTGAGAAGAGTTCCTGAGGCTTAATGAGTAGGTAAAAAATTATCATTGAAACATAAATACTTATGAACATAAAAATATATAAAATTGTAAAATGATATTAACACACAGGATACTGTATTTACCTATAGCCCACTGATATTCTGTAATGGAGCTAACGTCCTCCACAAAACTCCAGGATCCATGGACAGAGCCCCACTCATGTAAATAAACCACATGAGCCTGTACATGTAATCCACTTGTTCCATTTTTTGAGTCCCTTTCCACATGCTCCACTGTCATGTGATCCAGAAAAATTCCTGTCTTTTCATCCACACTGCCCACTTGAAGATGAGCAGATTTTTCCATTGCTATAAAATAAAAGGTGTGTTTGTGCCAGGAAATTTCCTCCCTTGCTGAGAGTTTATCATTGCCATCCCCTCTGTAAGGCTTGGTGTAGAGGAGAAATACATGTCTCTTGTCTCCCAGTTGTATATATCCCTCTTTGTTGGACTGGGTAGAACTGCTAATGGACAGATGGCTGGAGAAAAAATTGACCCTATATAGTCCACCCTCAACGAGTCCACTCAGTCCCTGGGTCACACTTCCCCGGACAAACAGGAAGGATCTGCCGTCTCTGGCCAGGTTCTTATCAGAGGACAAGACGGCCGCACATCCCGGAGAGGATACATTCCAGCTGCTGGGCTGGTAGTCCATGGTGACATTACAAATGTCAGTGGTATTAACATCATCTGACTGTAGAGCATTAGGGGACATCTCAAAGGATGGATTAGACAGAAGGTTGCTGCCGGTGTGGAGGAGATACTGAGGCTCAGGAGGGGTGAGATCTACAGTGACACCATCAGAGACCACCACAGTAGACTTGTATCCCACATTGTCTACTGCATATACTTTATTGTAGTAAGTCCTGCCTGAAAAGAGACATTTTCATTAAACATACTCACATTTTTACTCCATAATATATTAAGTATTATTTTTTCCTTTTGTCCTACTTACTGTGATTGAGTGGTGTCTGTAAAGTTCTAGACACAGAGTTATGTAACCCTACAGCCTCCCAGCTACGGTACCCACACTCCACATCCCTATGTTTTGTGACAACATCAGGGGTGGATCCTACACACCAGTTATACAGCTGTACACCTGAACCAATGTCTGAGAAGCCGTGCCAGTGAGCTGCTACTATATCTGATGTATTCTGGAACTCCAGGTCATGTAAACCTGGTAAAAAATTATTTTTGACCTTTTTTATCATTTGGAAAAACAAAAATTTTGTGAACAATATTTTTTCTAGGGTGAAAGAAATTAAGTTATTTCATTTATTCTTGGACAATTGGCAAAACAGAGACATAAGGACAGGCACAGAATACAAAGTACTTGGCTTTTTATTTGAGTTACAGCTATTCAGCAGATGACAAAAATTTCATTACATGTATAATTTTGAGCAAGACTTTGCCTACCTATTCCATCAAACACAATTCCTGTGACAGGTTTAGTCTTGTCTGGTTTGAATCCATCAGAAGACTCCGTGTGGTGGATGTCGGAGAATCCGTAAGCCTGGATGTTACTGTAATAGGTAATTCCTGGCAGGAGAACAGACGACCGCATCACATTATACGATGTTTGTGTACCTTGTAGATCCTCCCCAATATCCAAAATGTCATGACCTGATTTAAAATGTATCAAAACACACTGTGTAACTAGCACATATACATGTAGGTATACCTTGGTATCTTGACATTGGCAGCTGGAAAACATCAACATATCCAATGTCAATTAATCAGATGATTCTGAAAAATCTGAATTTCAAAGCAAAACAATGATGTATCATTCAGTGGATGAATTCAGCAATTAGATATATTTGTTCTTCAATATCAATTAAGAGTTTTTCTTGAAAATTAAATTTAAACCCATCTTTCAATACACAGTTTTTAAGTATATATATTTTTACGAAACAAAGTTGTCTGTCAATGAGGGGAAAGAATACAAATAAATATACATACCTCCTGGATATGTACTGATGTACAGATGGAATGTCTTGATAGCATTCTCAGCATCAAGGAATTTACTGTTCCACTCAACTGTGAAAGGAAACCCTCCCTTCATGAAATCTTGATCTACAAAATTGCTTCCCAACATTTTTTCTCTCACCTGCAAAAGTAATTTAAGTAAATTACATCTTTTCCAATTAATGCTTTAAATCAAAGATTATGCATAGCCTCTCAGACAACTTTTCAAGAAAAAAAGTCACCAAGTAAGCTACATGTATCTGTCAAAAATGATGTGATATTAAGATATTTAATTTCTTTATTGGTTTATTTACATTCATTCTATCTTATTTCATTTTAAAAGTATTCATTGAAGATTGACAACAATATCTGCAGTGCAGAGATAATCTGACAAGGACAGTTTAAATTGGGAAACTTAATAGTTTTATCGTAAGACTTACTGCGCTGCCCCTTATATTTGTTACTGCAGGTTTGTGTGTAGCAATGGTAACTCCGTCAGACTTAAACACTGCGTGCGTGTTTTCATCGTACCACACTTTTAGGAAGAAGGAATACTTGACTGTTTCCTTGAGAGAAATACCTGTAAAACAACATTTAGTTTAATTCTAATGTCACTTCAATATCAACAGATTTAAAAAAAAAAAAAATTATTCAGAAATACAGTTACATGTATATATGTACCATATTTGGTTTGAAAGATTTGTTCCATGTTTCGTCCAGCATCATGCCATATTCTCTCTGTAGCCTGATTAAATATTCCCTCTGGGGAAGACTTCTCTGTATATCCCACACTCCACTGATACCTAAAGGGAGATAAATCAGGAGAATACACATAACAATAGTTGGAAAATTTATATCACGTACTGGATACTTTTATTAATACATTTGTATAAGTTTAAATTTCCTTTATTTTCGTAATACAATGTACAATCAATGTTACATACATGTAGTTGGTTAAAGGTATTCCTCATTTTTTTTAGCTAAATTTGGTGAATCTGCATAGAAAAACCCTCTATAAGTTCATTTTTTGTGGGAATGTTATTTGCATTTGTCATTAGCACTTACCACTGTGGGGGATTACCAAAGTTGTTGACAATGGCCCAATGTCCCTGTAAGACGACATTAGATGGGGTGTAATCTACATCATTGGTGCCACTCCCAGCTACATCATACACCTGTAGTATGTTGTTCTGATCTGAAAGGATTGATGTATCAGTGATGAATGCATGTTTGCATAAAAGTATAGAATGCTTCCATTGGTATGTGTATAATTATGAGAAAAGGCTAATATAAGTATTTATAACTTCAGATTTTTATTGTTGAAGAAGACAATTTAATCCAACTTAGGATTTCTTTGAATGGTTTCTTACTATTTGAGGATATATCCTGGCATGCTGTTTGAGGAGGGTGACAGACTTTGTCCTGGGGGGCACACACACAATGTCCCTCGCAGGTCACAGCCTCACACCGTCTAACCAAAAACAGGTCACCCCCAGGGATCTTCTCAAACTGGGAGTGTATGATTGAACTGCTCAACCCTACCTGAATATTATCAAATTAAAATATCTTATTACATTTTTGTATCCACTTTTTAAAGTTTAAGGCCAAAAATAACATTTTTCTATGTCTAACAAATCAGGTAGCTTCTTTCTAACTCTAAATTTTAGATTAAAAATTCAAAGACATAACTTGAGAACCACAGTTGTGTATCTAACTTTTTGAATGAATTTCCATCAGACCATTGCATACATGCCAACTTTTGAAAATTTCCATGGGGGATTTTGCGCGTGACGACAATGTTCAAAGCTTTTAAATTCGCGACATTTGACGTGAAAATAAATGATTATGAAATACTTTTAAATTTATAATATTGATATCACTTATTAATACAGTACAAATAACACATGTATACAAATTTAAGTTTATATTTCCAAATTTAAATATCTTTGCATAATTTATAGTTGTCACTAGGTTCTATTAATTTACATTTGTTTCTGGTATGTACCCTTAAAATCAAGTGTCAATTTTTTCCCTATAAGTAAGTACATAGACAATGCATGATTAATTTTATTTGACACAGTCACAAAACAATTTGGAGAAATAATCAAATCATCAATTTTTTAACCCAAGCCCCACCCCCACCCATCCCAAAGAAAAATTTAAATTGTAAAAGACTACATCATGAACATGATGAACTTTTGAAGTCTTGGCAGTGCCTTATGGGTCTCTGGTATTTCCTTGACATATACCAGGGTATGTAACAAAAAAATACAATGTACATTATGAGTATGATCTACTCTTCTGGGAGAGGGGAAGAAATTTTGTGTACTTGACTTGAAACTATTATTTAATCTTAATTATTTTCAATATATTTTTTTAATTGGCAAACTATACAATATTTTTATTATCATCAGATAAATTCAGCAGCTATGCTTTGAAATTTTCTACTTTCGTTTTCAAAAAAACTATCTTTTTGGATTCCAATTTTATTGTTTGATTTTCATTTTATTGTCTTTAATTTTTGTTATTAATAAAATGAATAATAATTAAGCCCTTAATCTATATGTTACACTTTGCATACCCCTTCAAACTGAAAAGATTAATCCCCTAACTGCTCCAGGCTATCAGCTACCTGCACTTGGACAGCAGTGTGTTCGTTCAAGCGAGAAGTGATTTCCTGTGGCTAATTAATTTGCTGAGTAAACAATGGGACTTTTCTGTGTGTAGTGAATAAACAAGTCTGATATTCTTATCCCGATTGACAAAATTCGGCGGTAGGGAAACCGAAAATCTGATTTTTGTCAAATCGGGAAATTGGGGCAATATATTGCTTTCCCGATCGGGAAGGCGGGATGAAAGGGTAAAATCGGGAGAATCCCGCCTAAATCGGGAAAGTTGGCATGTATGCCATTGAGCTACAGCTCTGTAGCTGACTGACTTCTGTATAAAACTAACCTTATTTACTGCCCACATGCTGATATACAGGTATTTCTGACTGGCATCGTAACTGCTGGTTTTTACTTTAGAAGTCTGTACAATTCCTTCATCATACTTATCTTCTCCTGAATTCTTGTATTCCACTCTTGTTGGTCGACCTGGCTCCTGCAAAACAAACTTTGTTCTTATTGCTTCAACTGGGAAAGCAGTATGGTGTTAACAAACATTACATACATGTCCATGCATTTATAAAATGTGGTTTGAATAGCTGAATCATTTCAATAAATAGGCAACTTTCATTACTTTAGGATTATTTTCTATTTATACCATCAGAAATATATACTTTAAAATTTATAAATAAATAAATAATTAGCATCATTATTACTCTTAATCTTTTTTCTCCTGACACCCAACACAACTAATATTCCTGTAGCATTTAAAAATTCAAAATCGGCCTCTTCAAAAAAAACACAGCACACTGTATGCACAATATCAGATCTACATTTTAAACATCATGTTCCTACCTCATTCATATCATTGCCCATGAAGACTGAGCCTACATTGATGTAGTAATGGGAGATCTGAGAGTGAAGGTCAGAGAAGCCCAGCCAGGCCAGATTGACTGCCGTCTTCTCCCAAGTCATCCAGCCAGCACTGTGTCTGGTCAAGTTAGCAGCGTGGTCAGTTTCAATAGCAAACATCCCTGTAAAATACGGAAAATTGAATATTTTCTTTCATATTTATTCACTACGATTCAGATTTAACCGTGTAAAGATAATAGTGATATCTATAGAGACCCTACCTCTGGATGGAGGGGTGGTATCCACCATCAAACCCTTAGTGGTAGCAAAGCTGCAGATCTGGGCTCCATTACAAGATATCAGAGTCACATAGTACGTCACTCCATCATGTAACTTCATACCCGTCAGGATAAAGTCTCTGGCAATTCCATTCACCTGCATAAAATAAGTTCATTTGAGTATCAAATATTAGATTTTATTACTGGGTATATTATTCTATGCCAGAGCTAGTTGTTTTTTGTGACATTCCTGCTTTGAACCTAAAACCAAGTCAATATATCAACAATATTTCAAATTCACCTTAGTGGATGCCAGATCAAACTCTCCCCCAATGTGAGACTTTACAGAGAGATATTGTCTCTCTATGTGGGATTCTGGGTCACTCACTGACCACTCCACCTTCATCAGGGTCCTGTAGAACTGTGTATCTGACACGAGGCTGATGTCCGAGGCAAATCTTGGACCCATAGAAATGACTGGAGCAGTGGTGTCCACCAAGAAACCATTTGAAATTGAGTCAGTAAATAAACCTGCAGAAGAAGTCCAATGTATTTTATTCAAATAAACTGAATAACAGTTATCTTTCAGTATGGTGTAAATGTTCATGAACAGGGAATAAATCAATCCTAATAATCATAACCTACAATTGAATCTGAAAGAATATTTATCACAATCTGCTTTAGTATTATCTGCCATTGGTAGATTTTTAAACTCAATATCTTGTCAAGAGTGGAATTTTCAAATTAACTTTATGTTTTTGACTAAGACATTGACTTTTTTGTAGTTACACATTTGCTACAGTAGAACAATTCACATTAAATAAGACTTACCAGCTTTGTTATAAGCCCGGACTGTAACATAAACACGCTTGCCAATAGGAAGTTCTGGAGACAAATTAAAGACTACCCCAGTTGTAGTCAGGTGGACTTCTTTTTCTGGAAGGATATCGTTTCCTCCAGGGGTGGTCCCTGCCCACCACACATAGTGGTCAAGTCCAGACTGAGGGTCAACAAAGCCATGCCATTTAGCTCCTATGTAAGTTCTACAAAACATTCTCAATGTTAGTTATTTACAGGATGGTATTATAAAAGACACATAAAAAAAAATGAATCCATTTTAGTCTCTACATCTTCAATAGTACAAAAAAAAAAATATATATATTTAGGCGTTATCAAGTGAAAAAAACTAAATGTTGACCATTACCTGATGGACTGATACTCCATGTCCTGATCTTTAGTTCCGTCCATCACTAGCCCCATACTGGGCGGGCTGTTGTCCATCATCACTCCATCGGTCATCACAGTGGTACACAGGTCTGCAGTGTTACAAGCTGTCAGGGACGTGTAATAAATCAACCCAGCTCCAAAGTGGACGTGATCCAGTCGGAAGGAATTAACGATTCCTAGAGCTTGTCTGCCAATGACATCACCACAGGCAGGACAGGTACCTACACTGATGTAATACTCCTTAACTGCGGAGTGGGGATCATGGAATCCCTCCCAGTATACATATAATGATGACATGTCAGTCTGGAAGTCAATGTCAGTATGGTTAGGTCCTGGGACTCCATCATAAATGTGACCAGCCACAGGCGGTGATAGGTCAACACTGTAGGCCCAGGAGCTGCCTGATGACATTAAACCTGCCTTGTTGATTGCCTGTAAAAATTGTTAATAATAATAAATTGTTTTCTCAATATTGTCAATATGTAATCATCTTCATTAGATGGCAGGTAATGAAAGCATAAACTTTTAATATAATTGTTACAAAGAAATCTTGAAGGAGATTGAAACATTACCAAAACTAGAAATATGTCCATAGGACATGAATGCCCCACCGAGGTTATATCAGTAATGCTGCTTATGCAACATGAAAATTCAAATCTGTGAATGAAATTTCAGAATATCTTGAATAGTGATGCAGTTGAATTGCTAACATCTGTATGTATCAGCATATCAAGTCAAATATTCCACCACTGGACTGTTCACACTGGACAGACACACCCAATGCTCTCCAGGCTGATCTTGAGGATCCGTATTCACTACAATTGCTTTTTCTCCAGGTCTTAATTGACCCGGTAATACATCTTAAGGATAGACTCCAGCAAAAGAACTCTTTAATTCTCTGGATAAGACTTCTCTCAACTGTCCTGTATCCATTAATAATCAATACCCACTTCTCTCTGTTTGTTTAATGTCTAAGACGTTATCGAATTCAGCATACACCACACAATTTAAAGTGGTAGGCGTATTGTTAGTAAACTGAACTTCAACTCTCAAATCCAGCAAATTGTTGGAATTCCGTGGAACTTGTTATTGATCTTTACGAAACAGAATTTATTGTGAAAAGGAAAACACTAGCTGTTGCCTTCAATTCGACATTCAGATATATCCACGATGTCTGATCAATAAACAATAGTGATTTTCATTCGTATGTCGACAAGATATATCCAGGTGAACTTAAAATAAAGGATACCACAGAGTCAGCTACGTCTGTTTTACGTTTGGATATTTTACTATCGACGATAAAATTACTATTGACGATAAGAACTCTATTGTATGACAAACGAGATGACTTCAGTTTTACTTGGGCATTGTCAACTTTCCTTATTTTCATACTGTATAATATTCAACTATCACCTGCTTATGTTGTATGTCTCACTTATTTGTTACTTTTACTTATAAGCTTCCTCTGAGTACGATCATTTCTAAGCGAGGCATGTTACTTACTAACAAGTTGATGTTATAGGAATTTCAACAACCTCGTTTAAAGTCGGAATTGCGTAGATCTTATGGCCGATACTAGTATATTGACCTTGTAAGCAAATGTCTATCATTGGGTTATATTTTGATTAACTTGTTTCTTATCATTTGTTCTGAATTGAATATAGGGAGCTGAGCTATCCTTCAATAACACGACATCACCAAGAGATAAATTCCTCTGATTGTGTGTCCATTTTCATCGACTTTGCAGCGTAATTTAAAACTCTTTTCGCCATCGTTTCCAGAATAGCTCTACAAGTAGCTGAACTCTCTTCCACTCTGTCTTGAATGCGTCTTTCTCTTCAGAAGGTCCAAGTGGCTCACTACCTTTGTCCGTCTTCTGGGTCAGAAGACTGTACGGAGTAAGTATGAATGGGTACTTTATCAAAATAGATGGTAATTGATTGTTGTTTATTTGTCAATAAAGAATAAAAATTCCACTCTATGTGTTATTGTCTGTCAGCTGAATACATAACATTTTTTTTGTTACATGTGATGACGTCACAATAGGCAGCTTGACGGACCTTGAATCGCTGCCAAGTCTCACTGTACACACATGTAAACCTGGTTTTTCCTCATATCTCATATATATCTCAGTAATTTTCAGATCTCAGAACGTGCTGAGCGCGTGTGTGTTTTCCCCCTAGACTTTATTTAGACTCATCTAAGGTATTAATACAGGGGTCTGATGAAAAAACTCCTCATACAGCATGAATCAGTTGTAGAGTAAAAGTCAGTTTGGCAAGAGAATTCCTAGAACAGAATATATGGAGATAGAGAAAATACCTTTATTAGAAAAGAGAATGACTCAACCTATGGAGGACCAGGAAGCTCCTCAAAGAAGAATAGAAGTGACCACTCTAGAGACAGTACCTTGTAATGTTTATTTAGACATGGTGGAGAAGATTCATGACCCTAAAACCCCCCACAGATGTCACAGAGTGGCCATCAACTGAACCTTTATTATTCCTGACGTCAGAGAAGAAGAAGATATAGACATGCTCCTGAGTAATGAAGATGAATTTCAGTACCTGATCTTACAAAAAGAAATGCATCCCTGGACAGGAAAAGTTCATCAAATTAAAGGACTTAATTAAATGAGAAAACCTGTAGGGGGACTGGAAATGTTTGGAATGCATATGACTGCCAGATTTGCTATGTCTTGCAGTACCCCAGAATTGGAAAGCTTGTTTACAGAAAATATGACTACGAAGACTATGGGGTTCTAAAACCTGAGGAGAGAAAAACGGATTAGAGTCCAGAGATTGGATACAATGGACCATAGGGGGCTGGAAGAGTCAGGAAGCGCTAGAGGCTAAAGAGGCTTTTAAGTTGTATCTGTATCAAGATCAATCAAAAAGAATAAATTTGTTTAAAATTTCAATTTTTTGTTCTATTTTATATAAAAAAAAAAAATAGGATTTTTTCTTTAAATAGGCTCATTAGATCATGAGTCTCCAGCAGAAACGGAGTGGTTTATTAAATAGTGATGTAGAAGCTATTGTACATCAGTGTAATTGTTTGACTGTGAAAGCTCATGGATTGAGTCAAAGTATTGCGGAGAAATTCCCACAAGCCAATCTGTATTCGACCCGCAGACCTATAGGGTCTAAAATTTTAGCTCTAGAAAAAGATAGAGGAATTCCAGGCACCCTCGATTCGAGGAGGCCAAATCTGAATACTAGTACTAGTACAGGGAAAGTTTTGAGAACCTCATTTTTTTTCTCAGATGATATGGCACAGAAGAATGTGATTCATAACTGGACAACCAGATGAATTGACACCGGAAATGTGTGAATCTTATTAACAATTTTGATCATCAGATTCAAGACTTGCTAATAGATGCTTCAGAAATACTTTCTGAGAAATTCGATACAAGATCTGAAGTCTCTGTCTCAAATAGCGGTCGTCATTCCTCAGCATCTAAGAAAAAACAACAGAATACTATGACACAGTTAAAGAAACTCCAGTATGCTGAACAGAGCTCCAGAAGCAGAAAGCCTTACTCGAAGCCAAAATAAGACTCTTAGAATGCCGGAAGAACTTGGATTCACTGAAAGCAGAAATAGATGGCCTTGAAGATCAAGGATCTCAGATACCTTCATTACTGAAACGACATCCCTTAGGCAGTAATGATTCCTTACATGCAATTAAACAAGAATACACAGCGAACTACGTTAGTGAACATTCAGAATTCTATTCATATTCACATATCGGAGTGACTACCAACTTGACACAATTTATTCTAAAGAATGATCTTCTGATGTCACAGTTCTTTCCATTCAATGACAAACAAGATTGTTACCAAACATGGAAAGCTAGCTTCACAAGCATAGAGAGGGAATTGAACATTTATTCGTTGATTAAGTGGTTGGGACCAGAATCGAAATTCGCAAGCAGCATGAGAGATTCTAACATCAATAATCCAACTAAAGGACTCTATCGAATTTGGAAACGACTCAAAGAGCTATATGGTAGACCATGCAGATATGATAGAAGCTACTTGGAAGAACAAACTCAAAAAATTTCCTAAGGTAAGCATGTAGGAACCGAAAATGCTTTACGACATGCTAGATATCCTAACACAGATAGAATCGGCAAAGGAGAACGCCCAGTATGCTACACTTCTGTCATACTACGACTCATCGTCCAGTATTATTCCTATCATCCGTAGATTGCCACAGAGTCTACAAGATAAGTGGGTGTCGCAAGCCTCCAAGCACAAGAAATACCACAGCGTTCCGTTTCCGCCATTCAGTTTCCTAGAAAATTTCGTAAGGGAATTCGGCATTGTGAAGAATGATCCCGCATGATGGAAACACATCAGGAACAGTTGGTAAAAGACCTTATGAACCGAAGCGATCGTTAAGTATTCACAATAGGAAATCCGACCTTACAGTAGATGATGACAGAAATAAGCAAGAAAGACAAAAACAATTCCCAAGACGTTCAATACACAAGGCATCTCATTCACTGAACCACTGTAGAACTTTTTGAGCAATGCCGTTACATGAAAGGGAGGATTTTGTACGGGAAAGGATTTCTGTTATAAGTGCTGTGAATCCAAATATTTGTCAAGACACTGTAAAGCCCTTGTTAAATGTGAACTTTGACTGTGGAAGCAATCGCAACAGTAAAAAAGTTTGATCCCAGACTTTCTGGCGAAGGAGAGAAGGAACAGTCTTAGTAAACAAAGGACTTGTTTACGGCAGGGAGAAAACTCAGATGAAAACACGTTTCCAATAAGTGTACTGAACTTTGCAGAACTACTTTCAGTGGTCGATCATGTGCAAAGGTCCTTCTTCATATTTATCCAAAAAGAACACTATTAAGGTGCATGTATGCCATAATTGATGAACAGAGTAATCAAACACTAGCTTGATCCGAACTTTTTGACTCCTTCAAGATCCAAAGTGATGCAGAATCATATACTCTGTTTTCATGCAGTGGACAATCCACCTGTAGCGGTATAAGACTCAACGGACTAGTAGTAGAAACCATTGATGGAAGTTGTCTGTTGAATTAAGTGCTGCAGTAGTTGGTACTGAAATCGCCAAATTCATCACAGGTCAATTGGACATTGAACCCCAAGAAATTCCCTACAGATGGCAAAGACAAGAAGATTCTTTACTTATTTTAGCAACAGGGTTAAGCAAACTCATAAAGTCTCATCACCACAGCAATGGAGTTATGTGCCATCAGAACATAATTCAGCAGACCAAGCAAAAGACCAATCTCAGTTGAAAACATGAAACACGCTCCCTTGCTCTTTGGTCCAAAACGATGGTTTCTCGGTAGTCAAGACACATCTGAAATACTCAAAACAGATGAACCTGTTCCACTAGCGTATGATCTCATTGATTCCGAGATTGATAAGGAGATTAGACCAGCCGTGGCAGTTAAACAGCTCGACATTGGAGATTCTCTCATCGGAACTAAACGACTTGTCATCTACTCAACATGGAATAGTTTGGTTTCAGGGATCGCAAAGTCAAAACATGTTGGTGTGCAACTGCACCATGCAGAGGTTGGTATATCTGCAGCAAGGAAAAAAATGTTGACATTTATTTTGAAATAGGGAAACACATCATCAGAGAGGGCCAAAGAAAAGCCTTGGAAGAAATCAGATGCATCACAGAAGGTCGAGAACTTAACAAGAACAATTCAATTGTGAAATTGAACCCCTTTATAGAATGTGATGGTATTTTGCGTGTAGGAGGTCTATTAAAGTATTCAAAATTGAATATCAATGAGAGAAACCCTATCGTTATTCATAGCAAGCAACACATAGCCATGCTTTTGTGCGACATTACCATCAACTCACTAAACATCAGGGACGCCATTTCACGGAGGGTGGTATCAGATCAACAGGCTATTGGATAAAAGGAGCAAGAGGAATAGTATCTTCAGTTATAAACAACTGTGTGACATGCAGAAAGATGAGAAGAAAACCTGAACATCTTGGCAGACTTACCCCCAAGATCGATGGTTACATGGACCACCATTCTCAAGTGTTTGGGTGGATACCTTTGGACTTTGGAATGTTCTTGTGCGTCAAACAAGAGGAGGATTGACTCATGCTAAACGCTGGGGAATAATGTTTTCTTCCTTCACATCTCGAGATGTTCATATCGAGGAGTGGAAGAGATGAGTTCCTCATTCTTTATTATTCATCCTATACTAGGCTATGTTAAAGAGTTCAGACTTTTCGTGGTACAAACTTCGTGGGAGCAACAAAAAGTCTTGGAATTGACGAGGTGAACGTGGAAGATGGACCTGTCAAGAAGTTTCTTTTTGATATCGGAACAGTATGGACCTTCAACCCACCATCCATCGTACTCCTACCATAAGGGTGGAGCCTGGGAGAGGATGATAGGCCTTACGAGATGGATCCTTGACTCCCTGTTGACTCCCTGGGACAGCAAAGTAGTTGACACATAAAATCCTTGTTACATTCTTGGCAGAGGCAAGGGCTGTCATAAACTCAAGACCACTCGTGCCAGTTTCAACGGATTCGGAGTACCCATTCATACTTACTCCGTACAGTCTTCTGACCCAGAAGACGGACAAAGGTAGTGAGCCACTTGGACCTTCTGAAGAGAAAGACGCATTCAAGACAGAGTGGAAGAGAGTTCAGCTACTTGTAGAGCTATTCTGGAAACGATGGCGAAAAGAATTTTAAATTACGCTGCAAAGTCGATGAAAATGGACACACAATCAGAGGAATTTATCTCTTGGTGATGTCGTGTTATTGAAGGATAGCTCAGCTCCCTATATTCAATTCAGAACATATGATAAGAAACAAGTTAATCAAAATATAACCCAATGATAGACATTTGCTTACAAGGTCAATATACTAGTATCGGCCATAAGATCTACGCAATTCCGACTTTAAACGAGGTTGTTGAAATTCCTATAACATCAACTTGTTAGTAAGTAACATGCCTCGCTTAGAAATGATCGTACTCAGAGGAAGCTTATAAGTAAAAGTAACAAATAAGTGAGACATACAACATAAGCAGGTGATAGTTGAATATTATACAGTATGAAAATAAGGAAAGTTGACAATGCCCAAGTAAAACTGAAGTCATCTCGTTTGTCATACAATAGAGTTCTTATCGTCAATAGTAATTTTATCGTCGATAGTAAAATATCCAAACGTAAAACAGACGTAGCTGACTCTGTGGTATCCTTTATTTTAAGTTCACCTGGATATATCTTGTCGACATACGAATGAAAATCACTATTGTTTATTGATCAGACATCGTGGATATATCTGAATGTCGAATTGAAGGCAACAGCTAGTGTTTTCCTTTTCACAATAAATTCTGTTTCGTAAAGATCAATAACAAGTTCCACGGAATTCCAACAATTTGCTGGATTTGAGAGTTGAAGTTCAGTTTACTAACAATACGCCTACCACTTTAAATTGTGTGGTGTATGCTGAATTCGATAACGTCTTAGACATTAAACAAACAGAGAGAAGTGGGTATTGATTATTAATGGATACAGGACAGTTGAGAGAAGTCTTATCCAGAGAATTAAAGAGTTCTTTTGCTGGAGTCTATCCTTAAGATGTATTACCGGGTCAATTAAGACCTGGAGAAAAAGCAATTGTAGTGAATACGGATCCTCAAGATCAGCCTGGAGAGCATTGGGTGTGTCTGTCCAGTGTGAACAGTCCAGTGGTGGAATATTTTTATTCTTATGGATTTCCCCCCATACAAAAAAAGAAATTCAAGACTTTATCCAGCGTCATGCTTACCAATGGATGTTTAATCCGTATCGCTATCAAGATTAGACTACATATGTGTGTGGACAATATTGTGTGTATTATACTAGTATACATCAAAGAGACAAGAAGAGAAAGAAAGCAGATGAATGGTTATTCCCCTTTGACCAAAATACAGCTTAACAAAGAGGTCATTATGTAGCTCAATGGTTTGAGGAGGAATGCCACACCAACATTTTATTTTATAGATATATGAGTCAACCTTTTTAAACAATGGTTTCAGCATTGAAAGGCCGACATTAGCTCTTAATTATTTTACAAATGTATATGATTTTTTTTGTATTTTTTCAAAGAAAATTCAAAAAAATTATTTACATTCAGATTAAATGCTTTCTTGTAAAAGTTTTGCTCTAAATGAATGCATCACATGAATACCTAATAAAATATGTAAAGAAAAGCCATATAGATATTAAATTTTTTTTGAAATAAATAAATATTTATGAAAATAAAACACATAACTTGTAAATATTTTTTAAACTTGTGGTTAAATCTTCTTAAAACCAGTCACAACTGGGGAGATCATGTTCATTAATTGTATTTATAAAAGAAATTGAAACGAAATAGCCAAATTTTATAGAAATTAATTTTTTTAAATATTGGCCAATTCCGATCAAAATTAAACCGATCCCAACCAAAATAGTAAAATTATTGGAAATAAATAACATTTCCCCAAGAACACTAGTCTGATTATGTGATATAAGGGTTAAAACAGTATTAACCTGACAATAAAACAGATTTCTTCATTGTAAATACATGAAAAGGCAATAAATTAACATTTTATTCATTTTGTGTTAATTTTGATCGGGATCAGTTTAATTTTGATTGGGTTAGGCACGGAACTAAAGATCAGGACATCGAGTATCAGTCCATCAGGTAATGGTCAACATTTAGTTTTTCAATAGATAAGGCCTTAATATTTTCCTTTTTGTACTATTGTAGATGTTTGGACTTAAATTTGGGTGTTTTTTTATACATTTATCGTGTAAATTATTGACAGTGAGAATGTTTTACAGAACATACATAGGAGCTGAATGGCGTGGCTTTGTTGACCCTCAGTCTGGACTTGACCACTATGTGTGGTGGGCAGGGACCACCCCTGGAGGAAACGATATCCTTCCAGAAAAAGAAGTCCACCTGACTACAACTGGGGTAGTCTTTAATTTGTCACCAGAACTCCCTATTGGCAAGCGTGTTTATGTTACAGTCAGAGCATATAACAAAGCTGGTAAGTGTTATTTAATGTCAAAGTGAATTGTTCTACTGTAGCAAATGTGTAACTACTAAAAGTAAATGTTTCTGTCAAAAACATAAAGTTAATTTAAAAAATTCCACTCTTGACAAGACGTTGAGTTTAAAGTTCTACCAGATAATACTAAAGTAGATTGTGAAAATATTCTTTCAGATGCAACTGTAGGTTATGATTATTAGGATTGATTTATTTCCTGTTTATGAACATTAACACCATACTGAAAGATAAGTGTTATTCATTTTATTTGAATAAAATACATTGGACTTCTTCCACAGGTTTATTTACTGACTCAACTTCAAATGGTTTCTTGGTGGACACCACTGCTCCAGTCATTTCTATGGGTCCTAGATTTGCCTCGGACTTTAGCCTCGTGTCAGATACACAGTTCTACAGGACCCTGATGAAGGTGGAGTGGTCAGTGAGTGACCCAGAATCCCACATAGAGAGACAATATCTCTCTGTAAAGTCTCACATTGGGGGAGAGTTTGATCTTGCATCCACTAAGGTGAATTTGAAATATTGTTTTTGATATATTTACTCGGTTTTAGGTTCAAAGCAGGAATGTCACAAAAAACAGCTAGCTCTGTCATAGAATAATATACTGGTAATAAAATTTAATATTTGATACTCAATATGAAATTTTTTTATGCAGGTGAATGGAATTGCAAGAGACTTTATCCTGACGGGTATGAAGTTACATGATGGAGTGACTTACTATGTGACTTTGATATCTTGTAATGGAGCCCAGATCTGCAGCTCTGCTACTACTACGGGTTTGATGGTGGATACCACCCTTCCATCCAGAGGTAGGGTCTCTATAGATATCACTAATAACTTCACACAGTTTAAGGTAATTCCACCCTCCTATGATGTCATAGGTTTTTGCAAAAACTGTAATTAGTTTAAATTCATACCTAATAGAACAATATCTCTTAGAAGAATGCTTTACAATAGGTGTAATGATAAATATTGTTAAGTTTAAGAATTTAAAAAATGCATATTTTCTATAATTAATCAATTATTCAATCTTTAAAGAATGTTGACAAGGGCAATAACTCCTTCTAAGGTCTCTTCATTCAGGCATTTGCTTTATTGTAAAATAGTTTCCCTCATATTCACAATTCAAAAGTATCTTTTAAGTAGGAAGTATTTAGGAACACTCAGCATCAGAATTATGCATTTTAACCAGTTTTTACATATTTTTCATAATACTATTTACAAAAAATGTGCAATTTTTTATGGTGACATACACTTCTGTTTATTTCTGTCTCCCATCTTTAATAATATGGTGACCTATACATTTTTTGCAATAATTTGAAAATTTAAAGTATATTAAATGAAAATAAATGCAGTTTTTGTACTTTGAACCTATAAAATTGTGAGGGTGGAAACACCTTAATCTGAATTGTAATGAATAAATATGAAGGAGAGACTTTTCATTTTTCTGGATTTTACAGGGATGTTTGCTATAGAAACTGACCATGCTGCTAACTTGACCAGACACAGTGCTGGCTGGATGACTTGGGAGAAGACGGCAGTCAATCTGGCCTGGCTGGGCTTCTCTGACCTTCACTCTCAGATCTCCCATTACTACATTAATGTAGGCTCAGTCTTCATGGGCAATGATATGAATGAGGTAGGAACTATCTCTTCAAGTTGCAGATCTGAATTTGTGCATACAGTGTGCTGTGTTTTTTGAAGAGGATTTTGAATTTTCAAAATTCAAAAGTACCGTAATAAGTTGTGTTTGGTGTCAGGAGAAAAAAAAGGTTTAGAGTAATACAGATTATATTATTTATGCATAATTTAAAAGTATATATTTTCTGATGGTAAAAATAGCAAGTCATCCTAAAGTAATGAAGAGGTGGTCTATTTATTGAAATGATTCAGCTATTCAAACTACATTTTCTAAATGCATGGACATGTATGTGATGTTTGTTAACACCATACTGCTTTCCCAGTTGAAGCAATAAGAGAAAAGTTTGTTTTGCAGGAGCCAGGTCGACCAACAAGAGTGGAATACAAAAATTCAGGAGAAGATAAGTATGATGAAGGAATTGTACAGACTTCTAAAGTAAAAACCAGCAGTTACGACGCCAGTCAGAAATACCTGTATATCAGCATGTGGGCAGTTAATAAGGTTAGTTTATAAAGAAGTCATTTAGCTACAGAGCTGTAGCTCAATGGTCTGATGGAAATTCATTCAAAAAGTTAGATACACAACTGTGGTTCTCAAGTTATGTCTTTGAATTTTTAATCTAAAGTTTAGAGTTAGAAAGAAGCTACCTAATTTGTTAGACATAGAAAAATGTTATTTTTGGCCTCAAACTATAAAAAGTGGATATAAAAATGTAATTCAATATTTTAATTTGATATTATTCAGGTAGGGTTGAGCAGTTCAATCATACATTCCCAGTTTGAGAAGATCCCGGGTGGTGACCTGTTTTTGGTTCGACGATGTGAGGCTGTGACCTGCGAGGGGCATTGTGTGTGTGCCCCCCAGGACAAAGTCTGTCACCCTCCACAAACAGCCTGTCAGGATATATCTTCAAATAGTAAGAATCCATTCAAAGAAATTAAAAATGATGAAGATTGAATTGGGTCCCTTAACAAACAAATTATAAGTTACTGTATAAATACTTGTAGTGGTCTTTTCTCTTAACTTATACACATACCTATGGAAGCATTCTACATGTTTTTGAAAACTGAACACATGCATTCATCACTGATACATCAATCCTTTCAGATCAGAACAACATACTACAGGTGTATGATGTAGCTGGGAGTGGCACCTATGATGTAGATTACACTCCATCTAATGTCATCTTACAGGGACAGTGGGCCATTGTCAACAACTTTGGAAATCCCCCACAGTGGTAAGTGCTAATGACAAATGCAAATAACATTCCCACAAAAATGAACTTTGCAGAGGGTTCTCTATGCAGATTCACCAAATTTAGCTAGAAACTAAGGAATACCTTTATCCAACTATGTCTATGTAATATTGATTGTGCGTGTATTATTAAAATAAAGGAAAATTTTAATTTACTCAAATGTATTAATAAAAGTATTCATCATATTAAAGTGATATAAATTTTCCAACTATTATTAAGTGTATCCTCCTGATTTATCTCCCTTTAGGTATCAGTGGAGTGTGGGATATACAGAGAAGTCTTCCCCAGAGGGAATATTTAATCAGGCAACAGAGAGAATATGGCATGATGCTGGACGAAATATGAAACAGATCTTTCAAACTAAATATGGTATATAGATTAATAGTATTTCTGAATAAGAAAAATTCTTTTTCTAATGAGATTGAAGTGACATTGGAACAAAAACAAATATAGCAGATATGTAAATAGTATTTCTGAATAAAATTTTTTTTTTATTGATATTGAAGTGACTTTGGAATTAAAGCTAAATGTTTTTTACAGGTATTTCTCTTAAGGAAACGGTCAAATATTCCTTCTTCCTAAAAGCATGGTACGATGAAAACACTTACGCAATGTATAAGTCTGATGGAGTTACCATTGCTACACAGAAACCTGCAGTAACAAATATAAGGGGCAGTGCAGTAAGTCTTACAATAAAACTATTAAGTTTCCCAATTTAATATGTCCTTGTCAGATAATGTCTGCACTGCATATATTGTCTTCAATTTTTAATAGATATTTGATATGAAATAAGATAGTAGGAATAAAAAAAAACATATACACATGTAGTCTTAGAAATTAAATATCTTTATCAGAACATTTTTGAAAGATGGCTTGCATAGTTATACTCATAAAAACTTTATTTCTTGAAAAGTTGACTGAGAGACTATTCTTTGATATTTTGAAAGCTTTAATGCGTTGGAAAAGATGTAATTTACTTAACTTTCTTTTGCAGGTGAGAGAAAAAATGTTGGGAAGCAATTTTGTAGATCAAGATTTCATGAAGGGAGGGTTTCCTTTCACAGTTGAGTGGAACAGTAAATTCCTTGATGCTGAGAATGCTATCAAGACATTCCATTTATACATCAGTACATATCCAGGAGGTATGTAAATGTATTTGAACTCATTCCACTCACTGACAGACAACTTTCTTTCCTAAGAAAAAAATATACCTGAAAACTATGGATTTAAAGATGGATTTAATTTAATTTTCAAGTGATGTTATTGATTAGTATTGAAGAACAAAATAATCTAAATTCATCGACTGAATGTTCTTTCAGTGTCATGCTTTGAAATCTTGATTTTCAAGCATCAACTATGATAAATTGTCATGGGTTATATCTTGATGCTTTTCAGCTGCCATTGTCAAGATACCAAAGTTTATATATATGTATATATGTGACGCGCCAAGCAAAAACCTCCCTTATGTCTATTATGCCGTAACGTCAAAAGACGCGTCTAAAGTCAACAAGGTAAATGCGACGTAAAAACGTCTCCCTGAGAGAAACTCTCCCTAGTAGAACAAGGGGATGTTGCTTTATTTATATGCTAAGACAGATTCTTGGGTGCAATTTAATGTATTTTATTTATTACTCCGTCGAGTGTCTGTGTCTGATATTTCCTTTTCACAATCGTATTTTAAAGATTTCCAGTGGTGACTGAAAAAATCCCGTGAGGCCGTTTTTAAAATGAAGTTTGTTTGCCCACTCCCTATTCGGTTTTAAAAAATGCATCGGTACTAGGTAGGTCGATTTTGTTTTTTGTCGGAAATTTTCATGTCAAAAGATTAAAGGCATTTCTGAAATAAAAAATGTTGATAGGATGAGAAAATTCCGGAATGAATAATTTGGAAGTTATAACAACATTTTTTGGGGTTCATTTTAAAGGGTCAAACAAACAAGTTTTTAAGGATAGTTTTTTTTTTATTTAATGTCCAGCTGTTTCATCGTGATGCACATGCAAGAAAAATTTAACAGGAGCATTAAACTAAGGTATTTTGTTTAAATAGCGATGCAATGAAAATTCACCTGAATTCCTTCTCTTTTATTTATGGAAGGAATTTAATAGCCAATTTATACGGTATAAACTGAGTTGGGACAGTTAACCTGCCGTTTATATAAATAAAACGTGAATTGTTATTGATTAATAGTTAAGTTTAGTTTTTAAAAAAAGATTTCTCTATAGATATGACACAGAGTATTTGATTTGGACACTTCGTTCAGAATTCGTTTTAGCTGTTGATTTAAAATGAATATTTTGAAGAAAGACCTTTTGAGCTATTAAATTTATTTTATACAACACCTTCTCATGTTGTACACAAAATATAGGGGGAAAAAATTGCCCTCCCCCTTTCTCCTGTGTCGCGTGTCTGCTCTATTTCTTTGGATACTTCGTGCAAATTTTGTCTTGAATATACGGATGCTCGCATACATTGTAAGTTACAGTCCCACTATCTAAAATATTTCATGATTGAGAAATAAACAGATTGAACATATGTTTATCGACCTTTTCATAATCTGTTTGATGAGGTTATACACAATACACCGAATGTAAAAATGGCAAACATGATAGATCACAAAAATGTTATAATTAATACAAATTGTTAAAAATTCAAACAAATTGTTTTAACACATTTTAAACATTCCAACCCAATGTTATTTTCTGCATGGTTTATCTACATGTACTAAAGAAGATTCTGGAGTTCTGGATTCTAAAAACATCATAATTTCCGTCATTTGTAGAATCGCTGAATCAGGCTGTTGCATGTACATCTAGTAACGTCTCCGGTGCTCATTCAGCCCTCTTAACTTAAACATCAATTAATGCTGTATAAAAGTATACATTAAACGTTTTAGAGGTTAAAGACTTCTTTTTAAAAATCATTTTAACCTTTAGTATTAAGGATTATTTAACTGTAATAATTATTTCCCCGACAAAGACTTCACTACCAACATTTCATGATTTAACATCTACCTTGGAAAATAATACTCTTGTTTCCTTCTGTTGAATCGCAATTAAATGAATATGTTTATGCGTTTCAAATTATGAAAATTTGCTACCAAGTATACACGTGATTTATTGAATGTATACATGTAACAAACTTTAACAATGTCAATAAATTTTTCCTGCAAAAATTGCATTAAACATGCGTACTTGTACATGTATGGGCAGTTTAATGCAAAATATTTCCATTTCTAATTTTTTTCTCTGTGATAACTCTTTGAAAGTTGACGGAGTTTATTTCTTGATAATTCTGCCGGAATGTAAATCTCGTGCGCATCTGTCTCTGCGTCTGACGCTAAGGAGGCCAAATATGCATGTAAATCTCGTGCGGCTGCCTTTGTGTTTGACGTCAGTGGGCGAGGACTATTGAAAAAGGCATGGAAGTCCTCGTGTGATTTAAATCTATGTCTACATTTTTAAGGTATAAATCTACAATTTTATTTCACAATGAAATGGAAATATAAGGAATCACTGTCTAGTTATGAGAGTTTGCCAGTGACATCAACAATAGTGGGAAACATGGGATAATTTTAGCATAACGGGCACCGCCCTGGCATACTATCAAAACTAGACAGTGATTCCTTAAATAAGTACGGTACAAATCTGCACAAAATATGTTAATCCGTGGTAATATGCCCATATTTGTTCAAGATATTGAAGTTGGAGGATATAAATATCGGAATATATTTTACTTAAGTCATTGATCAAAACGCTCTATATTCTAAGATAAAGAATTTATCGAACATAAAAAATACATGTTGGTCGGCTTGAATATTGCGTACTTGATCAACTAACCCATTCATACAGCTTCTCGTGTATAAAAAAATGTATAAATTACAACAATTACATGTACATGTGTATCTTGTTCTTGTTTAATTAATTCAGGTAATCAATTAAGCGTGAATGCCCATAGCTTATACACGCACCCCCCCCCCTTTCCCGTTTACGATGATCGAAGAATATTAAGAATCTAGCATTTAAAATGATTAAAATAAATCATAATGTGTACATGTACTTTCTCAGGAAGGTAACAGTGAAGCTTTCTATGAAGTTGTGGAGTGTACGTGTCACTTGTGGGATTCACATATATTTTGGTATTGTGGTTTGTTTTTCGGTTTATATACAATGATCGGTTCAAAATTAATTCATGATTAACTTCATACATATAAATTGCAGATTGTTTTTAGTTAACAAGATTTTAAAATACATATATTTTATTGGGTGGGGATGGGTGTTACATTCTGATTCACTGAAAAGTATGCAGACGCATTTAGTTACAAAAATAATTCTAAATATATTTATTTTCAATAATTTAAACATAAATATAAAATAGGAAACAAAAGGTCAGGAAAAATGAATCAAATGTTAAAAAATTACAAAGAAATAATGATTGAACACTTTAAAATTTGATGCACCTAATCTTTATTGATTTGATTTAAACACGCATTTATTGAATTATACAAACGGATTGGACATTTTTTAACAAGTTTGACAACTTTCAAGTCCTTGTGAATTTAAAGACTGATTTTATAACGACATCCGAAGAAGAAAAGGATCAAACTCTACTAAAAGAGACAGATACAATTTATTCTTGGGTGCAGAATATCTTTTCAATACGCCAAAAAGTCTTCAGTATTAAAACATTCGAAACTAAAACATATAAATGGTTAACTTGTGGTAAAGGAAATATCATTACAGGAGGCGGTCGGTTATTTGATATGAAAGTTTTAAGTCGCCGTGCGTTTCTGCAGAGTAAAGGAATTGAAATAATAACATTAATAAACATGCATATAATAGAATATTTAAAAAAGGGTGTCTAAATGTTTAACAAAAATGCACAATAATCGTAAAATCAAAATTTTGTAAGTAATGGGGTAAATGTTTCCACCAATCCTGATTGACAAACTCTGACATGACAGAAGTGCAGAGAAAATAAGCACATGTGGTGGACATAGTCTAAAGCGAAGACCGCGTTATATATAAGCAATTTTATTTTTCCTTTAGATAGAATTAAACCTGTTGCACTCTTTAAAATTTCAGGTATTTAAAACATGAACTATGACAATACTGTCTATCTATTCCTTGTATTGTATAAACTTTTAATGCCCGTGGAGGGGGGGGGGGGGGGGGGGGTGTTAAGGGCTGTCTTGAACTTTTTTTAAGCTAAATACTTTGATAGTGTAACAGAGACAATTAAGTGCCTCTGCTTAATTTGGATTGAATCCGAGGCCTCTGTGCTTTACCGAATAAGCTAAAGGGTTAACACACTAGCCCAAGCTAGTAGGAAGCCGTACATGTGTCGCTTGTAGGATTTTTTTTTATCCAAATGTTGCTTATTTTCTTTCACTATTGCAGTGATGTAGAATTCTGCCATTTTACTGCATTAAAAAGCCATAAATTGGAAGATCTCCCAGAGGAAGAGAAAGATTTTTGATTTTGTCTTGAGTTCTGTTTTTTTTCCTCTTGACGATCAATTCGGTCCACCCCCCCCCCTCCCCACCCCCCACACCACGTCTTTAGTTTCTCAAAGATGTACTTTAGAATGTTTATTTTCTATTATAACGATGAAAAAATCTTAATTGTTGATACTTTTATGGGAATCAAATCAAAAGTTTAATAATATAAATATCATCAAATTATTATATAGCTTTACGTCATTTTACGATTTTACGTTATGAAAATTCACTCAGTTACGCAAGCGTACACTGTACGTCAGAGTAAATATTCCGTTTTTGTCATGCGATCTTTTATACATTTATATACAGAAATATATGTCATATTATACATCAAATGAAAGAGAAAGAAAAACTCTATAAGAATCCATAAAAAACTGAAAATGTCAAAATTCTTCGTTAAGGGAGGTTTTTGCTTGGCGCGTCACATATGTGTAGTTATACAGCATACTTTTTTGAATCAGGTCATAACATTTTGGATATTGGGGAGGATCTACAAGGTACACAAACATCGTATAATGTGATGCGGTCTTCTGTTCTCCTGCCAGGAATTACCTATTACAGTAACATCCAGGCTTACGGATACTCTGACATCCACCACACGGAGTCTTCCGATGGATTCAAACCAGATAAGACTAAACCTGTCACAGGAATAGTGTTTGATGGAATAGGTAGGCAAAGTCTTGCTCAAGATTATACATGTAATGAAATTTTAGTCAGCTGCTGCGGCAGTGCTGCCTAGCTGTCACAAACAAACAGCCTTTAATTAATATGTAGTATATATTCACTGATTTCATAATAAAGCCAAGTACTTTGTATGATTGTACAAGTCTAACCGAGTCTTGATTCCTGTGCCTGTCCTTATGTCCAAGAATAATTGAAATAACTTTATATCTTTCACCCTTGAAAAAAGTCTTGTTCACATAATTTATGTTTTTCCAAATTATAAAGCTCAAAACTAATTGTTTTACTAGGTTTACATGAACTGGAGTTCCAGAATACATCAGATATAGTAGCAGCTCACTGGCACGGCTTCTCGGACATTGGGTCAGGTGTACAGCTGTATAACTGGTGTGTAGGATCCACCCCTGATGTTGTCACCAAACATAGGGATGTGGAGTGTGGGTATCGAAGCTGGGAGGCTGTAGGGTTACACAACTCTGTGTCTAGAACTTTACAGACACCACTCAATCACAGTAAGTAGGACAAAAGGAAAAAAGGTAATACTTAATACATTAGGGAGTTAAAATGTAATTTTGGGCTGTTGTTCAATGAAAATGTCTTTCTTTTCAGGCATGACTTACTACAATAAAGTATATGCGGTTGACAATGTGGGATACAAGTCTACTGTGGTGGTCTCGGATGGTGTCACTGTAGATCTCACCCCTCCTGAGCCTCAGTATCTCCTCCACACCGGCAGCAACCTTCTGTCTAATCCGTCCTTTGAGGTGTCCCCTAATGCTCTACAGTCAGACGATGTTAATACCACTGACATTTGTAATGTCACCGTGGACTACCAGCCCAGTAGCTGGAATGTATCCTCTCCGGGATGTGTGGCCGTCGTGTCCTCTGATAAGAACCTGGCCAGAGACGGCAGATCCTTCCTGTTTGTCTGGGGGAGTGTGACCCAGAGACTGAGTGGATTGGTCGTGGGTGGATTATATAGGGTCAATTTTTTCTCCAGCCATCTGTCCATTAGCAGTTCTACCCAGTCCAACAAAGAGGGGTATATACAAATGGGAGACAAGAGGCATATATTCCTCCTCTACACCAAGCCTTACAGGGGAGATGGCAATGATAAACTCTCAGCTAGGGAGGAAATTTCCTGGCACAAGCACACCTTTTATTTCATAGCAATGGAAAAATCTGCTGATCTTCAAGTGGGCAGCATGGATGAAAAGACTGGAATTTTTCTGGATCACATGACTGTAGAGCATGTGGAAAGGGACTCAAAAAATGGAACAAGTGGATTACATGTTCAGGCCCATGTTGTTTATCTACATGAGTGGGGCTCTGTCCACGGATCCTGGAGTTTTGTGGAGGATATTAGCTCCATCACAGAATATCAGTGGGCTATAGGTAAATA
>PRKT01000118.1:1170593-1186141 GCA_003671525.1 Saccostrea glomerata
CATACTGAAATGAAATTTTGTATACAGATATATCACATTAATATCTAGGTCAAGTTCTGGTTTAGGTATGATTGCACCATTTTTGACAGAGTTATGCCCCTTGGACTTAGAAAAATTTCAATTATTTGCAGTTTCCGTTCATTTTCTTCACAACCGTTGCACATGCTGAGAGGAAATTAAGTATACAGATTTATCAGATGAATATCTAGGTCAAGTTATGTTTTGGGTACAATCGTGCCATTTTTGACAGAGTTCTCCCCTTGGACTTTGAAAAATTTTAATTTGGGGGGAGGGGGGCATAAGTGTTTTACAAACATCTCTTGTTTCCATAGGATATCAACCAAAGGGTATTGAAGTACAGAGCTTTGAGAAAATTAAAATTGAAGATAGAAAATCATACAAGGATTTTGATCCAAGTGTACTTCAGGGGAAGACCGTATACTCCACAATACAGTGCCAAAACAAGGCTGGACTACTGTTCAGTTTATCCTCAGACGGAGTGACCATTTTTGACCAGCCCCCATCCATGGTTTCCGCTGTGATACAGACACGGCCATTGTCAGTGACAGAGTACCCAGCTATGGATTATTATCAGAGTGTCGATGATAATCTGAGGATTGTATGGAGTGGAGTGCTAGACAAGATTGGAGTACAACAATATAAGGTATGTGTCTTAAGATAACAACCGGTACAGGTTCAAGTGTAGAATGCACACAAGTTAATAGTCAAATTCCCTCTATGATTCCTGTCTTGTGTTTTTAGGACAGAGATCTGCATAATGATCATATGTGTATCTTTGCATAGAATTTGTTTTTTTTTTAACTGAAAGCTGTCTTATTGTTTTAAAAGCCAGTTAGATCTGAAAAAAAAATGTGGGTCATTCCTATTACAATTAATTTTATAAGACATGAGCTACATGTAATTCAAACATTCTTGAGAACAAGCAAAGTGGTATGCATAGATCGGTCAGTGATAAAGAAATGAATCTCAAATAACCATGGATTTCTGACAATGCTCCTCTGGTTATTTGTCTAAACAAAGGTATTTCAGCAAAGGCAAAGACCTCATGAGGGAAGAAGGAAAGTATGGCCAGGACTACTGTTCAGTTTATGTGTGAGGGTATGTAGAAGAAAAAAGTGATTAAACTGTAAAATATTCTCATTTTAGATATCTGTGAACAGCAACAAGTACAATTTGGATGGTATGGGGCTTACATTTTCTGATGCTCAAGATGTGCTCTTTGCCAGTGTGAGCAATGTTGACCTTGGTCAAGGACAAACCAATGTGACTCTCCAGGCTATAAACAAACTCCTGGAGCGCAGCGTACCTCTACATTATAACCTGACTGTGGTCACAGACAAACCCATCAAACATGGTGAGTGTGAAAGTCTCCTCCATATTTATTATGGCTTTATAATCCTATCCAACCAAAATGCAAAGAGAGTGAAATTTTCATTGTGATTTATTTATAAACTCCCTCCAAGATGAGTAATGGTGAGTACTGTTTGGCCTTTTTAAAATGTGCTTGATCCATAATTTTTTAACCAAATACATGAAAGGTTCATAACAGAAAAATTGTTTATGACTTAGGGGGTGTTTGCTCTTGACTTATCTTTTGAGCAAATTTAAAATAAAGTACCTACCTTTGCACCCACCTTGAAAAATGTGGGTCAAAGTGTATCAAAGAAAAGAAAAAAATATTTAATACATGCAGTCACAATTACTTTATTTAACAGCATATTTTAATTTCTGCGTGCATGAATCTGCATACTCTAGGAAAATAATTAAAATTAGAGGATGCACATTAAAACATCCCCTTTTTTTATAGCTTCCAACCAACTCTCATTAAGCTGGCACGAGGGAAACAAAGAATTTGTTGTGTCATGGGATGGGATATTTACCTCCAGTCATCCTCTGAGGTTTGAAGTATCAGCTGGAACCGCTCTGGGTGGGGGTAATGTCATCCAATGGCAGGAGACCTGGGCCACCAGTATTACATTTGGACTCCCTGACTCGGTGACCGGTACCTCTCGACTCAAGGTCTACATGATCGTTCGTGCCATAGCTGCTGGTGGGGACTACACTGATATACTAGGAACCATCACCTTACCGGCCTAATAATGGCAGCATTCAGATGCAACATTCTTTTTTAAAAGTTTTGAAAAATTTATCAGAAATTACATTATTATGATCTGTACAAGGTATACAAGACGTCACATTTATTTTTTATCCCTTTTTTTTTTGGTTACATATTTTTGATATGCTATTTTTTTATGCCCCCTTAATTGAAAATTCAGGGGTATGTATTTTTTTTACTGTCCGTCCGTCCATCTACATTATCTAGCTGATGACCATGAATTAAGTCAAAATATCAAACATAACTTTTCAAATAGTGTCCATTTTAACTACACATAGACCACATAATGATGCAATTCTCCATGCATTTATTTTTATAGAATTGTATAATTCTTTAAAAAATAATGCACATCTATTTTAGTTAACTTTTGTTCATGCATAGACTAAGAACAAAGCTCTCTTTCTGAGGAAGAAGTTTACTCATAATTACCTTCATTCAAAGGATTTTTTCACAATTTTGTTACTGTACGTAGGGCTTTCAAGATGTTAGAATTTTGTGATGTTGCATAATCTGTGATAGGTAACTGATATTGTTAATTGACTTGCTCAATCCTGTTAAATTTTTACTCATTTTTTCTGTCATTAAAATTAACACCATCAATTTTGTGATATTTTGTCTCTTTTTTTTTTATTTTTAACTCCATTGTTAAAGCTTGCAGCTTAGTCAGGAAATAAACTTATTAATTTACTGAAATGGAAAATAATTCATTCATGTCCTAGGCAGGTAATGAAAGTATTAATTTACCACCTGGTCAGGTAAAGTCATCACTGATCTAATTATTTCACCTATTCACCTATAGGTCAGATTTTTAACTGATGAAATCAACTGAGCTCTTGTTCAGGTAACTGAAAAATCATTTGAACACTTGACCAGGGATTGAAAACAAAAAAGCAAAGAATTGTGATCCCCTGTTTTCCATGTCTTAGTGGATGGGATGTGGTTTTTGTGTCACTTGTGGAGCAGGACAGCCCTAAGGGATCACTCTACCCAACGTCCGTCCATCTGCTGTCATACCCTGTATCTTAAGAACTGTAAGAGATATGAACTTTATATTTTGCACATGTATTACTTGGCACTATTGCATTTGGAAATTGCCATGGTTACCAACCTCTTGACCTTGTTTTTTGACCTACTTTACTAAAAAAAAAATAATGTGCCAATGTACAGCATATTCTTTACAGTCAAGGTATTCAATCCCTAATAACAACAGATTCAATGAAATTGAATACATTACAGATACATGTATATAATATGTTGCATACTCAGTTTATTAGTATTTAGACATAATTCCCATTTATTACTATAAGCATATAAAAGTACGATTGTCCTAATCTATGACCTTGAATTCTGGTAAGAGGTACATGTATTTCCCTCTATTTTTGATTAATAAGAAATCAATTTAAAAAATTTTATCTGTTAAAAAAAATTGTTCAATTTCCATTCTATTTCTAATGTTTCAATGCAAACTGTAGATTCCTTATTTGTCGCAAATGGGCTCTTCAGCGTCAAATCGCGAGAATAATAATTCGCGAATGGACGGTTGGTCAAGAGATTTTACGTAGAATTCAGCACCATAAAAATAAAGGCAAATCATTTTATTTCGCGTTTTGTGATAATTACGCGATAATTAATACCACGCGGATATCTAGAAATCTACAGTATTTCCACCACAGTATTTATTGATTTTCATATTATTTGAATTTTTATTAGATAAAAAACACTTTTCCTCATTGTCTTCAATGCTATCTTTGTTTATTAAGTCCTGTTTTTAAATTAATAATTTGTTTGAAACTTTCTTGCAGGCAATTCATTTCTACTTTTAAATGCTTTAATTTAATATCAGAGTATTATGTATCTGACGGACATTTAAGGGTAGAGAATTTGGTCCTATTAGGGATGGATATCCTTAAGGGGTAATTCTATGCTATTTAGCATGTGAACTGGTTGTTGTAAAATATTATGAAAAATACCAGCGTTACAATTCACCTGACCTTGATGTAATGTTTATGAACATTTAAGTTATATGTTTCTTTTCTTAAATTATTTATTTCAGAGTAAGAGTTATCTTTGTTAATCAACTAGTTTTCTGTCTTATAATTTCAAGAGTCATCTTTTTATTTGCAAATCCGGAGTTACTTTTCGTAAATTCCGCTCTTCCTGTGTTGATTTCTTTTGTTTCAGTTCTTTACCGTTACCACAATAAATCAATGCACCGAATATTGTGTGATCATATACTTTCTGCTATATACAGGCAGAATATAAAGAAGGTGTATAGCCATGTCAGAGATGTACCAATCCAACTTGCAGTCCCACTTGAGCACCCCCAAGAAATCTTGGAGAGTTTTTGAAGCAATCTTGACAGAGTTTGACGACTCCTGCTCGGATATTAAGTATACACATGTATAGGGAAATTGAAGAGTGATTCGAGGAGGCCAAATCTGAATACACGGAAAGTTATGAGACCCTCATTTCTTTTCTATAAAACGCTTTGGCACAGCAGAATGTGATTCAGAACTGGACGACCAGATGATTCGACACCAGAAATATGCGAGTCTAATAAACAATTTTGATCATCAGATTCAATACTTGCTAATGCATATCCCAGCAGGCACACAACGTTGTTTAAACGTTGAATATTAGTTGAAGTTGGGTTAAGACGTTGATAAACCTAGATACAATACAATATTGATTCAACGTTGACTTTTCAACGTTGAAAATTTAACGTTGAATCAACATTGAATTCAAATTGAGTTGAATTGCCAACATTGATTCAACGTCGGATCTTCGCTGAGAGGGCTAATCCTATTTTTCGCTGATAGATAATTTGGACTATGATGATGTCGGACTATAACACTGCATGTCGGACCATAACGATGTCGGACTTGACAAAGTCGCACTGCCGTATATCATTTCTAACTATTAAAACTAACATGGATGGTAAATATAGATATTTTACACATTCAATGATAAATATGAATTTAGTACGAATTTGCAAAAGTACGAATTAAGAGGATACGCAGTAGATTCAAAAAGACAGCATAACACAACCCTCAGGACTCAACACCAAGATTTAATGATAAAAAAAATACTTTTTAAAGAAAACATTTTGGCATGTCAGAGTACTCGTATCATTAACCCCCTTCCCCGCAGTCACGCATTTTAACGCATACACCATTTCCTATTTCTCGTATCTAACGCAAAATCACGCATTTACCGTTTCCCCGCAATCACGCATTTTCACGCACTTTAAAAAGTTCAATAAATCTTAAATTTATTGCCAAAATCCAACTATTTTATACTTGCTTAAATCTAATAAAATAAGAAATGTTATTTTCTAATTAAAATATTACGTCATAATATCATTTATGCTAAACTTTAGAAAAACTTGAACCCCGCTAGATAGTGCTTGCGGGGAAATGGCAACGTAATATTTCTATGTCGTGAGGATTCAATATATCTGTAAGTTGTAAAGAGTTAAAGAGACATAATTTGTCGAAATGCATATATGGTGCATCAAAAGTGGTACCGTATAAGATTTGCATTTTACCTTGGAATGGTTTCATGTTCTGGACTATTTCATGACCACATGTGAATATACAAAACATTTGTAAATGATCGGGTTTTGTAACATGATTAATTCATAAAATGTATTTTGGTGAAAATTATTGTAACACAATTAACTATTGATAGGAAATTAAACAGTGTTTACAATATATAATTTTTTTCATATAGTGATTTCTGACCCTCTGCTCTGCTAAAAATCTAACCTTAGAAAGTTTTAAATTTGTAATATCGATTTTCATAAACAATAATAACATTAGAGCCACATGGAAAATAGTTTGAAGCATAAAGCGCTGCTTATTTTTTCAGAAATGATTTTTATGTGCAGATCATGAAATGAAGAATTTGAACACAGAGAATAGAAAGAGTAACGATTTATTACCACATTAAATATGATATATGAGGTGCATATGAAAATAAAACTTACTATTATACCTATTTAAATCATGTTAGAAAACATCATGGAGCGATGTTTCCTAAGTCAGAAAATCACAATGTTGTATGTGGTTGTAAGAAAAAATATATATATGTGATGAGGAGTTATCTTTCTTCTAAATATTTCTTCATATGAAAAAAAAGTCATTCTAATTAAAATACTGTATTGAGTACTTGAAATATTAAACCATTTTTAAAATAGCACTTAAAAAGATACACCTTATTCAATTTATAAGGCGTTTGATGTTGGATTTAAATGTTTTATTGTTAAATATGATTAAAAGATTACAAAGAAATTTACAAAAGAAATAGAAAGTAATGTTTCCCTCAGAGAGGTCTCAGAAACACTGATTGGAAAACTATGAATAGTAGACCTAATATTAATTTGTTTTCTGAGAGTTATCTGTCTTATCAGAGGGTCGCTATCTCTTCTGCAACCTTGCTAAGATGTTAAACATTTAAAGAAAGTATATTAATACAAATATGACACCCCTCTTTCCAAAATAAATAATTGAATAAATGTTGAAACAACTGTTTTTTCAACATATAATCAACGTTGATTATCAATGTTGATTCAATGTTAAGACTTCAACGTTGATACAAATTTTCAAAATCTAACATAAAATCAATGTTGAATCAACATAGAAAAACAACGTTGATTCAAAGTTTATTCAATGTTGTGTGCCTGCTGGGATGTAGAAGCTGCAGATATACTTTCTGAGAAATTCGAAACAAGATCTGAAGTCTCTATTTCAAACGTCAGTCACAATTCGTCGGCATCTAAGAAAAAACAGCAGAATACTATGACACAGTCAAAGAAACTCCAGTATGCTGAAAAAGAAACAGAGCTCCAGCAGCAGAAACCCTTACTTGAAGCCAAAAGAAGACTCTCAGAATCCCAGAAGAATGTAGATTCATTGAAAGCAGAAATGGATGGCCTTGAGGACGAAAGATCTCAGATACCTTCATTACCGGAACAACGTCCCTTAGGAAGTGATGATTCCTTGAGTACAATTGAACGAGAATAAAGTGCAAACTATGTTAGTGAACATTCAAAGTTCAGTGAAGCAAAGAGTGATCATATTTCCTTTGAACAACTGCATAAAAAAGATTACATGGACAAAGACGATAACAAAGATGCTAGAGACACTTTATCACAAACTTATGTGAAGACATCAACTGAACCTGCTGCTCCAAATATCAATAACTTCCACCTTAATCCCGAAGCACAGGAATTCTATTCATATTCACATATCAGAGTGACTACCAACTTGAGACAATTTCTTCTAAAGAAAGATGGTTTTTGGAGACCAGGTCTTCCAACAATCTATTGGAATTCCCATGGGTACCAATTGCGCTCCGTTATTAGCAGACTTATTTTTGCATTCATATGAAGCAGAATTTATGCAAAATTTTATGCGTTAAAAGAAGAAAACACTTGCTGTGGCCTTCAACTCGACATTTAGATACATCGACGACGTATTGTCAATTAACAATGGTAATTTCCATTCCTATGTTGATATGATATATCCTGGTGAGCTTGAGATAAAAGATACCACAGAGTCTGACACATCTGTTTCTATGGTGGCATATTTATGCCAGCCACATAATTTTTGGTCAACATAGTTTATCATGTCAAGTCAAGATAACTAGCTCGTCAAGTCATGATAATTTTCTGTTTTGTCGACAAACACCTACTTTTTATCTTGTCCAGTCAAGATAAGCTATCATATTTTTGCGGTAGTTATCTCGACAAAATGAGATAATTTATCTTGTATCGTTACAAAATTTTGATGCATTTACAAATACTGCCATCCTCACAACGAGATAGTTATTATAATTTGATGATAGGTAATTTAGTATTTCGGAACTCGATGTTTGTCGACAAAACAGAAAATTATCATGACTTGACGAGACAGTTATCTTGACTTGACATGATAAACTATGTTGACCTAAAATTATGTGGATGGCATAAATATACCACCATATGTTTCATACTTGGATATTTTACTTAAAAAAATACACTAATGGTAATCTAACAACTAAGCTCTATGATAAACGTGATGATTTTAACATTTTTATTGTCAACTTCCCTTACCTATGCAGCAATATACCTTCATCACCTGCATACGGAGTTGACATAATTCAGTCGATTCGATACGTAAGAGCATGCTCTACGTATGAACAATTTCTAAATCGGGGTAAATTATTGACAAACAAGCTCATAAAACAAGGCTATCAGCAGTCTCGTTAAAATTCATCATTTCGTAAGTTCCATGATCGATATCATGACCTTGTCAGCAAATACAATTATCATTGAGTCATATGCTGACTGACGTTTTTCATACTAATTGTTTGTATATTATTTATACACTGAATTGACTACGGATTTTCCCGTTATTTCCAATCATGACAAGGAGCACACGGCAGGTGTGACCGGTCGGCAGGGGATGCTCACTCCTCCATGTCACCTGATCCCACCTCTGATATTTTGGAGGTCCGTGTTTGTTCTGCTCCTATTTTGTATTGTTTTATGGACTTTGATATTGAATACTGTTCGTTATCCCCATATCCTTCATCTTCTGATGTCACGGTTCAGTCCATTCAACGACAAACCAGATTGTTACCAAACATGGGAAGCTAGCTTCACAAGCATAGAGAACGAATTAAACATTTCCGCATTTGAAGAAATCGATTTTTTGATCAAGTGGTTGGGACCAGAATCGAAGAAATTCCCAAGCAGCATTAGAGGTTTAATCATCAATGATCAAACCAAAGGACTCTATCGAATTTGGGAACGACTCGAAGAGCGTTATGGTGGACCAGAAATGATAGAACCTACCTTGAAAAACATGCTAAATATCCCAACAAAGATAGAATTGGTAAAGGAGAACGCCCAGTATGCTACACCTCTTTCATACTATGACTCATCCTTCGGTATTATTCCTATCCTCAATAAGTTGCCACAAAGTCTACAAGATAAGTGGGTGTCGCAAGCCTCCAAGTACAAGAAATATCACAGCGTTTCGTTGCCGCCATTCAATTTCCTAGTAAATTTAGTAAGGGAACCCAGCATTGTGAAGAATGATCCAGCTTTCTATTCCTGCATGAATGAAACACACCAGGAACAGTAGGTAAAAGACCTTATGAACCGAAGCGATCATTAAGTGTTCACAATAGGAAAACCGACCTTACAGTAGATGATGACAGAAATAAGCAAGAAAGACAAGATCAATCCCCAAGATGACCAATACACAAAACATCTCGTTCACTGAACAACTGTAGACCATTTCGAGTAATGCCGTTACATGAAAATTAGGATTTTGTACGGAAAAGGATTTCTGTTATAAGTGCTGTGAATCCAAATATTTGTCAAGATACTGTAGAGCTATCGTTTAATGTGAACCTTTTGAAAGCAATCGCCATGCAACAGCATTGTACAGAACAAAGAAAGTTTGATCCCAAACTTGCTGGCGAAGGAGAGAAAAAACAGTTCAGAGTAAACAAAGGACTTGTTTTTGGCGGGGAGAAAACTCAGATAAAATCATATAGCCGGTACTCTGTTTTTATGCAGTGAACAATCCACTTGTAGCGGTGGGAGAGTCAATGGACAAGTAGTAGAGGCCATTGGTGGAAGTTGTCGGTTTAGCATTCCACCTGTTATCGAGTGCGATGAAATCCCTGATAATAGACGAGATATATCAACACCTGAGGTAGCAGACAGATACTGGTACTCATTTGCAGGACTTGATGCCATTAGATGAAAATACCAGCATACTCATATTGATAGGACGTGATCTTGGTGATGTGCATCACATTATTGAACAGAGAATCGGACCTTTTAATACTCCAAATGCCAAGAAACATCATCTTGGATAGGTCATTGTGGGAGAAGTCTGTCTCGGAAGAACTCACAAAAACGGGTCTAGTCGTTGCAAACAAAACTGCAGGGTTTTTTTTATGATGGAAGAGGGACTTTATCTACACCATGTCCAAATAATATCAAAGTAAAAGAAAACTTGCCCGAAGGGAGGCAGTGTAATGTATTCATTAAACACCTGAATAGACGTGAGTCGATTGGGGAGAAACTTTTCCTGGTATCTCATGATGATGATGAGCCGGGATTGTCTGTGGAGAACAAAGAATTTTTGACCGTCATGGATCAGGAGTTTTCTCGAAACGAAAGTGGTCAATAGGTTGTCTCATTGCCCTTTAGAAAACCAAGACAGAAACTGCCAGACAATAGACAACAAGCCTTTAAATTGCATGGACTTTAGACATTAGCCTAAGAAAGAATCCTTTGAAGTGTGATCATAAGATCATGCAGTTGCCTTCATGAAGCGTATTCTTGATCAACAACATGCAAAACTAGCTCCACAATTAAAGGACACAGACGAGTTCTGTTAATAACCCACCTTTAGCGTTTACCATCCTGAGAAACCAGACCAAGTTGCACAGTGTAATGGTGTATCAATAAACAACATGCTTCTATTCGGCCCTGATTTGATGAACAGTCTTCTTGGTGTTCTTATGAGATTCTGACTTGATGATATTCGTATTATGGCCGACATACAGCAGTTGTTTTATTGTTTCAAGGTGCGAGAAGATCACAGAAGTTACTTACGTTTCTTCTTGTACTTAGAGAACGACCCTCAGAAGCAAAATACTGGGTGTGTATTCATTTTTTTGGCAATCTCCCATCATCTGCTGTTTCTACGTTTGGACTTAGAAGAACTGCACAGAATTCCGAAGGTACATATGGAAGCGACGTTTTGTGGAGCGTTATTTCTACGTTGACGATGATTTGATTTCTTTGTCATCTGCAGAATGAAAATCGTCCATCTGATGAAGAAAACACATTAAGCTTTACTGGAAGAAGGGGGACTTAGGCTTCACAAATTTGTATCCAACACAAGTGATATGATAAAACACTTTCCTACTGAAGACCTTGCAAAAGACCTGATGTCACTCGATCTCTTGTAGGACCTTCCCATTCATCGTAGTCTAGGGATTATATGGAATCTACAAACAGATTCATTTACTTTCAGACTTCTTTCGACGAGAAGCCATACCCTCGCCGAGGAGTTCTCTCTTGAGTGAACAGCTTCTTTGATCCTCAAGGATTAATAGCACCAGTTCTCATTAGAGGTAAATTGCTGCTGAGAAAGTTGACATTAGAATGTACAGACTGGGAACAACATCTACCTGAACACTACCCGGAGGAGTGGAAGGAATGGAAACAACAAATACTACATCTTGAAGACCTGGAAGTCCCTCGTCCTTACCTACCTGTACCAGGTTAGAGTCTCGTCAGGAAAGTGTTCACGTTATTACAAATGCGTCAAAAATGACATTGCCGCAATTAAAGCAAAGCAGTTAGAGCAAAGGGTTTAAATGGCAATTTGCATCAAGGTTTTGTACACGGTAAAGGAAAAGTGGTACCTTAAATTTAAAAAAGCAGTTACCATCCCTCGTCTTGAATAATGTGCTACAGGGGGGGGGTCAAAGTTTTGCATAAGAATATATGCATCTGCAAGTAGTGAAGATATAAATTTATTCAAATCTCGTGGTGGTGGTGGGGGGGGGGGTGTAGTGAGGGGTCCGCAATGGGAGGTCGAGTAATATGTTCGAAAATCTTTGTAAAACTTCTTTTCCAATATGACAAAGTTATACATGTATGCTTTATTGATAAAGTTTCATTCTCAAGTAATAGAAAATTCAAATACCCCCTCCCCCAACATGTAAACTTTTCAATACTGAGCTGTGCCCATGTGCTCAGATGAGCGGTGTGGCCTATGGGCCTCTTGTTAGAAAAAGCCGTAGCACGGTGCATCTGAAGACTCTCCTTTACAGCGGTAAATACTTTTGTAAAGAGTATAAAGATGCTGACAAATGCTATTTTCCACAATAGAAATAACGGCGGGATCCCTGATGAAGGCTGGGCCGTGATTTTGAATTCAAATACCGATACGATATAAGACCGCCGAAACACACTGCTGTAAAACACTAATGTCAATAAGTAATAAGTTATACAAAACGATGCCAAAAATCAAAGAGAAATAAGAAAAATCGCAGCACTGTATTGGGTCCTATAAATTTAGCATTACATGGCTGATAGGTGTTTCCTATATGCACTGGCAGAGTATTTGCTGGACCAAACTATATATCTGTTTGTAAGGATTTTTATGAAATTCAGGAAACCAATACATGTAGGGTAGATCGAACACACCTTAGTTGACTGGTATATTAGTAATGGATATATGCCGAATACATGACCAGGTCAAGATCGTTTTTCAATGAAATATATAGAACATGACATGGGGGTCCCCTATGGCTTTCCATAGAATACTGTTCTATATGTAAAATTATCAGACTGTTTGAGGCCCGTTAGCATAGTATGAGGCATATATCTTACTTAAAACATTGCCATTTAAATTTCCAAAAGTTACCTGGAGGAGTCCGATAATAACACAATGGAGTTTAGGCATCCATTGTTTTCTACCAGTCTGATAAGTAGATAAAAGAGTTGAGATAGTAAAAAAGTGAGTGAACTCTTGTTTGATTTCATTCATTCAATGGCAGTCGTTTAGTTTAGCAGGACAGGGGTCCGGTGGTGAAAGATTTTTCTTTGGGAACATTTTTATTTATGATGTGCATAAATTGACATTGATACTGACATAATTTTGAGTGATATTATAACCATTACCATGGAAAGTAAAAATGCGGATTTTTATCCTGAAGTTTTAGTTTAGATAATGGAAATATTCTCAGGTTTTATAAGTGTGGCCATCGGGGAACAAACATAAAATAAGGAGACTTGCAGACTCTTTTTCAGAAATGGATTTAAATTCGCTTATTCAAAGTGCTGTATCAAAAATTCTTTTAAAGAGTGGAAAGTATTAATGTTGTAGAATGTTTAAACTCGGATATTTTTTTTTTCATGGATTTGCTATTTTGTAGCAACTTAAATTCCTTGCGTTTGCTTTCCCTGAAATTTTTCTTAACATTTTTATTGGGGGTTTCTGGACATATTTAACCTCAATTTCACTCTTCTTTTTGTTTTTCAAATACCGTCCGATTTTGTTATCATTGCCGTCCGATAATATATTATACGTAATAATAAGTCTTACAAACAGACTATATTGTTACAAGTTTTGTCCGCTGAAACCATAAAATACTGCTCTAGCTCTTACTAATTCATCACTTCAAGTTTAGTAAAAACTGAAGGGCAGACGGTTCACATTAAGCCTTTTAAGTTTCGTAATAAGAATTTTTTATTTACGTAGCGCGAACTCGTCACCGCCCATCAGAATATCTCGTGATACCCAAAATAATTGTTCAATCACTGTAACTTATTGAACATATTCTAGTGCTTGAGTGTAAGGCAATTTGATCCATGGGAAACAGTGTTGTTCTCTTACTTAATTTGTGAAAAATACTAACACATTATAAAATATCAATGATTTTTTTAACCATTGCACTTAAAAGAAAAAGGGGGCTACATAATCTATACTTTGAGAATCGGTGAAACAATTGTGACTTTAACATAAAGTCATGTACATCATAAAGGATATGGAGATAACGAACAGTATTCAATATCAAAGTTCATAAAACAATACAAAAATAGGAGCAGAGCAAACACGGACCTCCAAAGCATCAGAGATGGGATCAGGTGCCATGGAGGAGTGATAATCCCCTGCCAACCAGTCACACCCGCTGTGTGCTCATTGTCATGATCGGGATATACCGAATAAATCCGTTGTCAAACTTCAATTCAGTGTATAAATGATAGACTAACAATTAGTATGAAAAACGTCAGTCAGCATTTGACTCAATGATAAGGCCATAGTATCGACCATAGAACTAACGAAATTATGACTTTAAACAAGACTGCTGATATTCTTGTTTCATCAACTTGTTTGTCAATAATTTACCTCGTTTTAGAAATTGTTCATACGTAGAACATGCTCTTGTGTATCGAATCGACTGAGAGATATAAACTCCGTATGCAGGTGATGAAAGTATATTGCTGCATAAGTAAGGGAAGTTGACGATAGGAAAGTTAAAGTCATGACGTTTATCATAGATCTTGGTTGTTAGATTACAATTAACGTCATTTTCAAGTAAAATATCCAAGTATGAAACAGATGTGTCAGACTCTGTGGTATCTTTTATATCAAGGTCACCAGGATATATCGTATCGATTAGAAATGGAATCATTTTATAAACCAAGTGGGTGTCAGAAAAACAATCGACAAACATCAATTCACTATACCAGGATGAACTTGAACCTTTGGAGATTTGTTTCAAAAATAAAAAACAATATGAATAGGCAGCCGATCACATTTTTTAACCCCGACTTACAGAGTATTTAAAAAAGGCATTTTACTTCAGTCTGGAAGAGGGGCAGATTTTAGCTCACCTGAGCCGAAGGCTCATGTGAGCTTTTCTGATCACATTTTGTCCGTTGACCGTCAGTCTGTCTGTCCGCCCGTCTGTAAACTTTTCACATTTTCGATTTCGACTTCTTCTCAAAATCCAAACTTGGTACAAAGCATCCTTGGGTATAGGGGAGTTAAAATTGTTAAAATCAAGGGCCAAGTCCCTTCACAAGGGAAGATAATCAAGAAAAGACAAAAAATAAGGTGGGGTCATTAAAAAATCATCTTCTGAAGAACCACTGGGTCAGAAAAGCTGAAACTTATGTGGAAGCATCCTTAGGTAGTGTAGATTCTAAATTATTCAAATCATGACCTCCGGGGATAGGGCGGGGTCACAATAGGGAATCAAAGTTTTACATAGAAATATGTTGGGGAAAAAACTTTTAAAATCTTCTTCTTTAGAACCACTGTTCCAGAAAAGGTGAAACTTATGTGGAAGCATCCTGGGGTAGTGTAGATTCTAAATTGTTCAAATCATGATCCCAGGAGGTAGGGCGAGGCCACAGGAACTACTAGGCCAGAAAAGCTGAAACTTATATGGGAGCATTTCCAAATTATGACCCATGTGGTAGGGTTGGGTCAAGGCAAAATCCATTCATTGGCACCAGCATATATCTATTCAATAGGACATTGAAGGGTCCCGGGACCAATGTGTTATCTAATGCAGCTGCTAATGCAGAATTGTTTTTTAATAGAATGTATAAACTTAATCAAGTTACTAGAAATCATTCAATTGCAGAGAGAATGTCCCCTTGCCAAATTAAGGATGCTGCATGGGGGAGGGTCAATAAATTGACTTTCAGATATAACTTCGTTTTTTATATATGATATGTTTAGCTGTCAACTACTAGTATCATTTGGCATAGAAAAAATTCATATATTTTAAGTTTAAATTTTGATCATTTTTGTATATATTCATATATTCTTCTTCGAAAGAAGATAAATATATTCAAAAAAAAAAAAAAAAAAAAAAA
>PRKT01000118.1:1189273-1202907 GCA_003671525.1 Saccostrea glomerata
CAAAGTGTTTTACAGTTCAAATATTCATTCAAGATTTCCTGTTTATTTGGATTTATGGATGATGTTTACATGAGAATGATGTCGAACGCGACATTTCTTACAAAATTTAACACATTGTCAAAGATGTAATAACAAAGAATTTTAACGTTCTTGTTTGGAGACTTATGGACAGAACGAAAGTGATTTTATCTGTACTAGTTTAAGAAGTATTTTATTCATAATATACAAAGTGTACAATATGAATATGGATTGAACAGCATGCCAAGGGCCTATATTAGTTCTCTCCATTTGAGATCAAGGTACAATTAAATTACTGTACATATTTTAAGTTCCACAAAACATGTATTATAAATTAATATTAAGAGAATTATAAAGAATACATCATTGAAGAAAAATTAAGGGGAAAAATGTATAAAGAAAACAATAAAATAAATTTAAAAGAAAAAAAAATGATGGAAAAAACAAACAAACAAAAAATTAAGTAATAAGAATATGGAGAGGAAGGCTCAGACTAAAATCTTTTAGTGTTTTTTATAAAATTATGAACTTGGTCAAAGAATAACATATTTTCTCTAAGAGGCAGACAATCATAACCTGATAATACAATATTGACATCTCTAGGTATGTCATGGTCACTCATGTATGTAATTAAAATGTTCTTGGCAAAATCATAACAAGGGCATTGAAAGAAAAAATTAACAGAGTCTTTTAAACAATAACCACATTTTAAGCATTTAGGTGAATCAACTAAATTATGATTAAACAAGTCTGCATTAAGATTACTAGAGAAGTTTCTCAACTGACAGTGAAGTATATTTATCTGTATGTTTACAAAACAAAATTTGGAAGACAATAATGAATTGTCAAACAAGTCGGAATAAATAATTGAAATGTGTGCACAAAAAGGCAGGACATTTAAACTAAACGAGTGTTCTGGGGGTTAGTAAAATTATTTCACTATTAAAGGATGGCTTTTCCTTGCAGAAACAGGATCTTTTGGCGAGAAGAAAATCCAGTTAAAAGGGTTACCGAATTGTAAAAGATTTCTGATAGAAAATGTACTGGGAGCCGAAAAATTGGCTGTTGTCGTCGGCGATACTTTTGATTTATCCTTTGCAGATAACATGTTCTAGTTTTCTTCTGCAGGAGGGAAAGTGAGTATTGCTTTCTTTTAATATTATTTCGTACTTATAGACAATAAAGGTAATAGTAATGAAAAAGATGATTTAATTAAAAACATTTCAATTTTTAAATAGACATTTTGGCGATCATTTTCATTAGTTTTAACTTATGTTCACGTACAGTGTAGAATCTATGTAATGAGTTACGACATTCTCACCTTGAGAATCTCACGTCGGTGTACAGTGAATTAAGGAACCAATACTGATTCTTCTTGACCACGGGATCGTAACATAAATCTTGCTAGGTCTTATCTAAGTCAAACTTTAGTTCACAATTTTTCTCATGAAATCATGCTAGTAAAATCTAAAATTCTTATGTCGTTCTTAAGTTGAAAATTCATTTTCTTTCATGCATGATATGAATAGAGGAATGTTTTAATGATGAAATTCACCCTTTAGTATTTTCAAATATGTGTATAAAAAAGTTAAGACATACTGAAGTCCACCGACCGCCATCTAAGCACGCTTCTAGATACGGTCTTAATTTTAAGACTGTACATAAGTCCTAAATAAGTATGATCTTAGACTTAAGTACCCTTTATGTTACGACCCCCTGGTATATAATTACATAGACTTCACCATCTGAATGGCAACGCCGCTGATAGAATGAACAGACAGTCCCTGAATCAATTATGTTTCATCCAAATTTGACCAAGGTGGCTTTATGTGCTTTAATTTGACGTAACTAGCATGTAAATATTAAAAAATAATACTTCAAACTTTTTAAACTTTACTTTCCAATCGTTTTAATTTTTTTGAAATATAAAATTTAGATATTAAAAAAAATATCAATTTCTGAAACTTTGACTGAATCAATTCAATATTCTGAATATCTAATAGCTCTTTGCTTGACATGAAGTGTTTTGGATATAGTTTCAAAATTTAAACCGGGTTTGGGATTTGATAATCGTACATGTATTATGGGTATTTGAAGAAAAATTCTAAAATCCTCAAATGTAATTATTGTCTTTGGACATTTCGAATTTTAGTGTTTGAATCAAAGTTCTGAATTTCTAAAAATCTAGAACGTTATCAAAGTAAGAATAAAGAAGTTTTAAGTAAATTTTAAATATCAAATACGAAAATTGAAACTCCACTGTATACTGTCATGCAACTCTTTGAACAAATGATAGATCAAAAGCTTAATATCAAAATCGTTTTTGGAGATGAATTTTGAATATTCATGGTTAAAATCTAAAACATAGAAATTTTAAAAATCCTGATTGGAATTTTGAAAGTTTAGGTTTTTGAACCAAATTATTAATTTTCAATAAATGTACAAATTCAGCTTGAGTGCTAGTATTTGAAATTTAGAAATCTTAACTGCTATATTAAATCCTAAAACTCTGTATACTAAATGAGAAAATTTAATTGTCTAAAGGTGTTACACGGACCGTCTTAGGACAGGCGCGTGGTTAAAAAGTTAGGACAAAATAGAAGAACGTCCCCCAAGTTAGGATAGTTACATATATTTATTTAGGTAACACATCTTTTGATAACCCTCTAAGATGGTTCGGTTATGTCTTAGGCCCTCATGAGCATGCATGCAGGCTTTTAATTGTTAAATCTTAAAGTACATATAATATATCCCTTAACAATGTAAATACAAATCGGGAAAAAGATTGCATCTATTTGATTAAAATTTTAAAAAACGAAAGAAAATAATCAGTGCATATTTTTTCTGAACAACAATTAACTTTTTAAAAAGATTTATTTGTCCTCCTAAGTTATAATAAAGAAGTAAAATTAATTTAAGTTTCCAGCTTACATCGTGCTGTACATGCCACATTATTTGAAATAAAATTTAAAATTCTTCCTTTTCGACTGAAAAAAAATTTCAACAATTTCAGTCGCTCATTTCTAAATGTGCAGACAACCATGGATAAAAAGTTACCTTTTTGCAATGTCTTTCATGAAGTTAGATTACAAGTTTAGAGACCATCTCGAATAAAATGTTTTGGCAATAACGCTATCTTTGTTATAAGCAGGCATATCCGTCTCATATCGCCTTAATTTATCTCAAAGTTTTTGTGACCAATTGTCAAGACAATAGTTTTAGTTTAGTAAAATATTAAATATTTCCTACATCCACATTGCATTTCGAACTACCATACCTTTTCTTGGTTTCCAAACTACATAAAAATCCTTCCAAATTAAGATTCCTAGCAGTTTTCTAGGTGAATGTTCTACCTCTTTCTTTACTCCTCACTAAAATATTAATCGATGAAGATGAAAGGTGTATCTTAACAAGTATTAATTAGAAGTTTGGTCTGAAGACAGATGCTTGAATACTAGTAATTCACTGACAAAATCTACATGTATGTGGTTTTCGGAGGCAATACGGAACAATCTCTGTCAATTTTGAGAAATCACGTACTTTATAATTAGGCGAACAGGGCGTGGAATATATGTCTATAGCTTAATTGAAGCCTCAAATGTCAAGTTATATTTAATTGTGCAATCTGTATTTAAATTAGAGTTCTTATCATTGAAAGGTATGAAACTATGACCAAAAAAAAACTTTTCATCTAAAAATTCTCTTGGTAAAAACCATTTTATCCTAACTATAAATATATGGAGATAACGAACAGTATTCAAGCTCAAAAGTCCATAAAACAATGCAAAATAGGAGCAGAGCAAACAAAGACCTCCAAAACATCAGAGGTGGGATCAGGTGCCATTGAGAAATAACTATACCCTGTCGACCGGTTACACCTGCCATGTGCCCCTGTCATGATCGGGAAATAACGGAAAAATCCTTCGTCAACTCAGTTGTAAAAAAAAGTTTGGAATGAAAAACGTTAGTCAGCATTCGACTAAATGTTATTGCTGACAAGGTTATTGTTTCGACCATAGAACTTGATGAACAAAATGATGACTTTAAACGAGACTGCTGATATCCTTGTTTCATCCACTTGTTTGTCAATAATTTACCTCGTTTAAGATACAGTGCATGTATACGGAGAGCATGCTCTTACGTATCGAATCATCTGAGAGATATAAACTCCGTGATATCAATTTTACCTTCAATCGAGGTTAACACATTCACCACTAGGCTATACCAAACAGAACGAATGGTGTACCTTTGACTAAACATGAAACATATGGAGATAATGAGCAGTATTCAAGATTAAATGTCTATAAAACAATACAAAATAGGAGCAGAGCAAACACGCACCTCCAAAACATCAGAGGTGGGATCAGGTGCCGTGGAGGAGTGAGTATCACCTGCCGACCGGTCACACCCGCCATGCATTCCTTGTCATGATTGGGAAATAACGGAAAAATCCTTCGTCAATTCAGTTATAAATAGTGGACTAACAATTAGTATGAAAACGTCAGTCAGCATTTTAACTCAATGATAAATTGTGCTCGTATTTGCTGACAAGGTCATTGTATCGACCACAGAACTTACGAAATAATGACTTTATTTTAAATTAAACGAGACTGCTGATATACTTTTTTCATCAATTTGTTTGGCGATAATTTTCCTTGTTTTAGAAATTGTTCATATTTAAAGCATGCTCTCTCGCATTGAATCAAACGAGATATATATAATCTCTGTATGCAGGTGAGTAAGGTACATTGCTGCATAAATAAGGGAAGGTGACGATTGAAAAGTTAGTCATCACATTTATCATAGGTTGATAGATTACCATTTACGTTTTTTTCAAGAAAATATCAAAATATGAAACAGATGTGTCTGACTTTGCAGGATCTTTTATTTCAAATTCACTAGGATATATCGTATTGACGTAAGAATGGAAATTACCATTGTTTATTGACTTATACTTATATCTTATTGTCGAGTTGAAGGCCACAACAAGTGTTTTTTTTCTTTTCATGCATAAGATTTTGCATAAATTCTGCTTCATATGAATACAAAACTAGGTCTGCTAACAACGGGTGCAATTGGTAGCCATGGGAATTTCAACAGATTGTTCGAAGACTCCAAAAACAACCTAGATATTGTCAATAAGAAACTCATGCTTGTTTTTGTATGTCAACTTCAGAGTACTTGTGTGTACAATCAGAATGTTTTTAACAAAATAATATTGCAAATGACCAATGACAAGGAAAGTAAACTTACGAGTTCCATTTTTATTGGAAAATGCGGCTGTCAATGATATCGAAAAGCCTAATCTTTATTTCATCGTGGGGAATAGTGTGTATAAAGTTAAAAAATCTTTAAGTTTATAAGTTCGTGATTTTGAAAAAATCTTGTGAATTCAAATTGTTCAAAAGTTCCTTGTAATTTTTGAGTATCACATATGATTTACACTTCTTTTTGAATACATTGTTGCACAGTACTCTGGAAGTTTCTCCTTCACTACTGTGGCTTGGTTTAACATCTAATGGAACCCGATATTTATCTTTGTTATGCTAAATTGACTTAAGTTATTACTTTAAAATATACGAATTTGTGTAATATAACTCAGTCAATTCAATTCAATTTATTCTCTCAACCCAATGTTAATGGTACATGAGATGCAGAAACATATTAAACATATACATATAATACTGTGGCCCTGCTTGACTCACACTGTGGGTCAATCAGAAGGTGATTTAAGCTAATTAAAGAGAACAGACTATAATGTTGATTTAAGTTATATATGTGCATAATTTTTTCAAAGAATCAACATCATTTAATAATCATAATAAAGATGTTTTTTTACGTGACGTGACGTGGGTTTTCTCCTTGTTTTGTTTGCATAAAATGTATATTCTTTGTTAGGTTGCTCTGATTTGTGGAGATTTTACATAAAGTATATATCAATATTTATTATATACCTCTACTGATTTTTCACTATATAAAAGTTAAGTAAATCGATATATTTTGCTGATTTCCTGAAAATCCTGAATAAACCGAATCCCTGCAAAACAGACTAATTCCCTGCAAAAAAAAGTTCGGTTTTTTTTATGAACTAATACACACCTATTGGGAACTCTTCGCATTTTCATTAAACTTAACTGTATAATGAAATATCAAATAAGATCTAGTAATAATTGAGATTTAATTTTTCACTCCCATATCCTTCTCATATCTGTTGCTCAATAGGCACTTTGCTTGCGCATGCCTTGTTTGCCTATCTTCCATTTTATTTTCTTATATAAATTTTAAGATCTTTCATTTCATACTAGCAAATTGTATAAAGATTGATCATGATATCTGTTCGCATTGGAATGAATGACTTCTGATTTAGCAACAAAGAAATTGTGATGCACATCTTACATGTACTTGGTGTTTCAAAATTTCTACGTATACGTATACTTTAAGACATTCACTATTCATTTTTACTCTCAAAGCATTAATATCATTCGTGATTTGATTCATTTAGTCAAATAGAAATTACAAGTTCTTTATTTCTTTACATCTTCTACATGTTCTATGTTGTTGCTTTTTATTTCAGAGATAATGTTTGCAAGAAAACATGGTCAGTTAAGGAGAGATATAAGGCGAAATGTAAATTCTGGAAATGGGGCCGGTGTACCAGATACAGGTTATCTCTCTCTCTCTCTCTCTCTCTCTCTCTCTCTCTCTCTCTCTCTCTCTCTCTCCAAAACTCACATACACACAATATCAAGTTTAGAAACAATAATACCGTGTAAAGTTATAAGGAAAGTAACTTTCATTAAATCGTTTCAATTACTCTTATTTTGTATGAAGGAAACTCAGCACTTAAAGAATGATTTAGATTCGTTTAATAAATAAACATTAGAAATTTAAGGTAGGACAAAACACCCGTGGATTCTATTTTAACCCATCGCTTAAAAATTACTGGAGAGAAAAAAAGAATAATATTACTATATTGACTACAATGAATGACCCCTGTAAGAAAAATAATAAGTTTTGGCATGTTTGCGTCATGTTTTGTGCAAAAATCAGAGAAACCTATATATTGATCACTTGAGGGCTTACATTTTGGAATGTGTTTACGCTATCTAAGTGCAATAAACAAGCATGTAACAGTCTGTTATAAAATGCAGTGTAACTTTTGTTCCATAAATACATGTAGTAGAGGGCTGATATTTGGACACATATTTGAGGAGTCTCCATTCTTTATGTACTACAAAGGTCAAGGTCATATCAAGAGGTCAAAGGTCAAATATTGTGATGTCATCTACTGAATCTTGAAGTTTTTTTGCCACTGAAATTTTTAATCGCCAAAATATCTTAAACCACCGGTTCAATTTTCTTTATTTTTACACATTTTATTCTTGGACCCATTTGAATCATTCTGTTAAGGATACTCTCTACACAAGTGCAAAAAAATTTTTGGACATTGAGAAAAATATATTGTATAAAGGAGTTAATATTCAGCTTATGCAATTAAATTTCACTGTATTGTGCATGTCATTTTCCCCCGGGAAAAATGTTCAAAGACAACACAGTATCAGTGAATAGAAATCACTATTAATTACTTCAGTAGTGAAAATACATGTCAATACCACGTTCAGTTAATTTATCTTGGACTTTTAAAATGTTAAGAATACTTGAATTAATTGTAAATTGAGAAATATATTGTAAATTTCTATTTTTTTAGAATTTAGATCTAAGGGCAGATCACTATAACTGCAGAAAAAATACCTTAGAATTAGAACTCTCAAGTGTGCAGTGTAGAGAGGTTTCTTAATTTTTCGTAAAAATTGAATTATACATTTTCTCTTAAGAAAACTTTAACTGTCGGATATTTACATGTGAATTTTCAATTCCGACGCTATGTTTGTTCTATTTTTACTTGATATTTTACTCAAATTTTCCAGTATCAATATGACTTACTGATTTAAAGCAACAAAAAGGTTTTCTTTATTAAAAGTATTACACGAATTTTTAATAGATCAATTGATAATATTAAAATAAGGCTAATTGTCAAGTCCAATGTCTAATTTCACAATCATCTTACGGGGGTCTGATGGGCCATATTTCAGACTATATGTGGGCAAAAAATGTGTGGTTGAATTTCTTTTATATCATATATAAAGAGAGATTTTGTATCCTAGAACAAAATATCAAAGTTTCAGAAAAATTGAATTTGAGGAAAAAGGATAACTGCACTTAAGGATCTGCGAAATTTGCGAGAAAATAAACTTTCAAAACAAACATCTTTCTTAAAATTGCAGGAATGATCAACATCTAATCTTCAACTTTACTTAATTACAGTGTATAAAAGTATGTATTTACGATGTACAAATCTGTTTTCTGAGGTTGGGGTCAACACCATTTCTTCAATCTCCGTACGATAATGAGGACGCCCACTTTCCTTACTGACTTTATAAATAGTCAGCGCATGTTTGTCTATTGTTCTCCTGTTCAGTAGTTGTATATTTGCATAAGTAATGTTGTGTTAAAAGGAGATTGATAGACAAACATGCGCTCATGGTTAAAAAGAGAAAAAAACTGCTTCTTCTTACCTTCGCCCTCTCTATTGTAACCAAGTGCTGCGACACATTGAATATCATAATTCACCACATGATATTTTTCCTCGGGTAATTTTGTGAATACTAAATTCCGTCACGTGACATTGCTATAATGTTTTGTGATAACTAGGACACTGTGTTCGAACACGTTGAATAGTTAGCCATCGATTTAAAATATTCTTTACTGATATGGATGGGCTCATACGTTTTAAACCTTTGTAATTAATGCACTTGTACTATACAGAAAAAATAGCAAAATGGAAAAAAGAGACCTCGTATTTTTTCTAAATACATGTCATTGTTATTCACCCAGTCTAATTTTAGATCCGTTCTTACGATGTTAGCTCCTCCTCTCATACATACATAATGTTTAATCAAGGGCAGGTAAGTGTAAATTCTCCGTATTTGGAAAACCGTAAGGGCAATAAACATGAAATTAATTATTGTATTACAGTCTAAAATTATTTTTAACATTTAAATTAGGTGTCAAATGGACATACTTCTGTAGTAAATATATAAGAGTGAAGTTAAGTTAACATTTAAAAGCAACAGAAGCGATCGAAAAAGACCCAAAACACAGCGTTAAGTGCAGTCATCCTTTTGCTTATCTATTATGTCCTACCTTAATCTTTTTTTTTTATTTTTAGAACCATTTATAAATCTGAACTGTACTGTTGTTCTGGATACAGAAGCGAACCAGATGATTACACATCCTGCAAACACGGTATCAGACTCCATGCTTGATCATGAATCATCCACTAATTGTTTAGTGTGTATACTCTTTAAAATTGGATGCTGTGTCTACATAACTGATGTCTGTGTATACTCTTTATAGTTGGTTGCTGTGTCTACTCTTTATACTAGTAATTGGTTGCTGTGTATGCTCTCAGTTATTTCCACTGTGTCTACTCTTCATGGTTGGCTGGTGTGTCTACCCTTCATGATTGGCTGGTGTGTATACTCTTCATGATTGGCTGGTGTGTCTACCCTTCATGATTGGTTGGTGTGTATAATCTTTATTATACCCCCGCTTGAAAAGTGGGAGTGTGTACAGTAATCGGTATGTACGTCCGTCTATCTGTTACGCTTTGAGGAACCCATCTCTTATCTGCAACTCCTCTTATACCACTGAGTGAAATTTAATGAAACTTTCAAAGAATCTTTATAATTATATATTGCCATTGTGCACCTCCTATTGTACTTTTTGATCCAACACGTATTTTAAGTTTCCCATAGCAAAACATGGACATTGCCATTACATTATTACCTATGACGTGAGATATGGCGGCTTCTGAATAACATTAGATACCACGAGTTATTCCTCTTTACACGTTATCATAAAATAATATAGCAAAACATGGGACATTATGGGAGGCGGGGGGTTTCATTTAGTGAGCTCATAGTACCTCTAGTTTATGATATGCTGTTGTGTATATTCCTACTCGTCTGGATTGGTTGGTATGTATACATGTAGTCTTCATGATTGATTGGTGTATATACCTTTTATGATTAGCCAGCGTGTATACTCTCCATGATTGGCTGGTGTGTATATTCTTACATGTCTTGATTGGCTGGTGTGTATAGGTTTACTCGTCTTGATAGGCTGGTATGTAAAGTCTTACTCGTCTTATTCGGTTGGTGGTATAGTCTAACTCGTTTTGATTGGCTGGTGTGTATTGTCTTACTCGTTTTGATTGGCTGGTGTGTATAGTCGTACTTGTTTTGATTGGCTTGTGTCTATGGTCGTACTCGTTTTAATTTGCTGGTGTCTAGAGTCTTACTCGTATACTTAATTGATTGGCCGATCTGTGTACCACCTGATACTTCCAAACACAGAAATTTCATGAAACATGCAGAAGAAAATGGGGGGGGGGGATTGAAACATAATTTAAAAATATTACATTGTAGTAGCCTGTATCATTCATTACGACCCAAATGTATAATTGATTCGATCACACGTAAGTAGTTGAAAAGCGTTTGAATAAATGCTTTAGTCAAGAACTACAGAGGAAGTAAATTGTTATCAGAAAAAGTGTTCAATTTAAAGTTACTGTATCTATGTTAATCGTGTTACTAGTAATTAGGTTGAATCAGGGACCTATATAGAAATTAGGTACATGTGTATATATGATATAAATTCATGGTTTGATATGAAATATATGCCCTTCTCAATCCAAAATGGATAAGCATAGAATAAAAAAAAAATTAGTGTATGGAATGCGTTTCTGTACATGCTTGAGCCACAATCGTTATTGTTTTGATGTACTAAGCTCAAGTATTTTAAGTACCTAGAATCCCCAAAAAATTCTTAATCCATTGATTTATTATTTCACTCTTCATTTACAGCTATTTGTGATGATAAAACAGATTACGGTAGGGCCGCCTGCACATTGCGTTACTCTGATGATGGAATTTTGAAGCGGAACCACCCATTGGTGCGTGACAGTGGGGGAAAGTGCTCCTCACCAGAGAAGTGTACAAGTTGTAATGATGGCTTCTATGCAGACGGACCTTATTGTAAAAGTAAGAAGTTAGAAATTGTATATGTCATGCAGTTTTTGATATAAAATATTTCTTGAATCAGCTGGACCAAAACATGCACTGCTTATCATAAGACATTCTTTAAAAAATATTAATATTAAATAACACAAAATCACAGTTCATGTGACCTTACCGTGCTATTTTTCTCGAAACGTTCCATGTTTCCATTAGGTGCTACATGTACATGTACTGGACAGGATCCCCCCCCCCCCCCCCCCCCCCCCCCCCCCCAGTTCATGTGACCTTACCGTGCTATTTTTCTCGAAACGTTCCATGTTTCCATTAGGTGCTACATGTACATGTACTGGACAGGATCCCCCCCCCCCCCTCGAATATTCACCCCAGGTCCAATGATATTTTTATTCATCTTGTCATCTTGGTGGTGACATTTGTGTTATTTATCATATTTATCTTATGAGAGTTAGGGCTTAGTTTGATAACGATATGATAGGAATATTACATGCATGCTAATTATTGCATGCCAAACGATACAATATATAAAACAAATAGTGTTGAGAGAATTATGTCCGCCAGTTTTTCTTTTTTCTATCAGAAGGGTTATCTGTAATGTTCTAATTTATGTGTGTGACCATGACATTCTGGCTTGATATTTTTACCTGAATAAAATGAAAAATGAAAAATCATATATATATATATGTTTATTCACCAATCAAGGGCCCTCGGGGGCATGAACAAATTATTACAATATGACTTCTGACTGCAATTCTATATTATAGGTGTATAATGTAATATGACTAGTGATTAAGTTTGACACTGAGAATTATTAGTGCATCACAACAAGAAGTACCATCATGAAAATGTAGGATTTGTTACATATTCACAGTACAGTCTCGCACTGGATAAAAAAGCATAGAAAACCATAAGATATGATTAAAAAAAAACAATTAAATAAAAATATAATAAATACGAAGAAAAAAAATTCTTGTAATAATGGCAGTACTCTGATATACAACTAGTGCATCTTGAATACAAAGGGCACCAAAGGGGATGATAATACCTCTACACAGCCAGTCTGGCAAACCTGTACCCTAAGTATTGAAGATGGTCATTCAAAAAAAAAATCATTCAAGTGTTAACAGAAATAATTATTTCAATTAATAAATAATTAGCATATGATTATGAACTTGATGCAAACTAATCTCTTGGAGTTAGTTCAATATATATTTAACATTCTAATCTGAATATTATAGGCGTTACAGAAGGAAAATAAATTTTTGATTGTGTGAATTTGTCAAATAAAAATTATAAAGTACAAATGGAAAAATTATACAATACAAATGGAAAAGATAGAACATTGCAAGGTTTAACAATTCACATGCCATAGTTTCATCTTGGGTTCATATTGTACTTTTTTCCAAATCGGTTAGTTTTCTCGAAAATAAGTCGGGTTCGATATACTGATTCCGTTTTGTTGTCGGCTGCGCCGTGATGAAGATGCTCGAGGACGAATTCATGAAGAGTTTGACTGAAATTTATTTTAAGTTACGAAGTCAAAGTATTGTTGTAAGAGAAGATGATTGTTTCTTAATCAATCCATTATATATTTTCAGTTTTGATAATTTAGTTGAATTATATTTGTGGATGACTAGCTGCAGGTGTGTAGCGTTATGGATTTATGATATAATTGTTTTTGACCATAACGACAAATATATAAAATCATAACGCTACAGATCTGCAGCTATGGATATATCTGATTGTTTAATACATACAGACATATGCGCATACGCAATCCAACTGTCCAATGCTGTTACCTGGGTGATTGTGCTCTACGAAGCTATAAGGGTCCTCTTGTACTCTTGAAGTAGTATTTGGTAATTCTTCTTCCCTCTTTCGCTTTCTGCCTCTGAAATTTGTGGAGTCAAGATTGGAGAAAGTGTACAAGAGCTGTTTAATGGACTTTTTTGGCACAAACAATATTTGATAATGATCCATTATCAAATATTGTTTGTGCCAAAAAAGTGTATCAAGACTGATTAGACCGTCAGTCCAAATGAAATACGAATCAAGCTAGTAAACTAGTAATGTATGGGCCTTGCAACACATCGTTTTATATTCTTATTCGCCCAGAGTTCATTCCCCGGTGCGTCGATTTACCCAAAAGGACCCAAAAGAATCCAAAAGGACCCAAAAGGAACCCAAAAGGACCCAAAAGGAAATTAAGAACGACCCAAAAGGACTTGAAATAAAGAGATTAAATGGATATATAATGAATACTTTCATATTTTATTAAAACTAAAACTAGTTTTTTGAGGGTAAAGTGCGTGTTTGGGTTGAGGTGGGAGGCCCCCCATCCCCCACCCCCACCCATCCCCGATACCATATGCCTAGAACATGTCATTAAATAAACTTATTTCTTTATTTATCAAATATCATATAATAAGATATAATAAAACAGAAGGAGAAATAGAATAATACAGTGCACTTTGTTAAATTCAGCTAAAAGAAATCAAAGCATATCTGACCAGATTTAAT
>PRKT01000118.1:1204167-1231009 GCA_003671525.1 Saccostrea glomerata
ACCCCCACCCATCCCCGATACCATATGCCTAGAACATGTCATTAAATAAACTTATTTCTTTATTTATCAAATATCATATAATAAGATATAATAAAACAGAAGGAGAAATAGAATAATACAGTGCACTTTGTTAAATTCAGCTAAAAGAAATCAAAGCATATCTGACCAGATTTAATGATTGATGTGTTATAAAAGTTGTATGTTATTTCTTTAAGAAAAGTTGCAACAATATAAATGTATGTTTTTGCCAATTTTTAGGTAAATTTATAATATAATATTCATAATTTAATTCAAATTATTATTTTTCAATGTATTATAATATATTAATTCGAGTCCTTTTGATTTCCTTTTGGGTTCCTTTTGGGTCCTTTTGGGTAAATCGACGCACCCTTCATTCCCTCAAAAATTCGTTCGCACAAAGTCTGTTGACGCATATTGTGTTAGTCTGCTAATTTTCATAATTTACTTCGATTTTATTGAATTTTATGAATAAATATTAGTTATAATTTATTCAGAATATGAATTATTATTTTTTAAATTAATGTAAAGTAATAGATGTGTCATGTGATAGACATTAATTTTTAAGTAATGTTAAGTAAGGTTATACCAAATTTAGAATAAAAGATTCCTAAAAAGTTCACCCTTTGTCAGAGATTGCTTGGCCTGCGAACATAATTTATGCTACATTCAATTTCCTTAATTATTGTTTTAAAAATGCACACAAATATGACCCTAAAAAAAATAATGAAGAAAGTGTTCTCTAACAGATAAATACTAAATTAACAATATTACAATCGGAAATAAAGTGAATAATTACCAATGGAAAGAACATTTACTTATTCTATCCATGTCACCTGATCCTACCTACGATGTTTTGGAGCCAAGGTTCGTGTTTGTTGTGCTCCTAATTTGTATTGTTTAATGGACTTTTGATCTTGAATACTGTTTGTTATCTCCATATGTTTCATTAATAAGTAGAAAGAAAATGACTTAAAATCTAATGCTTTAAACACAGAAAATGTATCACAATCATTTATTACAAATGAACACAAACATGCAACACCAGAAAGGTGAAATGAGCAAATGTTGACGTAAAATATTGACAGTAGGGCAATCGGGATATATGGCAAACGGCGAACAAGAGTTACGGTGAACAGACCTTGCACGAACAGACTCATGTGAACAAGTAGATAAGGCGAACAGATCTGATACCACGTATATTTTTCCTTGATTGTATTGTATAATATTGTAGGATACAATATAGGGAGTTCAAATAGAGAAAGCAGGGTTGAAAGAGTTTCTTAATGAATGAAAATATTTCATGTAGATATTGGATATTGTAGACAACTTTCCAATTTCCAAAAAGATATTTCTATTTGTGGGCATAATGCTAATTTTTCTCACAAAAGCTTTCCTAATTCACCTGTAAACTTGTGTTTTAAAACTTCAAGTTATGGTTTTGTACTGTAAATCACTTTTTATTCGCGAGAACTTTATTTTCGCGTAATTACGCGAGACAGTGTGCTCGCGATAAATAAGTTCTCGCTTACAATAGTATTCAATAAGATTATAAAGAGCAATAACCGTAATTCGTGAAAATTTTGTCTCGCTTATCAAGTGTCAATGACTATCTCGCGAAAATAAGGTGTCGCGAAAATTTAGTGATCTACAGTATTGTTTTGTACCTTTGTTTATTTACATTGTGTGGGGCATGAAAGAAAGCATAAAGATTTTTTTTTTTTCAAATTTAAGTTGTGTGCTCCATAAGTTAGTAACTTAACTGAGGGAAAATTGTGAGAAATGCTGATTGATCTAGCTTTAAAAGCAAATGACTTGTTTAAATGTGAAAGTCTATTGTATGCCTAATCATAATGATTTGGTTGACTTTTCCATTTCAGTTTGTCCTCCTATTGCGAATTGCAACCACCGTCGATGTTCCTCTCCGGGAGATAACATCTGTGTTTACTGTGAAGGGGAAGTGGTGGAGAAGGATCATTACAGGGCTTACACACCAGTCCCAAGTCAGAAAAAGAAATGTGAAAGTAAGATAACTTCATTATACTGCAGGGGTAGAAACTCCCTAAAATTATAACTCGCAAGTAATTGCGAGTACCATAAAAGTTAACTCCCAATTTCAAGATACAAGTTGCAATCTTAAAATGAAAGCTTTTCAAAAATAAACAGCCATCTATCCATCTTTTAAAAACTTTGTAATTTTCAACATGATCATCAAATGGCACATGCTCGTTCATTTAAAAATGGCAGATATTAACAGTAACTAAAGAGAGAATGACAAAAATCAACTTGAAAAAGATATGTTTCCTTCCCAGGTGAAAATTCACCATTTTTGACCAGCCCCCATCCATGGCTTCTGCTGTGATACAGACACGGCCACTGTCAGTGACAGAGTACCCAGCTATGGATTATTATCAGAGTGTAGACAATAATCTGAGGATTGTATGGAGTGGAGTGTCAGACAAGATTGGAGTACAACAGTACAAGGTATTTATCTTGAGTACCAGTACAGGTACAGGTATGTCTAAGTTTGGGACCAATTTCGATAGCCAGTTTGATTTTAAACAAAGTGAGCCATTCCTGCTACCCACAAATTCCATGATATTGAGCCACAATGAAATTAAATGATTTCACAGTAATTAATTCTAACATTCTTGAGAACAAGCAATATGGTATGAATAGACCATTAACTGTTAGAGAAATGAAGCTTCATCAACCATGAATTTCTGACAGTGCTTACCTTTGCTTATCAAGATGTGTTCAACAAAGGTAAAGACCTTAAAGGAAGGAGGAAAGCATGGCCAGGTTGATTGTTGGGCAATATAGAAGCTAAAGCTACTGAAATGTTTGAAAATTTTCTTTGTAGATATCTGTGAACAGCAACAAGTACAATTTGGATGGTGAGGGGCTTTCATTTTCTGATGCTCAAGATGTTCTCTTTACCAGTGTGAGCAATGTTGACCTTGGTCAAGGACAAACAAATGTTACTCTTCAGGCTATAAATAAACTCCTGGTGCGCAGCGTCCCTCTACTTTATAACCTGACTGTGGTCACCGACAAACCCATCAAAGATGGTGAGTGCATGTAAAAGATGAAAAAAAGTTTATCCTATATATTTGTTGTGGCTTTACATTCCTTCCCATTACACAAAAAGTGCATTTTTTATTGTGATAAATTTATATTTTCCCTCCAAGATGAGTGAGGGTGAGTAAATGCCTCTTTGGCCAAATCCAAATGTGCCTGATCCATAATTTAAAAACAAAATATATTAAATGTCCATAACACAAATAAAAGTTATTATTATTGACTTAATGTGTGTTTGTTCTTGACATATCTTTTGAGCAAATTTAAAATAAAAACTACCTACTTTTGCACCCACCTTGAAAAATTTGGGTCAAAGTGTATCAAAGAAAGAAAAAATATTTTAATGACGATTTCAAGCTGTTCATTTAAAATATGATATAGCTACATTTGCAGTCATGATTACATTACTAAACAGTATATTTTTATTTCTATGTATATAAATCTGCATACCTTGAAAAAATAAAGTTAGCAGAAGCACATAAAAATATTCCCTTTCTTTATAGCTTCCAAACAACTCTCATTAAGCTGGCACGAGGGAAACAAAGAATTTGTTGTGTCATGGGATGAGATATTTACCTCCAGTCATCCTCTGAGGTTTGAAGTATCAGCTGGAACCACTTTGGGTGGGGGTAATGTCATCCAATGGCAGGAGACCCGTGCCACCAGTATTACATTTGGACTCCCTGACTCGGTGACTGGGACCTCCAGACTCAAGGTCTACATGATTGTGCGTGCCATAGCTGCTGGTGGGGACTACACTGATATACTAGGAACCATCACCTTACCCGCCTAATACTACACTGATATACTGGACTGGTGCCTTCTGTAGATGTGGGATCTGTGGATTCTTATTCTGCTACTGGTCTAACTCTAGGGAATTTCAAGGTATATCATTTATTAATTATGCAGTTTGATAAAGAGCAGAAAATAAAGTTTCAGATCTGTAGTTAAATATTTATGCAAGATAATTAAATTTTAGGCTCTGTTATAAAATGCAGGTGTACTTTCAAAAATACAAGAAACAAATGCACATCTCCTCTCTTTTACAGACCTACTATGTGACGATAACGGCTGTGACCTTGTCAGGCAGCGTGACCGTGACCTCTGATGGGGTCACAGTCGTTCAGGAGGGTGCTATGTTATCTGGGATAAACATCAATGACGGAGAGCCCTGTATCATGACAGGTTCTAACCGCTGAATTCTTTATTGGTCATCACTAACATTTTTATACATTTTAATCTTATTTTGAAAAATTTCTTAAAATTTCTAAAGTGATATGTTGTGTAGAGAATGTCAAATGCTCTAGATATTTAAAGAAAATATACTATGTCCCCATCCATCCCCAATAATTCTGTTCCTACCACAGTGCATTATCACATTCTTTTTATTTTCAGTTGACAATGGTACACTGTTCAGACACCATTATGAGGTAAGCACAGTACTTCAGCTATTTAGCCATTGCAACTGGTAGTTCTTAAAGGTATTGTTATTGCTATTTTTTTCTAGTCATTGTGAATAAACAAGCTATTACGTGTCTGACCTCATTTTAGGACAACAGGAAGAGGTGTGAGAATGACACAGACTTCCAGGCCTCTACAAACTCACTACAGGCCCACTGGCAGGTTCCCAAGGACATGACATTGTATACTCCTGATGCTCATTTTGCTATTGAGGAAAAGTTAGCTGGCAGTAAGTATCAAGAATGTTTCTTTGTAATGTTAATTAAAGTGGTAAAAAATATGCCTTTGTAATGGAGGAATGATCTTTAACAAAATTAAGAATACAGAGAAAATCAGTATTGTTTCCATTTTGCTATGGCTTGTTTATGAATTAAAATTTAATGAAAATTATTTAATTTCTGTAATATTGACGCCCAATATTTGTCATCTTTTAGATATGTGGAGCACTGTGAGGGACTATGAACATATCAGCAAGCATAACGAAGCCAAAGTGACAAACTTGGACCTTAAACCTGGGAAAACCTACAGAATGGCTGTCAAACTCTGTGCTATTACCACTTGTTACGATCCACTGTACAGCGATGGGGTTATGATACTGGCTAATCCTCCTAATAAAGGGAAGATAACTGTGGAACATCAAAATACCACTCAAAGTGCTGGACTCAAGGAAAAGGTCTAATTTTTGCAATCACGTGAAGTAAAAAAAAAAAAAATAACGTTTATATTTATTGGGTATTCAATTAATTTATGTAAGTAGAATTATTTCAAATGAAAAATAAATGTACAAAGCAATTTAAGGCTGAAGATGTTTTTTGAAAAGAGGCCCCCCCCCTTTTCTTTTCTTTTCTTTTTTTTTAGAGAACAGTAAATATTTCAATGTGGAGTTGTAGCTGACTTTTCAATCTCATCATTGATCTTTTTTCTGTATTTTGTAGATAATTATCAACATGGATAGATTTTATGACCCAGACACACAAGCTGATGACCAATAAAGAATTCAGCGGTTAGAACCTGTCATGATACAGGGCTCTCCATCATTGATCTCTATCCCAGATAACACAGCACCCTCCTGAACGACAGTTACCCCATCAGAGGTCAAGGTTACACTGCCTGACAAGGTCACAGCAGTTATCGTCACATAGTAGGTCTGTAATTGAGAGAGAGGAGGTGAACATTTTTTTCTTTAACTTTTAAAAGTGCATGTATGAAATGATCACTATAGAAACTCGTTTTAACAACTTTACATTTGACAACTACGTATTCTGGTTGCTGTAGATTAAAGCACACAAGGTTTCTATGTAAACTGAAAATTAAAAACTTGCATTTTATTCAACTCCCTAAAATTTAATCAATATGAAGTTTAACTTCAGATCTGAAGCTTACTTTATTTTCTGCTCCTTATCAAAATGCATAATTAACAAATCATACCTTGAAATTCCCTAGAGTTAGACCAGTAGCAGAATAAGACTCCACAGATCCTACATCTACAGAAGGCACCACATCTGCACCACCTGGAGTGGTACCTGCCTGGAACTTGTAGGTCACATTGAGGTGAGGGTGAGAGAAGCCATCCCAGTGAGCAGTCAGACTGTCTTTTGTTGTGGTGAAATCGACATCCTCTATATCCTGTCAATGAATGACATTACATGTATTAGGTATTTCCTATCAATTGAAGTTTCTTTACAAAATTCAATTCAATTGAAGTTTCTTTACCAAAAATCATTAGGTATTTCCTATCAATTGAAGTTTCTTTACAAAATTCAATTCAATTGAAGTTTCTTTACCAAAAATTCATAAAGTTCTTTGGCGAGTCAGAATTTTCCCAAAAAATACATGGGATGATGTATCAAACATTAACTTACAGTGAAGGGCATTTGACCTAGATTCTGAAAAAAAGAATGAAATTGAAAAGATATGAGGATATATTTGTAATTGATACACAAAATACCAGTAAACATCAGGTACAATTCTTTAATGCACTAGTAATATTGGCTTATAGAATGATGGTGGTAAAAAAAATAAACAAAAGAGAGATAATGATTAAGACACATCAAGCAAAATTATCAAACATGCAAATTAGAGAATAAGGAAATTAAAACATCACAAGTCTGTGTCATTCTCACATCTCTTCCTGTTGTCCTAAAATGAGGTCAGACACATTATAGCTTGTTTATTCACAATGACTAGAAAAAAATAGCAATAACAATACCTTTAAGAACTACCAGTTGCAATGGCTAAATAGCTGAAGTACTGTGCTTACCTCATAATGGTGTCTGAACAGTGTACCATTGTCAACTGAAAATAAAAAGAATGTGATAATGCACTGTGGTAGGAACAGAATTATTGGGGATGGATGGGGACATAGTATATTTTCTTTAAATATCTAGAGCATTTGACATTCTCTACACAACATATCACTTTAGAAATTTTAAGCAATTTTTCAAAATAAGATTAAAATGTATAAAAATGTTAGTGATGACCAATAAAGAATTCAGCAGTTAGAACCTGTCATGATACAGGGCTCTCCGTCATTGATCTCTATCCCAGATAACACAGCACCCTCCTGAACGACTGTGACCCCATCAGAGGTCACGGTCACGCTGCCTGACAAGGTCACAGCCGTTATCGTCACATAGTAGGTCTGTAAAAGAGAGGAGATGTGCATTTGTTTCTTGTATTTTTGAAAGTACACCTGCATTTTATAGCAGAGCCTAAAATTTAATTATCTTGCATAAATATTTAACTACAGATCTGAAACTTTATTTTCTGCTCTTTATCAAACTGCATAATTAATAAATGATATACCTTGAAATTCCCTAGAGTTAGACCAGTAGCAGAATAAGAATCCACAGATCCCACATCTACAGAAGGCACCATATCAGCACCACCTGGAGTGGTACCTGCCTGGAACTTGTAGGTTACGTTGAGGTGGGGGTGAGAGAAGCCCTCCCAGTGAGCCGTCAGGCTGTCTTTTGTTGTGGTGAAATCGACATCCTCTATATCCTGTCAATGAATGACATCATTAGGTATTTCCTATCAATTAAATCGAAGTTTCTTAATAAAGCTTTAAAAAATTTTCAAAAAAATAAATGGCTGATGTGTCAAAAATTACTTACATTGAAAGGCATTTGACCTATATTCTGAAAATAGATTGAAATAAAAAAGGTAATGAGGATATATTTGTAACGTACTGATACACAAAATACCACTGAATATTAAGCTACAATTCTTTAATGCTCTAGTAACATGGATAAAAGAGTGATAGTGGTAAAAAAAATAAACAAAAGATATACAATGATTAAGACAAATGAAGTAAAATTGATATCAAAAGCAAATTAGAGAATAAAGGAATAAAGGAAATTCAAACATCATTTTCATAGAAGTCTGATTGACTTAGGCTTAAGTTTTTAGCTCTTCTGAGCCAAAGGCTCATGGTGACCTACTTTTTAAATTTTACAGGCTTTTGTTTTCAAATTGATTTGGAGGCATATTTTGGTTACTTTAAGGCCTATGATCATCAAACTTTGTCAGTTGATGCATCATGGGTCCTTGAACAAGGTCAACTTAAAAGTAGGTCCCATTATTTCAGATACTGAGAGGTTTAGAATCACCAAATCTTATAAGTTAATGAATCTTGGGGCCTTAAAACATATTAATGAAAAAGTAGGTCACTGTGACCTACTTTTTGTATTTTGCAGGCATTTGTTTTTCAAATTGTTTAAAAGGCATATTTTGAATACTTTCAGACCCATAATCATCAAACTTTGTCAGTTGATGCATCTTGGGTCTTCGAAAAATGTCAACCAAAAAGTAGGTCAAGGTGACCTACTTTTGACATTTTATGGCTATATTTATGTATCTTAGGTACTTTTTGGCTTAGAATCATCAAACTTTGTCAGTTGATACAACTTGGGTTTTCAGAGAATGTCGACCAAAAAGTAGGTCACTGTGACCTAGTTTTGACATTTTATGGCTATATTTCAGAATCTTAGGTACTTTTTGGCTTAAAATCATCAAATTTTGTCAGTTGATGCAACTTTGATTATCGGAACATGTCGACCAAAAATTAGGTCACTGTGACCTAGTTTTGACATTTTATGGCTATATTTCAATATCTTAGGTACTTTTTGGCTTAGAAACATCAAACATTGTCAGTTTGAGGCATGTTGGGTTTTCGGAATTAACGGTGGAGATATGCAAGTTTTACACTACAACTAAAGGTGACGATGAGCAAAGTATGTCGGAGAATGTTGACCAAAAAGTAGGTCGAAATGACCTACTTTGGATTATCTCAGGTATGTATTGGCTTAGAATCATCAAACTTTGTCAGTTGATGTAACTTAGGTTTTCGGAACATGTCGACCAAAAAGTAGGTCACTGTGACCTAGTTTTGACATTTTTTGGCTATATTTAAATATCTTAGGTACTTATTGGCTTAGAATCTTCAAACTCTGATAGTTGATGCAACTTGGGTGTTCAGAGAATGTCAACCATAAGAAGGTCATAGTGACCTACTTTTTAAAAAATATGAGGTACTTATTGGCTTAGAACCATCAGTCAATTAATGCATCTTGAGTCCTCAGAAAGTTTCAAAGCAAAAAGGAGGTCACCGTGACCTATTACAGTATTTTATAGCTATACCGATTTCAGAAATATCTTCAGTCCTTACTGGCCAAGAATCATCAAACTTTGTCAGTTCATGCATCTTAGGATACTTAGAGTAAGAGGCTTCAAATAGAAGTGATAGACTGTACAATTTATCAGAAGAGCGATTCAAGGCCCTTGGGCCTCTTGTTTTTAAAATAAGGAAACTTACTGATGCCTGGATATCAAACACAACTCCCTTGGTAGCCAGCTGTACGTCATGAACATAAGGATCAGATACAGCATACGTTGAGAGTCCAGCAGAGTTCTCTGCCTTGACAGTGACGTAATACTTCTGATGGCCATGAAGTCTCCACTCTGTGTCTGAGACACCAATGGCTGTGCAGGTCGGAGGGTTTCCCACCACACAAAATCCACCACTCTGTAGTGGAATGTAGGACTGTACATCTGTTTGTCTCGGCATGTGTCCTGTTTGTTGACAAGAAAACAAATTCTCCCATTTACACTTCAGTTTCAAAATTTCATTCAATCAATGAATTGAAAAGCATTTCTTGAAAACTGCATCATAGCTCTGTAATATTACAATAAATGTTACAACATATGAATCTAACCTATAGCAAATTCTAGCTTCAGTTGGTTTGGCTCCTGGGCATCAGCAAAAGCACCAGCTGCCCATGATGCAATAAGGAATCCATTTGAATGACTAACACTGATAGGGCCTGTAAACACTGGAGGTGTGGTGTCCATAAAACAGGGACCAATGGACTGAGGCAAAAATACAAATATCGTATACACTCTATCTCAAATTCTACAAATTCTATCTTAGCAGCATTTATTTCCTGTTTAGTTAATATTTTAAAGATTGTATAATTGATGACGGGGTCTTAGGCCTTCATGATTACCCGAGTCTGTTGCTCAGTATATTTTCAGTATATTGTAAGTAGAAGACAATGAAATAATTGAGTAAAAATCACTCAAATTTCTTGCTCATTAAAAAGTAAGCAAAAATCTAATGAAGTAAATACTGCATTTGATCTGTTTTGTTGGTACATACTTAGTGGTAAAATCTTACATTGATACAGAAAGAAAAGAAACCCTAACGTTGCTACACACCTGAGATCCCTCCACGTTTGCTTTGCTGATAGTTTTGATGATGATGTGAAACTCGGACCCATCAGGTATGTCAGTGTGGTACACGTGGATGTGGGGGTGCTGCTTGGTACTTCTAAAGGCCATAATGTCAGGGGCGGGACTCCCAGCTGTCGAGGAAAACCCCACTTCATAGTCATGGACACTACCAGGGTTAGCAACTGGTAGCCAACTCAAAAACAGCTGTAAAGAATTTTTAAAAATAAATTAAAGATTAAGTATTATGAAGCTTTATAGGCTCGAATTTATATGCATGTGCAGATTATTGAGCAATGGCCAAGAATTGATATGAAGTATAATTGAGCATTGTTCAACCTCTACAGATATCTTGGAGTTCTCCAAAAAGATCTGATCCCAGGGTCATGCCAATGACTTAGTCTTCTCTAAAGAACAAGGTACAGTTGCAATACAAAACTTGCCCTTTTCTTAAAAATGAAACTGATGTAAACAAAAGGCCAAGGGACCACATTGCTCACCTTAGCACATCAGCTAGGAAAAAGCACAAATCAGATCAGAATTTAAAAAGTTTATTGAGGGGGGAGGGGCTTGAATTTTAATACTACTTGAGAATGCATCCATATCAATACAGCATACAACTTTGCTGTTCTTGAGAAAAAGATTTTTAAAGATTTTTTGTAACACTTTGTATATATTTCCTGATACTAATTTGAATTTGATTCCCCATTGTTTCCTTCCCTATCCCAAAGGGTCATTATTTGAACAAATTTAAATCTTCAGTACATGAGGATGCTTACATGTCATTATGACTAAACATAGCTTTTCTGAGCTTTTCCAGACAATAGAATCAAATAAAAATCTGTGCTATGCATCTGACCCTCTTACCCGTGATGATTTAGATAACGTTGGGCTCAGTTTAGCAGGGGATCCTGTTGAGTTAGCACAAAACATACTACCATTTACCGTCACAAATGTACCGTTGTCATAGTGCTCAGCAGGTAAAAGGTCAAGGTCAGATATAACTGTAGCTTTGGAACTTTAAAGAAAAGTTATGTAAACAATGTTATATTCATAAGCCATTGATAACCTAATCATTTTTTTTTTTAAATGTGAAGTTTTTATTTCATATAAGCATCTATTTTCCGCTAATTTTGAAAAGAAGCCACATAAAACTAGTTAACACTGGAAAGTTTAATATCTGATATTTACTGATGACTGACTTACATGCAATCTGGAGTGGGATCTTTGATCAGTCTTCGGAATCTGTTACTGGTTACAATCCAGAAGTCTTTTCTGTCTGTAACGAGTCCCCCAGTGGTTGTGGCTCCCTCTATGTCCACTTCCTGTACAGATGGCACTGCTGTAGTAACCGTCACTCCGTCTGAACACACAGGCTTGGAGGACTCTAGTGCGCGGTTATAAGCCACAACACAGATGTAATACACTCCCTCTGTGGTTACAGTGTGGGTGGCATGCATCGAGTAGGTCTCAAAAATCTGACCCTGAGAGATTCATTTAATTTTTTTAATCATAGAATGGATATGTATGCAAAGAATATTAATTGAAAAAAGATCTAGAGTGCATGTTACATTGATTTCGGTCCTTATCAGTGAGAAGAAAAAAAACCTAAAACACATGAACAGATGCATGACTAAGTAAGCTGACTTCTTAATTAATATATCCTCAACTGTTGTAAAATGTAATAATTGAAGATAAGTGTTCGGGTGAATTACTCACATTTCCACTAGCCTCCAGAGAAAAGTCTGAGGCAGTGAGAGTTTTGTTGTCATATCCATACTGGTAGAAGAGCACTCCACTCTCCCTGTCAAAGAAGCCCTCCCAGTGGGCGGTCAGGGCCTTACTCTGCTGGTAGTCCACTTCCTCCCCTACTGGTACCCCGTCCTCCACCACCCCAGTGTGGGGAGGGGAAGTGTCTACTGTTATCTGAAGGCAAAATGTGAGCAGACTGTACAGCAGAGAAATAAAAAAAGGAAAATGCAAGGTGCCATTTTAATCATAGTACAGTGAAACTTGTCTAATCCTGATACATCATTTTAGGCAGGATTCTGGAATACAGAACATTCAAAATAGACAAGTTTCACTGTATATCAATCAGTTAATATTGTATTTGCATTATCAATCAAAAGAATGATTAAGGGGCCATTGGCCTATATTTCCATTAGATGCCTACCTTCTTGGACAGTATGGTGGTCAGTTTGGCCTTGTTAGTAGCTGTCACCTCCAGGTAATAATCAGAGTCATGCACACCTTTGTGTTTCCCGTCTATCAGTCCACCGTTAGATGCGATAATTGGTTTCACCTGAAAGTGTTTGTGGTAGGCTCCCCAGAATGGAGTCTCGTAACAGTTAGCTCCCCTGGCATAGCTTCCATATTTTGATTCACAATCTTGAGTGTCCTGAAATCAAGAGAAATATATCAGGCATTTTATATTCTATAAAACTGCCGAGCCAAATAAATGTAAGCTACATATCGATATTTACAAGAAGTCTCTCATTCAAAAATTAATGTTGACTAAAGAAACATGCAATTATCTACATAAGAAAGTTTCAAATAAGTTAGTTTACAATGAGCATTGGTTGTTACATCTTTTCAAAGCATTTTGAAACATATGAATTTATAATTGGCTCTAAGAGATAAGCAAGCACTTCTTACATTGGCCATTCCTTGAGCTGGGATGTCCTCCTGCCCATGCAGAACATCTATCCCTGTGATGTTATCAAACAATCTCCAGGCAATGTTGTTCAGTCCACTGTGATGGTCATACGCAATCCACTCTATCCTTTAAACAGATTTTTGAAAAGGTCATAGAACAGCAGTGTTTTCCCTTTATTTCAAAGTAAAAGGTTAGAGACCAGTTGTAACAGGCTAGGGACTGATGTTTGATCAAAATCTCTGTGGACCTTACAACAAATTTTTATTTCAAAGCGGCATTTTTGTTAATTGAAGCGGTCAATTTGGCCGGTAGCTGGTTCTTAGGGAAAACACTGAGAACAAAATTTTGTTCACTAAAGTGATTCTAGACTCAGTCCTGAGTTTTACAATGATTCTAATAGATTAACATTAATGCAATCCGCTCTATCCTGTGAAAAAAATGTTTTTGGAAAGTTTATGGAATGAATTCTGTCTTCTAATGTTATTCTAAACTCAGTCTTGAGTTTTACAATGATTTAAATAGATTAACATGTTGACAAATAAAAAAAAAACACGTTTAAATTTATTTTGAATAAATCTATAAATCTAATATTTTGGCAAATACATAAACTTTAACTTTGTCTGAATTCAATCTTAAAGTTAATTCTGAAACCAATTTATTACTACATGTAGTGACAAAAAGAACTTAAAAGTTACATATTCTTACGTCATTTCCTTAAAATCTTCGATTCTATGAACACTGACATTCAATCTATCTCCACGTGTCAGCCACAAATCCTCAATGTGAGGCGGCGACGCATCTCTGTAAACAGTCACCGATTCATCTAGATATTTACCCAGCACGTCTATTGCACGTACTGTGACCTCCAACTTGTTACCGTCTGTCCATGGTAAATTAAGCTGGTCACCTTGGTTAAAGATAGAGGGCACTGATGTGAAATCTTGGGAGTCCACGATACTAGTTGAATCAGTAACATTATATGCAACTTTGAAATCCACCAATGCTAAAAAAGAAAAGATTCATATCGCAGCAGTGCTCTCTGATGTTTTAATTTACATACTATATCCCTAATATTCCTTTAATACATACTTCATCCCCAATATAGACTAAATACAAGAAATCTAAAGCTGCATCAAAATATTTTAACAGTTTTAATCAAATATTGAACAGAACGACATTTTTTCCACCTTACTGGTAAATTAGATATGTCCAGGCATAACAATGCAATGTATGGTACATTGTAAAATTTATATTCATCCCCAACTTGTTTTGTTCTTAGAGTTCTAAAACATGTCAAACCAAAAGCCTCTGATGAGACTGTAGCTCTACTGATTTTTACTGTAGAAGAAGGTAGCACTAAGACTTATAACTATGGCAACATCTTTGGTTATTTCTTTTTTTTTTTTTTTTTTAAATCAAGTTAAATTGCAATAGGACAGAAACTGTATTATAAGAAGCATTTTGAAAGAATTTCACAGAAAAACATATATCTTAAGTAACCATTTCAAGGCAACAGCATTCATCGAAATTAAAAATCAATAATATACATTTATTGCATGAAAGTGAGGGAAATATAAAGGCTTATTCAGCCAAGAAAAATCATATTCCCCGAGGGCTTCGCCGGAGGGGAATATGATATTTCTTGGCTGAATAAGTCTTCATGTTTCCCTAACATTCATGCAATGAATTGTTTATTATACCGAAACAAGCAAAACCTTTGAAGTAAACATAAACTTTCAAATTCGGCACCGCTCTCAAATTCACTTTCATTTTTTACGTAAAGTTACTATAAAACCCTTTAGTCAACACATTGTCATCAGTTTTGTGACGTAAACCAGGCTATTGTGACGTCTACTACTCTCGGAAGTTTTCGTTCAACGAACGAGAACTATATTGCGGGAAAATTCACTAGGTGTTCCGAAGAGGTGGAATATGATGAAAAGCGTGCCGACGACGGGAAATATGAAGTTTTACGGCCCGATCATGTGATAACCTAGAACCAATCAGATAACGCGTTGTGTAGAATATTTGTAATGAGGTATAATAATAAAAATTATGTATCTTAGACAGTGTACTTGTGTAATTAGTTATATTAAATTGGACTAAAACCTGTAGGAGGAATAGGGACTTGAAAGAATTTTAATATTTTCTTAATTTTTAGTAACCATAGCAACATGTTTTACCAAAATTAAAACAAATACAGAGAATAATTTGTCTGTGCAGTTACTTTTTTGTACCAAGTAACATGTACATGTATATTAAAATCAGACTAAAACTATTTGAGACATAGTGTTATGAAAAAAAGGTCATAATACACCCTTTCATAGTACGCAATCATTTTGTCAAATATGAGCCATCATTTTCTTTTTCCAAGTCTAGAATTCATTATACAAATGGGTTGTTTGGTGATTCTATATGTAAAGTATTTAATATTGTATATAATTATTTAAACAAACTACATGTATGTAGTAGGTATAAAGATAAGGTAAAATGGTAGTTTTACCAGATCTTACAGAGGGAAAAAACATACCATGAACATTTGCAATCTCCTTGCTTTGTCTTTCTCCATAATGATCGTCGTATTTTGATTCCACTGCTGTAGCTGGTGCCACTCTGTTCAGCCATCGCTTTTTTTCATGTTCTTCATTACGAAATCTGTCCTTCCACATTACATCCACATAACTGGTATCCTTGGTAACCCATTCAAAATTTGTTTCCATGGTAGCTGTGGTGACCCTTGTGACCTTTGTAGGGTTGGTGGTCACTTTAGAAATGTTGTCATAGAGTAGGACTTTTCTTCCAGTTTTGTGGTTTCCTGCTTTGTCAAATGCTGAGAAATGAATAGAGTACATCCCTGGTGCTGGCAAGTCAAAGGATTCCTGAAATATAATTAGAACAAACCTCAAAACTGCGTGTATCTCCCTGGGAAAAAAATAGGATAACCATATAAGGGGTTACTGTGTCAGTCCAAATTTTCTTTCCAGTGAGACTTAAATCTCTCAACCACTATTGAATTTTGTTGGGTGAAAATAAAAAAGGCTGGGAGAAGTGTTTGCCAGACTGGGTTTTGAACCCTCTAAGGTCACAACAGGATTATGTATTAAAGTTACTGTAAAGGTATCCTTAATTTTAATTTGCTGGCAAAGGAGGAGTTGCAGATAAGAAATCACTACCCCTCAGTGTGACAAATGTACTGATATACGTCCCCATCCACTCACTTTTCCAGCCTAGGAAGCATATAAATTTTGTATTTTATCAAATTTTTTTAGGTTTGATACATACCAGCTTATTAATTATGCCCTTACCCCTGTAGCATTAAGTGCTATATCAGTTGGACTTTTGATTAGCTTTCCCTGCTGCTCTCCTAACAGTTTCCCATCATGCCCTAGCTCATACACTTCGTACTGGTACTTCTCCAGCCCTGACAAATCATCTAACCAGCCTCCCCACGTCATGTCAACTTTTGGCTGAAAAAAAAACCCACTATCATTTATTTAAACTGTTGTCTTACTTTATATTGCTGCAGATGGCTGAAGTCAGTTGTAGAAAGTTATTTTTTAAATAAAATCTGATTCATGTACATATTATACATATATCACATGGCTTCGAGGGTGACATACCAGAATATTTGCCCCGAGGTGACAGGAAAGCCCTGGAGTGTTATGTCACCCGATGCCGGAGGCAGAGGGTGACATAACACTCCAGGGCTTTCCTGTCACCGAGGGGCAAATATTCTGGTATAGTCGCCCGAGAAGCCATGTGGTATATGTTATATGACATTTTTAAAATCAAAAGAAAATTTAAAATCATTCAAAATCGTTGAAATGTACACAAATAATCAAAAAATGCATTCTTGACGTAAAGAAATACGCTGTGTTGTTTACTTTTGCTTAGCAACCGACGTCATAAAATCTCGAACCCGAACTAAAATGCGTAACGTAAAAACACGTGAAGGTGATCGAAATAGTGACATAACTGTTTCCGGCGAGGGTTGACATAACTGTTTCCGGACGGACATAACTGTTTCCGGTGTGACTCGGCATTTTTCAGGGTTTATAGCGAAACTTATTACATTTGTGATATAATAGGAAAACTTATTCAAAAATGTTATATAATCATGTGCATCACTCACATTTTCTGTTAAATCTGGAACACTTAGGAATGGTGGATTATCAACACCTTTAACTAAATTATGATAAGGCTTCTCCAAGTCCCAGTGGTATTTAAACTCTCTTTCTGTTGTCTTGCCCACTAAAGGATGGTAATCTATCTTGTTATTGGCCTCTCGGTTTTTCACTTTTATGTATCCTCCTGTTGTGGCTTGGAGATAGAATATTAACCTATAACATTTTATACACATATTTACTTTATAATCTCAGTGTACTGGTGATTAAAAGTTTAACAGATTCATAGATTATTATTGGATCAGCAAAATATTAATTTAATAGTACTCAGTAACAAATCTTATAAATGAAAAATAACAATAAATTAGGTTTATCTGCTAAATACCTCAGAGCAGAGAACCCCCTTCCTGAAGACTCCCCCCCCCTCCCCAAACTGGGGCGTAAAATTTCACAATTTAGGAAACGACACCTTTGATCATCATAACCATGCACCTAGTCTATCTGCTTTATATACTGGGGAAAGAAGATCTTAAAATAATTTATGCATTCTCACTACCTGATCTTAAGAGCCATATTTTAATTTGAAAACCCTTGACCCTTGGGCCAAGAATTAAACAGTTTTGTCGAGGGCTCAATGCTCATTACAATCAAGCCAAGAATTTTATTGCTTGGTGTTCAGGAGTAAAGTAGAAGTTTTTGCTTAATGATTGCACTCATTTTTATGGTTTTGGCCAACCCCTAAGTTCCCGGGGGGTGGGGGTGGTTGTTACCATGAATTCAAAATTTTTGTTACCCTATAATCATAGATACTCCTTGCCAAAATTAGTTGAAATTAGTGCTTCAGTTGTAGAGAAGAAGCTGAAAATGTTCAAATACTAATGCACAATGCAAGACTAAGGAAGAAAACTAACAGCAATATGGGTATAGCCTGAGTGACTCAAATGACCTAAAAATCCTGTAATAATTTTTTTTTTACAAAAACAGCTTTGTATTAGTTCTAAGTATACACAAAGGATTACACCACTGGTGCCAAAATATGAAATCTAAGAATAAAGAAATTACATATTCAGTAACTTGAGAATGTAAGTACAATACCTACTGGTCATTGTGTTTTAAATCCTGCAGTGATCGTCCTAGATTGTCAAAAGTTTTCTTGCAGGAAAACGATGAAGTTTTTGGAGCTCTTTCTGACACACCCTCACAAATGTGAGTCAGCTCAACTATTTTACTTCCCCCTGCAAAGAAAAATAAATCCTTTATGTAGAGAAATTCTATAAAAATTAAATTGAGTCAGAAATTTCCTACATTACGTATTTCTTAGATGCCCTATATAAAATATTACTTAGTTTTCAAAACTTTGTATTTTATATATAACCTCAACAAAATATTACCCCTATATTGACGTAATTTAGTAGATGCGAATTTAATTCCATATCTAAAGTCTGTAACATAATGATCTAATCCGGATATGTCTGGAGGTGCTGCTGGAAGCTGTAACAAGGCGTCCCATTTTGTGACCGCTCTGACCCAGATTACGTTGTTGGTCCAGCGGGTGGGCTGCGGAGGACCCTCGTTCAAATCGGCAGGGTTTGCCAAGATACTCCCCGTTGGATCTTCTAATTTACACTCGTTCTCCATGACTGAGGCTTCTGTTACAACTGAATAATAAAATCTTAACAGTCAATAGTAATTCCTGCTTGCCTTTGTTTTTGGGGTTTTCTATTTTATCTATGTTCACAGTTACATTTGTTTTGATACCGGTAAATGTTATCACAGCAATTTTAATTTTATTTCAATATCTGAAAGTTAGGGATGTATAAATATAATTCTTAGGAGAATTTTCAAAACTTCTTTCAAGTCTATGCATTAATTTCTATGTGTTTCAATCTGAAAGCTTATATACTAGTATTCTATATGAAAATGAACTGTGCTCAAAATTCAAGAACATTTACCAATCAAACAGAAATATGAGCATGTTTTCATCAATTGTACGGTAAATCATGCATATCATAAGGGAAAGTTCTAGGGACAAATGATTTTGATTCATAATAAATAACATTAATTATACTCTGTTTAGTGTTAAGCGCGACTTTTAAATCACTAAAAACAACAGAGAACAAATATCACTTCACTGGCATGAATTCAATATAATTAGATGTGATGACTATGACCATTGGTTTACTGTAATAACCTACTTTTTTCGCAGTGTTTTCCCTCGAAGCCTGGGGAACACTGACACTGGGAGGCCAGACCATTAGTACAGGTCCCAGGGTAACACCTCGTGCTATCTGATCTCCAGGAACAGGCCTCTGTAATAAACAAGAACTTATTCTATAAAATTCAAAGGTATGAGTCTGGTATTTTGTTACATTTAATCAAGTTCAACATAATCATTTTAACATAAGGAAAAATACTTATAGTGCTGAAAAAAAAATTGTTTAATATTTCCTTTCCACAAATTGCAAACTTCAAATAAAAGAAATCAAAATCTTTTTGGGCAGTTATTTTAACCTGATGTTCAGTAGTATCCAATCTTCAGCAAATCTTTCAGTGAGGAAATCTAACAGTCAGTGAGTGAGTTAATCTATTTTATTTCTTTGACGTTACGCGCGATGTTGGTGACGTTTAATCCTTACGTTTTCATAGCTTTATGGAAAAATTGATGTAATGCTTCTAATAGTGTTACTTGCTTGACTGGTACCCTATCGCTATCTCTTTGTACTTGAAATACGAGTTTAAAAAGTCATAGGCTATTCATAATTCAACTAATGAACATAAAGGATGCTTTGGATTTGTATGTGTATGATAAATTTTGTTAATTACTCGAAGCAGTCTTAAACGCATTTCCATGTATTGACGTTGAAGCAAAACGAATTTTACGCGTCAAGAACGTTCCACTGGACAAATATGTTGAACCCCCTAAATGTTGCATAAAATATTAATTAAGCCTAAGGGAGTAATTTTATTAATTAATCTGACATTCAATCTAACCGTTTAGAGTAGCACATTATGAACATTCAATTATTCCTGTAGTCGATGGGGAAAACAGTATAACTTAATGACTCGAAAAAAAGCATTGTCTTATTTTTGCACGTCATTTTAGATGCTGGACATTTCTGTTAAACTTATAATCCAATTACTAGCTCCAAAGCATGCAGTTTGATATCAACATCAATGAAATATTTCAAATCTCTAGGAAAAGCACATCATTTTGATATAATTTGTTTTTATATAAACTTTCTTGTAAATGAGTAAATTTATTGTGTTAAATTATATGCATGTTTTTAATCAAAACCGTTACAGATTTTTCATCTGTAAAAATAACCGCTCTCTATTTCTTGCCAACATATAATGTAAAATTGTTAATAAAGTCACAAACAACATAGTTTTGCTCTTGTTTTGTGAGTAAAATGAAAATTCTAAATTTGCTTATGAACGTTCTACACACGAAAAATGTGCGATCTCTGCTAACGCGTTACACGCTTAAAATACCTTTTATTAGCGTTTTAAAATTCAACTTTTTGCATAAAAATCGTTTAAATGTTTTTTTCTAACTAGAATTGGGTAGTTCTGTTGAAAATCTATCCATTCATACCAAATTCACCCATATTGCAAGTATATTTTTAAAATCACAGATGAGTTTAATAGGTCAGATTCTAAAATTGTAAAATAGCACCAACATCACGCGTAATGTCTTTATAAATGGACAAAAATCATATCAATATTTTTACAAGAGTATTGGGGCACCATCCTTGTACTATAAAATGTGACTGGTTTTTGTGGCATGAAATTACATGTAATTACATTTCCTTGCACCTTTAATTGCCTCTTAAGACACATCTTTTAATGTGAAAAGAGACCAGAGCAGAATTTTTTAAATTCAAAGAGTTTTCATGCTTTGATTATTTTTTTCATGCTCCTAATGTATTCCTTAACAACATTTACCTAGCTATTCATGTGTCATTGTGTACCTAGCACAATGACAAAACTTAATTTCATAATATCTATAAGCAGGCATTAGAATTTTACCAGCTATACAAAAAATAATTAATGTCACTGATACTTAATTAAATAAATGCTTTACAGTGTATTAAAACTGCAGTCTAAGTTGTCTTTTAAAATAAAGCCACTAGGCATTCCAATTTATCTTACTTTCACATTTCTTTTTCTGACTAGGGACTGGTGTGTAAGCCCTGTAATAATCCTTCTCCAACACCTCCCCTTCACAGTAAACACAGATGTTATCTCCCGGGGAGGAACATCTCCTGTGGTTGCAATTTGCAATAGGAGGACAAACTGAAATGAAAAGTCAACCAAATCCTTAACACTGCTTAAGGCATAGGCCTACAATAAGACAGTTTACACATGTCAATCACACTCATTTAACCTAATTTACACAACAAGCAGAAAAAGCTGCATCTCAATTCGGACATTATATCCTAACCGGACTAGCCTACTAGGCCTACATTGGACGAGTGATCACAACCTGAGCCTGGATAGCATAAAATGTAACAAAAACAATCAGAATAATGAGAATTTCTGATTGAATAAAATTTTCAAAACTGAAAATTTAAAATGGATTGATTTAGAAACAATCATAATTGTCTTACAGGTTCAACCATACTTTGACTTTCTAGCTTAAAATTAATTCAGCCAAACTCTTCGAGTTTAAGCATTTTCATCTCGGCACAGCCGATAACATACCGGAATCGGTATATCGAACCCGATTTATTTTCATAAAACAGCACTTGAAAGTACCAAAAGTGTCAAAATTATCGCATGTCAAACCTTGCAATATTGAATCATTACAACTTTTATGTCGGTCAAAAGCTCTACAGAGCTTATGTTTCTTGTTGTAAAAATCCGACTCTAAATAAAATTATCTGAATCTTTCCATTTTTGATCTACGATTTTTTCCTCAGAATTTGCATTAGGCCCCTATAAAATTTCTATTTGTATGGATCTACTTGTAACGTTATATGTTTTATTTGTATTCTATAATTCTCATATTGTATTCAGTTTATTTCATTTTATTTGGGTAAAAATATCACATAATGTAATAATTACGTGTTACACATTTTTACAATTTTTAAATGCCTCTTACTTTTACAATAAGGTCCGTCTCCATAGAAGCCATCATTACAACTTGTACACTTCTCTGGTGAGGAGCACTTTCCCCCACTGTCACGCACCAATGGGTGGTTCCGCTTCAAAATTCCATCATCAGAGTAACGCAATGTGCACGCGGTCCCATCAAAATCTGTTTTTTCATCACAGATTGCTGTAAAAGAAGAATGAAGGAATAAATCAATAGACGAACATTAAGTTTTTTTCACAACAACTCCCGTAAGCCTATTTAGAGAGATCTGTATTTATTTTAAGGAGAAAAGTTCAAAGGTCAAGCTCGTGAATTTATAAATTCTTTCTGTTTTAAAACTTTCATTTCCTCGCGATTTTTTCGAGAAGTCTTTGAACATTTGCAGTGAAAACATATGCATACGATAGACCCGTATTTATTTTGAGGTCAAAGGCCAAGGTCGTAAACTCATGCATTCTGTCTATTCCTAACGATATTTCAAGATAAAACTTTCGAGTTTTTGCATAAAATTCAACTTAAGTTTAAGACTTTTATATAATTATTGCTTGCTAAATTTGCAAAGCCGGAAAAAAAATCACATTTTGTGAGTACAGAAAGGCCAAATGCAAATAATTGATTGTTTTAATTAATGGAAACCTTTTTAGTCATATTTTTTAAAGTATCTTTTTTATGAATAGAATCATTGTCCAATGATTTATTTGAATAAAAATTCAATGGAAATGTCGAAGATGCAAGGTCATTGACGTTGGTGTCTTTTGAAAGAACTTTTTAGTGGAGTATGCATACCAAATCTCTCAAGGTTCAAAAGTTCTGGCTAAGGTGAAAGATGACAACAGACAGACAAACAGATAAACTGACAAACAGACAAGACAACAAGATGTGTTTGTGAAACACTATGCGCCCAGCGGCAACAAAGTTTCAAAAGCTATTTTTAGCGTAAAGGTCACAGTCAAGGTCACAAGGTCATTGATCTTAAAGTCATTTGAAAGAACGTTATCAGTGGAGTATGTTTACCAATTATGAAGTTTGTATCTCTTATGGTTCAAAAGTTATGGTGAAAGTTCGAAAAAAGCTATTTTAAACATTTAGATAACAGTCAAGGTCACAAGGTAATTGACCTTTGCTGTCATTTGTTTGAGCTTAATAAATGAAGTGCTTAATTAGTGAAGTATGCATACCAAACATAAAGTCTCTATCGCATATGGTTCGAAAGTTATGGCAAAAGTTCGAAAAAGTTAATTTTAGTATGTAGGTCACAGTCAAGGACACAGGGTCATTAACCTTGGTGTCATTTAAAAGAACTTTATTAGTGGAGTATCCACACCAAATATGAAGTCTCTATCTCTCAAGATTCAAAAGTTATATCAAAGGTTAAAGTTGACAACGGACAGACAATAAACAGACAAACAGACAGAACAAAACAATATACGCCTCAGATCTATAGATTCGGGCGCATTATAAGCTTCATTCCTTATAATTTTTAAAATGCAGGTGTAGGCAATAAGACATCTTCCCTTCAAAATTGTTTCAAAATTATGCATATTTGTCCCCCGCTTTCAGTGAAAGTGGGGGATATTGATTTGGTTCTGTCCGTCTGTCCGTCTCTCTGTCTGTCTGTAACGCTTTCGTTTCCGCAAGATATCTCAAGAACCCTTTGAGCTTTCGCAATGAAATTTTGCATAGCAACTTCATATGGCCTAAAGAAGAACCCTGATTGATGTTGAGATCAAAAGGTCAAAGGTCAAGGTCATAAATCAATAAATTCTGTCTGTCTGTAACGCTTTCGTTTCCGCACGATATCTCAAGAACCCTTTGAGCTTTCACAATGAAATTTTGCATTGCAACTCCCTATGGCCTAAAGAAGTACTCTATTGAAAAGTCAAAGTCATAAATCAATAAATTCTCTCTATTATTATTAACACTTTCGTTTCCGCGCGATTTTTTTTAGAACCCTTTGAGCTTTCGCAATGGAATTTTGCATAACAACTACTTGTGACCTAAGGAAGACCCCTATAAATTGTGATGTCAAAAGGTCAAGAATTCAAAGTCGTTTATTTATACATTCTGTCTGTGTGTAACACTATCGTTTCCGGGCGATATTTCAAGAAGATCTTGAGCTTTTGCAATGAAATTTTACACCAAAACTCCCTAGGGCCTCTTCAACCCTCTCAAAGTGCCCCGCCCCGTTTGTTTTATTAATATTTATTGTATTAAATGTCGCTTGGCACTATTTTTAGTACAGGGACATGTGAAGAGTTATTATGTATGATACAGGTTGTTGGCGGACCATTATTCTTATTACATCTATAAGAACTGTTTTATAAAGGCTAAATTAGACACCATAAATTGTGACGATAGCGAACGTGAATATATACATGTATGTAACCTCATATGTTTGCATATAGTTTACGATAATAAAAAGCGGCTCCGTGGTGTGGTGGTATGTCTCTCGCTTGTCATGTAAGAGGGCCTTGGTTCGAATCAAACAATATATAATTTTTTTCTTTTTTGAAATACTTTTTTTTCACTAAATGATAGCATTCAGCATGCAAAAATTAAATGTAAAAGTTATGACGTCTGGCTTGTACAAACTCATAAAATCATCATGATTACAGTAGTGTGATAAATATTCTATATAAAAAGAATTTTCTTGTACATTTAATAAAGAAGAAGCACTCAAATCTTCATATCCATATTGGTATTTTTTTTATTTGCTTCAATATACATGTATACATTTAATAATTCTACAAATCCAGTGGGTGGGGAGATTCGACCCCCCGCCCCCGAACTGCGCATGGTCTTCTCTTTTCCCTAAGCGGGGGACGCAATAACGACCACTATTGAAATAATTATATCAATAGTGGTTGAGGGTGCATTTCAATTTCAAACATAGTTAGTAACCACTATTGAAATACAACCACTATTGAAATAACTTTATCAACAGTGGTTCGTTGAGAGTGCATTTCAATTTCAAACATAGTAACCCCTATTGAAATAAGACCAAATTTGAAATAATATTATCAATAGTGGTCGAGAGTGCATTTCAATAACAAACATAGTTAGTAACCACTATTGAAATACGACCAATTTTGAAATAACATTATCACAGTGGCGTAGCATCGTTTTTGAAAGTGGGGGGGCCAGGCAGAGAAATTTTTTTTTTACTTACCTGAAAAAGTTGGCAAGCAAAAAAAAAAAAAAAAGCTTTTTAATTTGCTTCAATATACATGTATACATTTAATAATTCTACAAATCCAGTGGGTGGGGAGATTCGACCCCCCGCCCCCGAACTGCGCATGGTCTTCTCTTTTCCCTAAGCGGGGGACGCAATAACGACCACTATTGAAATAATTATATCAATAGTGGTTGAGGGTGCATTTCAATTTCAAACATAGTTAGTAACCACTATTGAAATACGACCACTATTGAAATAACTATATCAACAGTGGTTCGTTGAGAGTGCATTTCAATTTCAAACATAGTAACCCCTTTTGAAATACGACCAATTTTGAAATAATATTATCAATAGTGGTCGAGAGTGCATTTCAATAACAAACATAGTTAGTAACCACTATTGAAATACGACCAATTTTGAAATAACATTATCAATAGTGGTTGAGAGTGTTTTTCAATATAATAACCATAGGTTGCAACCACTATTGAAATACTGCCAGTATTGAAAGAAAAGTTTCAACGCGTCAGCAACTTTTGAAATATTTTTTTCAATATACTAGAATATTGGATTCATTGTTCAATGCACTATTGAAATCAATAATTTAATCCATATTGAAATCTTTATTTCAAAAGAGAACATTTCTTTTCAATAGTGGTTGTAACCTATGTTTGTTATTGAAATTAATCTCACCCACTATTGAAATAATTATTTCAATAGTAGTCGTATTTCAATAGTGGTAACTATCTATGTTTGTTATTGAAATGCACCCTCACCCACTATTGAAATAATTACTGCACTTTCAAACATAAGGAGAAAGTATATTTATGAGTACTACTTTACTAGACCAAATATTTTGAAATTTTTTCAACTGATGACAAAACAAGATGCTATGTCACTTAAAAAAACTCTGTATGTTTATATTAAAAATATATTATTTAGTCTGTCCTCCTCTGTCTGTCCTCCATAATTTCTCCCCTCATTTATTTCATTTTATATATGTATCATACGTGTTTTTTCTCTTTTTTTTCACATTGCCATTTTCTAATTATGTATATCATATACTTATACCTCTGACCAGTATATATTTATGCTGTAAATATTTTCATCGTCCTCATGCACCATGTATTTTAAATGGTTGTTTAGAGAATAAATGAGCTTGAACTTGAATAGTGGTTATTATCTATGTTTGTTACTGAAATGCACTCTCAACCACTATTGAAATAATTATTTCAATAGTGGTCGTATTTCAATAGTGGTTATTATCTATGTTTGTTATTGAAATGCACCCTCAACCACTATAATTGATATACTTATTTCAATAGTGGTTGCAACATATCCGTATTACTCCGCTTGACGTTACTCATTGGCGTCGGAAGCAAATTGAAAGGGGGGGGGCTAAGTAAAAAAAAATTACCTGCAAAAAAAACCTGACACGCAAAAAAAAGGGCAAATGTCCATTTCCCAAACACGAATATCCTATTCCGGGGGGGGGGGGGGGG
>PRKT01000118.1:1231226-1273273 GCA_003671525.1 Saccostrea glomerata
ATACGAAGCAATGTTCAATGTCTATACTAAGTATATATTTGAAAAAAAAAGTGGGGGGGGCTAAGCCCCCCTAGCCCCCCCCCCCCGGTTCCAACCAGGAGTAATACGGGTTTTTTAACGCAACTCACTGTGACATTAGCAACTTATGTTATACACTCAATCTTTTGTCCAACCAAATGGCGTGTTACTACTAAAATTAAATACATATATTAACAAATGAATGCAATCTACTTATAATTATAGAAATATTCATTGTAATGATTTTTATAGGAATAATAGATATTTTCGAGTTTTATGGCATCAAATCATAAGACAATTTAAGTATGAAGTCTGATACCGTATTTGCAGGATGTATAATCATCTGGTTGGCTTCTGTATCCAGGACAACAGTACAGTTCAAATTTATCAACGGTTCTAAAAAACAAAATTAAGAATGAAAATTCTTTGATAATTAATGTAAGTGATAATCAGATCCGGTTTAATGAAAGTAACATGTGCATTCCTTATAATATCATAGATTTAAAAAAAGGCTACTTTAAACCAAAACATGGTGTTAAAACTTGAAATTGTATGTATTTGTGCTTGAGAGAGAGAGAGAGAGAGAGAGAGAGAGAGAGAGAGTGACCTGTATTTTGTACACCGGCCCCAGCTCCAGAAGCTACATTTCACCGTATACTTCTCCTTTTCTGTCCAAGTTTTCTTACAAACATTAGCGCTAAAATAAAAATATGATATAGCATCACTGCTGTTTTGATCTCGACCCTGAATTAGCCCGGTCCGAGCCTGCAGGGCACAGGCAGAGACCACCAAGGGCGGATACCAGGGACGAGATCAAAAGAATGGTGCGGTGTTGTTTTTACCATATATCTAAGATCGAGAAATTAATGAACAAATATTAAGATTTTATCCCCATGATCCTCAGCAAAAAGATACCACGTTACAAAAAAAATTTGTCGCCGAAAACAAAATAACTTATATCGTTGTTTATTTTAAAACACTAGCATGACTTGCAAATATTGAACTGATTTTTTGGTATATGAGTATGCTGATGATGTAATGCACATGTACGGAGGTTACACTCCCTATAAATATATACCTATGGATGAAGAACACATTGTGAGCGTATTGCGAACGCAGCCAGCGCAGCGAGAACTCCGTGAACCTGAGGTGACAACTTCTAGCACAGTCAATCGAGAAGATTTCTCCGTTTGAACGCAGTAGCACGCCGAGAGAACGCCGTAGAAACGCGTCGGTCGCCATGACATCTTCACAATATGAAAATTTTACAGTTCTAAATTCGAGCAATTACTCTACGAGTTCACGGCGATTTTAAAAATTTTAACAACGCTGTAATAACCCCCCGTTCACAAAGAGCTGCGACTTTACGAAGATCATCCCGATCAAGGCCACGATTTGAAAAAAAGTTTTGGATCGGGGCGGATCTGAGCCGTCTAAATCGAGGGATGTGGCAATTAAATTATGGTCATCATTAAGACCGTACAGCGATGCCCCTACGTCTGGACGTAACGTCAGGAATTCCAATTGAAGGAATTTTTTATAGTAATTTGTTGACAGAACCTTGGGAAAATACACTTTTTTCGATTAAGCAGATCTTTTTTCGATAAAGCAGATCATCAAAACAAATTACGTTGTATTTTTAATTTTCTATCATTGTTTTCTCTTTTGCATATTGAAAATTCTGCACTTGCATGGATTAAAAACAATAACTACATTTGAATGCGATTTTCGTTCTATGGGGACCATTTTAAAAAAAATCAACAGAGAAAGCAATCTAAGGATACAGAGAGGTGATAATCAAAGATTAACATGTTAAGTATGAAGGGTACACAACAGGTTAATAAATTAATAGGAAATGCACATTGATGTCTGTCTCAAATCGTGAATTCTTAGAACGTCAGACGTCATTTTAAGCAGCTGGGGACATTTCTGCAAGACATTTCGATTCTCTAGTAATTTTCTTATTAACCGGTAAGATATGATGAAACCTATATGTATCAAAAGTAATTTCTCAGTACTTTCCACTGATATAAATTTTAATAAACATTGTCTCTTGAATTCGGATAAATTAATAAGCTATTAGATAATATATATATTTGACATGGCGTCATTTACGCAGCGGGACATATTTGCAAGACACGGATTATGTTCGTTAAATACCTTAGCGCTTGGACAATTTTCATTATCTTTTTGGAACAAGTTGTCGTTTAAAAGTACTCATTGTATGTGAATTCAAATTTGTAAATTTTACCGACAAAATTTTCTTTTTTCACCATTGAAAATGCGTTACACTAAATTTTCATTGAATGGGACATCTTAAAGGACTTTTATTTTAAAGGACGTGGGTATCTATTCTCTTAACAGAGGTTGTCAACAAACATATTATATCTTAATATGATGTAAGAGAATATCAAAGAGATGCGGGAAGATTTTTCAACTTTTTCCTAAAATAAAATCTGTTGAAGGTATTTTTCTGTTACAATGGGACAGGACAGAAATTGACGTTATTCCGGAATATAGTTGTCTGTCAATGTGTATATACTTTGTAATAATACTTTTTTTTGTTACAACATTATTGGTGAGAAAAAATCCTTTATTTTCATATAAAACACTACATGTTTATTTTCAAGACTGTACTGAAAAAGCAAGCTGAAAACGGATAAAGCGTATTTTTTTCCTATCAGTAGCAATTCCTGACGTTACGTCCAAACGCTCTTCTTACACGCTTCTACTACGATGTCACGCAGACTGATGACGACCAGGGGTCGCGTTTTCTGCGTTTACGCTACGCTGCCGCTATGACATTCATACATGACTGTACGATGATGTCGCTAGCGTTGTAGGAGCGTATTAGATAAGTCCCCGTATAAGTACAGTTCAACGTTTTTACTGCGCTTATTCTCAAATCACGAATAACTGACGAGGATCTCTCCGCGCTGCTTGTACGATTGCCTTTAAACTACTACGCTCTTTTTACGACTTTATCCCGATTCTTGTTGTCCACGATCCCTCTACGCTTGTTTTGAGCTTGTTCAAAATAACTGTGGCGAAAGAATAGAGCTCTCCAATCATGAAGACCTTTATACGCGATCATACTAATGAATTTCTCCTGCGATTTGTCACGATCGGCCACGTTTTCGTCTACACTTTGATTGAAGAAGAAGCAGCGTTGTGGCAACGCACTTTGAAAAAATTAAGCACTCTGAAAAAAAAATTTCAAAGTGCGTTTAAATTTGGACAAAATCAACGCACTTTGAAAAAAAATTCAAAGTGTGCTAAATTTTGGACACACTCAAGGCACTTTGTAAAATTATTTCAAAGTGCGTTAAGAGTGTACATACCCTCACGGTGAACAAGGAGAAGACGAGTAGAAGGTCTCTTAGCCATACGCTATGACATTCATACATGACTGTACGATGATGTCGCTAGCGTTGTAGGAGCGTACGTATTAGATAAGTCCCCGTATAAGTACAGTTCAACGTTTTTACTGCGCTTATTCTCAAATCACGAATAACTGACGAGGATCTCTCCGCGCTGCTTGTACGATTGCCTTTAAACTACTATGCTCTTTTTACGACTTTATCCCGATTCTTGTTGTCCACGATCCCTCTACGCTTGTTTTGAGCTTGTTCAAAATAACTGTGGCGAAAGAACAGAGCTCTCCAATCATGAAGACCTTTATACGCGATCATACTAATGAATTTCTCCTGCGATTTGTCACGATCGGCCACGTTTTCGTCCACACTTTGATTGAAGAAGAAGCAGCGTTGTGGCAACGCACTTTGAAAAAATTAAGCACTCTGAAAAAAAAATTTCAAAGTGCGTTAAAATTTGGACAAAATCAACGCACTTTGAAAAAAAATTCAAAGTGTGCTAAATTTTGGACACACTCAAGGCACTTTGTAAAATTATTTCAAAGTGCGTTAAGAGTGTACATACCCTCACGGTGAACAAGGAGAAGACGAGTAGAAGGTCTCTTAGCCATACTCTTTATTTTCTTATACATGCTGTGGCCTTCAACTCGACCTTCAGATATATCGACGACACATTGTCAATTAACAATGGTAATTTCCATTCCTACGTCGATACGATACATCCAGGAGAGCTTGAGATAAAAGATACCACGGAGTCTGTTTCATACTTGGATATTTTACTTGAAAAAGAAACAACCAAGTTATATGAAAAACGTGACGACTTTAACTTTTTTATCTTTAACTTCCCTTATTTATGCAGCAATATACCTTCATCAACTGCATACGGATTGTATATATCCCAGTTGATTCGATACGCAAGAGCATGCTCAACGTATGAACAATTTCTAAAACGAGGTAAATTATTGACAAACAAGTTGATGAAACAAGAATATCAGCAGAAGCAGTCTCGTTCAAAGTCATCATTTCGTAAGTTCTATGGTCGATACAATGACCTTGTCAGCAAATACAATTTATCATTGAGTCAAATGCTGACTGACGTTTTTCATACCAATTGTTAGTCCATTATTCATACACTGAATAGACGACGGATTTTTCCGTTATTTCACGATCGATCATGACAATGAGCACACGGCGGGTGTGAATGGTTGGCAGGGGATGCTCACTCCTCCATGGCACCTGATCCCACCTCTGATGTTTCGGAGGTCCGTGTTTGCTCTGCCCCTATTTTGAATTGTTTTATGGACTTTGATATTGAATACTGTTCATTATCTCGATATCCTTCACATAGCCGTCGGTACGATGCATATGTTACGACCAAATATATGTATTTGAATAACTAGAATGACGTTGAAATTTTAATAAATATTAGTTTTAAAAAATGCATGCAAATAGTAAAATTTTAGGTACAGTAAAACATTTAAGAGAGAAAGAATTTTCAGAAAGTGGAAAAATCAAAATCGCTCACTTTCACATCCCGAAGTGACCTTATCACCATGAAGTTATCCAATAATCAATTATTTATCATACCTAAGATTTGCTAGAATATTGACCAAGCCATACAATTTTTTTTCAAAGTGCGTTAATATGATGTTACGATATTAATGCACTTTGAAAAGAAATTTCATTTTTTTAAAGTGCGTTAATTTGGTTCCAATTTTAACCCACTTTAACAATTTTTTTTTTCGAAATGCGTATTAATTTTTCAAAGAGCGTATCAATTTTTCAAAGAGCGTTGTAACAGTGCTGCTATGTGTGAAAGATGGCTCAAGATTCAAATTTCATGATAAAAAAAAAACCTTCTACTTATTTCAAGAAATATACCCGGTAGTTAAATTTAAAATGATAGAGTGATTTAGTGCTAAATTATTGATAGTTTTATTATCACACCCCCTTTTTTCAATTTTATCAAATCAGATGTGTTTTTGATTTTTTATCTTTTCTTTAAATTTATTATGAATTAATTATTATTAAACTAACACTCTAGAAGTTTGTAAAAAAGTTAAGAGTAATTCCAGGCAGCGCAACTCCACTGATTGAAACAACAGAACAAGTACTGGTTAATTTTTACTTTCCAATTTTTCTTTCATGCTCCTAGTCAGGAGTGCAACAAATACGTTAGAATGGTTATTGCTGATCAAATAAAGCCTTTGCTCTTGTTTTGTGAGATGGTTTACAACGCTCTAACACTAATGGACATTGCAAAGAGGTAACTTTAATCCATATTTGTCTGTAGATTTAAAAAAAGCGACTGAAATTGTTGAAAAAAAAATTATCCGTCGAAAAAGGAAGATATGAATTTTTTTAAAATAACGCGGCATTTACAGCACTGTGTAAGTTGGGAACTTTAATTAGTTTTACCTATTTATTTATTAAGTAAGGAGGACAAATAAATCTTATTAAAAAGCTCAAATAATTGTTGTTCAGCAAAATATGCTTTGAATATTTTCTCTCGTTTTTTAAATGGCAGTCAAATAGACGCAATCTTTCTCCCAACAATATGTGTATTTACATTGTTAAGGGGTATATTATATGTACTTTTAAAAATTCAACAATCATAGGCCTGCATTCATGCTTATGAGGGCCTAAGACATAACCGAAATATTTAAATCTTAATTGATCCCTATGAAACGATGCTTTCCCTGAATAAACATGTATATATAAAACTATCCTAACTCTGGAAACTCTCTCCTCTGTTGTTTTAACTTTTAGCTTAAGACAGAAATTATAATTTAATACATTAGTTAAGATTTCTAAAACTCAAACTGATTTCGTATATTAATTGAAAATTAATAATTTGTTTAAAAAAAAAAACTTAACATACAATATTCCAAGGTATTTGAAATTTCGCTGTTTTAGATTTCAAACATGAATATTCAAAATTCATCTAAAAAAAACCCGATCTTGCAATAGATATTTAAGCTTTTGAGATTTTGATCTATCGTTTGTTCAGAGAGTTAACGCTTAACAGTCTAAAGTGCAGTGCCAGTTTTCACATGTGATATTTATAACATACTTACAACTTCTTGATCTTAACTCTTACTTTAATAACATTCTAGATTTTTAAAAATTCAGAATTTTGATTCAAACAATCAAATTCTAAATAACAAAAACAAACTTTACATTTAAAGATTTTAGAATTTTACTTCAAATATCCATAATTATATTAAATCCCAAACCCGGTTTGAATTTTAAAACTACCGGTATGTCAAAAACGCTCTACGTCAAGCAAAGAGATATTAGACATTCAGAATATTGAAATTAATGATTCAGACAAAGTCTTAATATTCCAATCGGCACTGGAAATTATATTTTGGAAATTTGAAGTAAAATATTTAAAAAAGTGTTGTGTTTTTTTTTAATTTTAATTTCTAATAGAAATTCGATTGTTAGAATCTAGAATTTTGATTTCAAAAAATCTAAAACGTTTGGAAAGAAAAGTTAGAGAAGTTTGAAGTAATTTTGAAAATATTAAAACATGCTAACTTCAAAGCACATATTGCTAGCTTGGTCAAAACAGAACATAAATGATACAGGGACAGCCTGAACAATCTATCCGGGGCGTCACCTCTCAGAGGGAGAAGTCAATATATAATTATAAAACTGGTCAGAATCAGCATTTGTTCCTTAATCAGGGTGAGAATGTCGTAACTCAGTACGCAGATTGTACGTGGATATATTTTAAAACTTGAAGAAATGTTTTCAATGAATATTTTTTAATTGATATTACCTTTATCGTATATAAGTATGAAATAAATATTAAAAGAATGCAATACTCACTTTCCCTCCTTCAGAAAAATATCAAAATTGAAAAAACATGTTATCTGCAAAGGATAAATCAAAAGTATCGCCGACAAAAACAGCCAATTTTTCGGCTCCCAGCACATTTCCCGTCTGAAATCTTTTACAATTCGCTGACTCTTTTAACAGTATTTTCTTCTCTCCAAAATAGCCTGTTTCTGCAAGTAAAAACCATCCTTTAACAATGAAATGATTTTATTAACCCCCAGAGCCCTCGTTTGGTTTAAATATCCTGCCTTTTTGTACACATATTTTAATTATTACTTCCGACTTGTTTGACAATTCATTGTTGTCTTCCGTATTTTGTTTTGTGTACGTACAGATAAAATCGCTTTCGTTTTGTCCATAAGTCTCCAAAACAAGAACGTTAAAATTCTTTGTTACTGGACGTTCGTTCTATTACGTCCTTGACAATGTGTTAAATTTTGTAAGAAATGTCGCGTTCGATGATCGTACCGCATCATTTCTCATGTAAACGAACATCCATAAATCCAAATAAACAGGATAGCTTGAATGAATATTTGAACTGTCAAACACTTTGAAAGGCATTAAAATTCAGGTCAAACTTATCCAATTATCCGTGTAGGTGTTTACCCCATAAACTCATACAATTTGTCAGTAGATGGACCCATCGAAACATGTGTATGTGGCTCCCCATATCTTCGTTAATATTGATATCAATTTTAATAAAATTAAATTATTTACTGATTGAATGTTGGTAATTATATGTAAAGAAAACATTTGCGAATGTAAAATAAAATCTTATAATCTAAATTCATCTTCCTAAATTTGAATTGATGCTCTAGTTTTTCGTGACTTCAAATAAGGTACAACTTCCGTTCTAAACAAATCATCAAATTTATTTTGTTGTATCTGTTATGTAAGTCATATAAATATTAAATACTATTTTTTCTGCCTAACTCAATCATGAACTTGATATGTTACTTGAATTTCTTAAAATTAAATCTGAAAAAATCCAAAGATTAGTTTACATTATACATATATGTCAGACACTGAAGGCGAATATCATAACACCATACAAAATCCACCATAACGAGTATGTTTGTCTCTTATTTGTATAACAGAAAAGAATCCAACAAATGCAGCCTCCTGATTTCCCAATCTACAGATAAATCATCTTCACAGAAAAGCACATTGACCTCGAACTTCGTGCTCGATCAATACAGCATATGTTTTCCGTCATGTAGTTACATCTGTAAAACAGTTTCTCCAAAGGGTTATGTATGTAGAGTTTAGACAGGTATACGAAAGCCCAGAAGGCTCATTCGAGATTCGAGTTTCAAAGTACGAGATTCGAAATTCGAGATTCGAGATTCAAGATCCAAACTAACCAAGCAGAAGCGAGTTTCAAAGTACGAGATTCGAAATTCGAGATTCGAAATTCGAGATTCGAAATTCAAGATCCAAACTAACCAATCAAAAGCGGGTTCAACATTTGATTACTCCCCTTTATTATGTTTTTACTATGAAGAAATCGTTTAAAATAATTATAACCAATAGGTCATTTAATTATATTACAATGCAAGAAAGAGTGTTATATATATTAGAAGGAAATTTTAATAATTATTGGATTTTTGATCAGAAAAATATACTTCAATCTATATTATAGCTTCTTAAATATTAAAAAAATTACTTATATCATGAGTATATATATTTATTTGTATTGTCTTCTAAACTTAATTTTTATGTATTTTCCCGCATAGGAAAACCAAATGTACTTGTGGACAGGGCATCCCCCCCTCTCGATATTCAACCCCAGGGCTTATTGGACTTTTTTCACAACATATATCTAATACACTTATTCATCGTGTGTTCAATGCCAAAAAAAATAGTAAAAACCCAGAATAATCGCTCAACACAAAAAATACCCCACTATACATTATAAGTTTGTTTACGTTGTACGCCCGCTGCTATTTCTAGGTTTAAAACCATGCATTTATTTTAACTTAAAATGTTGATTAAAATTAACTGTCTCTACATATATTTCTGTCTTAGTCCATGCTATCGGATTGACTCTGCATCTCGTAATAATCCCATATTTTCTCCTTAAATGACACCTCTCTTGTATAGTGGGGAGGGGTAATGTATAATGGTTTTTTTTTTGGTTAAACGATTATTCTGGGGGTTTTACGCCCGTGATGTTTTCGTATTGTACACATTAATAAGTGTAATAAATATAATTTGTTAAAAAAAATTGTCCAGTAAGCCCTGGTATTGAATATCGGGGGGGGGGGAGGGGTCCTGTCCACAAGTACCTGTGGTTTTCCTATGCGCGGAAATACAAAAAAAAAATAAGTGTAGAAGATAATACAAAAATATATATACTCCTGATATATGTAATCTATTTAATATTTAAGAAGCTATAATATAAATTGAAGTATATCTTGCTGCAAAAATCCAATAATTATTTAAATTTCCTTCTAATATATATAAAATACTCTTTTTTGCATTGTAATTTAATCAAATGACCCATTGGTTATAATTATTTTAAACGATTTCTTGATAGTAAAAAAATAATAAAGGGGAGTAATCAAATGTTGAATCCGCTTTTGATTGGTTAGTTTGGATCTTGAATCTCGAAACTCGAATTTCGAATCTCGAATTTCGAATCTCGTATATTGAATCTCGAATCTCGAATGAGCCTTCTGGGCTTTCGTACAGGTATGCTCATATTGCAATAAAACATCGTGTTTTTTTTATATAAACGTGCTCAATAAAAGGTGGGCCAGTTTTTTTTTTATCAAAAAGAATAAGGTATTAATCATATATATTTCTTTATAAAGATGTTTTAATTGGTACATTGATTAATACAGGCTGTATCAAAATAGCTATTAACCATTTTGTTCATACCTATAGGATTAACAGGCAAATTCAAAGAATTGTGGTTCGCCGCTTTCGGTGTCTTTGTGGTTGAGATATAATTTTTATGACACATTGTGTCAAATATGAACGCCCTATCATATGTTATTTAAAAATTATCACCGAATTTGGTTTTTAAAAATTTAAGTCAATCGTGAAGGTCAAGGTCGGTCAAAAATCATAGCATGTTTGGAAATATCTTAACACAGGTAATGCACATGTCAAATATGAAAGCCCTATCTCCTTTCAATGAAAACATATAGGAAAAATTAGCATTTTTGAAAAGAAGGTCAAACTGCAAGGTCAAGGTAACAAGATAAAAAAAAATTAAGTGTATTTAGAAAGGTCACAAGCAATGCACAGGGTTAAAATGTAAGTCCTATGTTTTCTCATTAAAAAGTAATTGCCAATGTTAAAATTTTATGAAAAGAAGGCAAAACTTCACAGTCAAGGTCACGAGGTCAAAAAATCATAGTGTACATGTATTTAGAAAGATCTTGTCACAGGTAATACACATTTTAATATGAAAGCCCTATCTCTTCTCATTCAAAATTTAATTATTTGAAAAGAAGGTCAAACTTCAAGGTCAAGGTCACGGGGTAAAAAATCATGTGTATTTGGACAGCTCTCAACACGTGTAATATGTAAACCATGCCTATTCTCATTCAAAGGATATGACCAAAGTTAAAGTTTTTGCGACGGACGGACGGACAGAACAATAGACGAATGATATTTTATTTCCCCCGCTTTCAAGAACACGAGAGGAAATTATTGTATTACCACGGTACCTAGGAGTGATAAATATTATAGCAGGATGTGCTTCAGAGATCCAGTGAGTCGTGACAATTTCATTTGTGTATGTAATGCAGGATTGAAAGGAACACCTCCTGTGATCCAATGCACTAGAATAAGATATTTTTTTTAAAAATCTTTACAATAGTAATAGGTAGTCATAGGTAAACGAACACACCTGAACTGAGGAAACTAGAAACTATTTATCTCGTCTATTCAATGTACAAATACGTGTTCAAACCCGTTACCACCTTCCCTTTACTCGGTTGTAAATGACCTGTGACATGAACCGTAGATAACAAAATAAATAAATAAATACATGTAAATAAATAAATAAATAAACAAATAAATAAATGAATAAAAAGTAAAGATAAAAAAGAAACACTATGTAAATGAAGGTTTTAGTTGAGAAAATACCAAACCTCTACACGATTTTAATACTAGTATATTAACCAGTTAACATTAACAACATTTTGTACCGATGACATTATTTTTATTTCTTGGTTTAAGAAGCTTTGAAGATTTTACATTTCATTGACAAATACTGTAAGTAAGGTTAATATTGCGATCGGTTGCCTATTCTTTGTGAAACAAATTTTAAAAGGTTCAAGTTCATCCTGGTAAAGTAAATTGATGTTTGTTGATTATTTTTTCTTACACCCGCTTCGTTTATAAAATGATGTAGTTGACTAATTTTTTTAAATAAACGAATAATCAGAATTGTTTACTAAAATTGATTTATAGACGTTATATTGCAATGTCTTCAGGATGTCCTGAACACTTTGTCAGAGTGGATTAAGTATATTAAAAATTCGTCTTATAAAACTAAAAGGCAAAATGGGACCATCTGCCCTTCCTTTTCACTTAACCTGAATGATGAAATAGCTTTCAGCAGACAATACTCGTTATAATATAGTCTTTATCTTTTGTTTGCAAGACTGATTATCATGAATGTATTTGGGAAGAACTTGGTTTTAATTTTACTTCTGGAAATCCAGCATATATTCGCAGCAAGAACTTCTTAATAAAATTTGTTATTAATCTCGAGGAAACAGAATTTTTCACGAAGAGCAATACCCTAGCTGTTGCCTTCAATTCGACATTCAGATATATCCACGATGTCTAGTGATTTTCATTCGTATGTTGACTTGATATCTCACAGTGAACTTAATATAAAGGACACCCAAGAGTCAGCTACATCTGTTTCATATTTGGATATTTTACTATACACGATAAAATTCAATCAACAACTAAATTGTATGACAAACGAGATTATTTAAGTTTTTCTTGGGCACTGTCAACTTTCCTTATTTATGTGTAATATTCTACGGTTACCTGCTTATGGTGTTTGTCTCCCTTATTTGTTGCTCAAAAACTTGCTCTGAGCACTTGCTCAATTCTTTTTAAAGTCAGACATGTTTATCACTGACAAGTTGATGTAATGGGGATTTTACAACCTCTTTCAAGTCGGAATTTCGTAGATTTTATGATTTATATAATGACATAGTTAGCAAATACATCTATCTTTCATTAAGTCATGTTTTGCCTGACTTGTTTCTTATCATTTTTAGACCTTTGATTTTATTCTGGATTGACTACAGGAACCTTATCATTGCACAGGGCTCACAGCGAATGTGACCGATCAGCAGAGGATGCTCACTCCCCCTAGGCACCTGATTCCATCCCTGGATTTTCCCGGGGTCCGTGTTTTATGCCCTTTTCACGTATTTGTATTGTTTATTTTTTGTTTTAGATCAATCACTGTTCGTCATCTTCACGTTCTACATTTGAATTCAAAGTAAAAAAAATTGTGACCGAGTATATTATTGTATAATTTATATAGTGGATATATTCACATATAGTGGAAAGTTCTAGTAATCAAAATAATTGATTCTGCTTCAATAAAATGCATAACAAGGATCAATGGTTTGAGTAATAACAAAACCGAGTTTTTGTTGTTGTTTTTTTTTTGTTTGAATTTTAATTTACAATTTAAATTTTAAAACATTTTATCATTTATAAACCAACATGTTAATCAAAAGACTTTTTTAAAAAATGGCACGAGATTTTTCAAGTATAAATTCGTTAAAAACTTGTATATCTATTATGTACCTGCAAATTTCTCTTGACCCCTTCCCTTGCCTTCTTTAACTCGAAAACATAATGTTCCTCATAAATAACTACATTTCGGAATATATTTTCAAAGCAAAATTGTAAAAAGCTGAGATTTAACAAAGCTGTGTACACATAAGTAGGGTAATGATTTGGCACACCAATGGAGAGTGGCATAGTATGACAAGTTTAATTATTGAATTTAAACATTGTCCATTGTTAAGTTAACCTATTAAAACTCTTTTCACATCTTTTCAAACTTGTGGTTTTCATTTCACCTTATGAAATTTACAAAAGGAAATTATTATTTAGAATTCATTATTTATCGTTCTTTTAACATCGCAGACAGTTGATGTGGATGAATGACTTAACAAAGTAGAACCTTGACTGAATTACCAAGGACTATAAGTACACCTACATACAAATCCTCGACGATTTGATGTTTCAGAAGTGACAATGCATGTACTTGATATTTAGGTTATAGGATTATAATGTTGGAAAATCCAATTGCAACACCCTTACAACTGCCATGATTAGTAAAAAAAATAATTTGTTGTTGCTTAGCCCTGCTTAGCGAAGCGTGGTTTCCACACAGAAAAAGAAAAAAGAACCAATGTTTTGGTAAATATTGTAAATGAAGTGTTAACAGGATTTTGACGTAGGTAAGAAGTAAATAATCATGCACGGCCAAGCATGGAGAGATGCCATTGACTTATTGATTTATAACATACCGCATCATAACTTTTATCAAATAAATCTCTACATAATTAAACCAGCAGAATTAATTGACGACTAAGTGCACCAGTATTTGTACTATAAAATGTGCATGATATGACGGAAAATGAAAAATGCACTTTGTGTATGAAAAATACTCAATTATAATTCCAGAGTTAGCAAATCTTTAAAAAAAAAATGAGATAAGATTTCCCTTAATCTCTCCTTAGATCGCATGTTTTATAGAGTGAAATTTAATTTAAAGAGAATTTAATGTCATGCAATGATCACATGTTTTTTTTTTACAGTTTGTATTTCACAATACATAAATTAAAGATGAAGGTTACCAGCAGTAATCAATCTCTCATTATCTACAAACAATACAAATATGTCGAGAGGGCATAAAACATGGATTCCCGGAAATTCTAGAGGTTGGATCAGGTGCCTTGGAGGAATAAGCATCCCCTTATAACTGGTCACATCCGCCGTGGGCCCTATGTATCGATTAGGTAGACAGAACTCTTAGTAGGTCAGACAAAGGCCTAACATTTGTATGAAACAAGGCAGTAGTTTATCACCAGTACTTTTACAGTCACAAGTGGTAAAAATTCTTACAAACAAAGATACAAAGCGGGTTCCACTAAATGTTCAACCAAGCCTCTTTCGGTAACAATATATTCAAGATTGGTGTAAATCAAATGTGGGTGCTTAAAAATTCCAAGAAACTTTTAGAAAATTTGAAATCACAAGCTTCTACTTAAATCAACAGCTTAAAAAGTTATGACTTTTCAACTTAATACACAACCATTTCACAAAATAAATTAAAGTCCAGGCTTTTTGATATCATTGACAGCTGCTGTTTCAATAAAAATGAATGTCATAAATTTACTTACCTTGTCATTAGTCATTTGCAAAATTATTTTGTTAAAAAAAAACACTGACTGTACACACAAGTACTCTGAAGTTGAAATCAAAAAGATACTATAGTTTCTGGTTGACAATATTTATGTTTGATTTTTGGAGACCAGGTCTTCCAACAATATATTGGAATCCCCATGGGAACCGATTGCGCCCTGTTAATAGCAGATATATTCTTACATTCATATGAAGCATAACCTGTTCAATATCTTCTATGTAAAAAGAAGAAAGCACTGCCTGTGGCCTTTCACTCGACATTTAGATATACCGACGTCGTATTGTCAATTAACAGTTATAGTTATTTGCATTCTTATGTCTACACAATATGTTCCAGTGAGCTTGAAATACAAAAATACCACAGATTATGAAACAAATGTTTCATATTTGGATACTTTATTTGAAAAAAACGTTAATGGTAATTTAACAACCAAGCTCTTAAAACGTGATCGATGACTAACTTTGTCAATCGCCAACTTCTCTTACTTATGCAGCAGTATACCTTCATCATCTGCATACGGAGTTTATATCTCTCAGTTGATTCGATAAGCAAGGACATGCTCTAAGTATGTACAGTTTCTAAAACGAGGCTGTAAATTATTGACAACCAAGATGATGAAACAAGAATATCAGCAGTCTCGTTTAAAGTCATTTCGTAAGTTCTTTGGTCGATAAAATGACCTTTTCAGCAGATAAAATTTTATCATTGAGTCAAATGCTGACTTACGTTTTTCAAACTAATTGAAAGTCCATTATTTACACACTGACTTGACGATGGATTTTTCCGTTATTTCCCAATCATGATAAGGAGCACACGACATGTGATGCTTACTCCTCCATGGCACCTGATCCCACCCCTAATGTTTTGGAGGTCCATGTTTTCTCTGCTCCAACTTTTTATTGTTTTATTGACTTTTGAGCATGAATAATGTTCATTTCTCTATATATTTCATCCACCTATTTATATGAAAAGTTATTATTACGAGTTCTTAGTTTTGTCAGCATAACCCTTTTGGGAAATTTAACAAACAATTCCTGAAAATTCTGTTATTTATGCATTTGGGTAAAGTATCTTCTGTACATATCCAATTATGTACAACTTGACACTTGTAATTCAAGCAAGTTCATTCTCAGTTTCTTCCACAAAGAAACAAGCTGGAAAAAAGTACCAAGTATAATGTGAAAAAATGAATTGTAAGAAATTACTTTTTTTCCAGTAACAATGATTTATGCTTTCTATTTTTGAATGTTTAAAAGAAATACTATTATTTGAATGATGTCAGAAATTGATGATGATTTATGAAGGTAATAATTAATTAACAATCTAATCAATGTTTTGAATTCATGATTGTTAAAAAGTAACATTTAACATGAATTATTGAAATTTCTGTGGAAAATCTGTCTACAATATTTTAATTTAAAAAAATTAGCAGAGCGTGGTTTCGATCCACGGACCTCTGGGTTATGGGCCCAGCACGCTTCCACTGCGCCACTCTGCTTGTAGCACTCTAGAAGACAATATCCATTTAATAATTTAGATCCCGAATGTGAAGGTTGATTGCATCAGAAAATTTTCCCTTTGAAGAACTTAGAGTTATTCCGCTTTACATCTACTTATTGCGTACAGATGGCCAAGTCTTTAGTCGAATTCATTATTTTTTAAGAGAGAGAGAGAGAGAGAGAGAGAGAGAGAGAGAGACAGAGAGACAGAGAGACAGAGAGAGAGAGAGAGAGAATAAAATCATACAATTTTACTTCTTTAGTATTTTCTTATTATTATGCTTCTTTTAATGTTTTTCCTACAAAAAATGTTACTTTCAATACATTTTAGTAGAATCTTAGATGGACATTATTTTTTGTTGTTGTTACATTAAATCTTTAAGGAAATAATTTCAAGTGTTTATTTACGTTTGTTGACTTTATAAGAGAAAGTCTTGTCCCGAGCTTTCAACATGCATATCTCACATATAAACTATTTCTTTCTTGGAACACATGGATGCACAAATTTTATAAAAAAAAGTATAGACTTCATATATAATTTATTTTCTTTAAAAGAAAAAAAAAAGAAAGAAATAAGTGAATTAACAGGCCTCATCGAAACACCCCATCCCGAAAACCGAGACTTTTTCATTTAAAGAATATCTTTACTAAATATTTGAAAAAGAAATATATATAATATGTAGATGGTTTAAATACATGCAAGGAAAAAAAATAATAATACAAAATAAAAAAGGAATAGCAAAAAATTGTGTGTGACATACTTTTAATATTTTATAAATGTATTACATAGAGTCAAAATCTACATGCATGTCAAAATCAATCTCAGAAAGATTTTATATTTTTATTTCTTAACTTAAAAAACAATCAGTTAAATTGCTATCATTGAATCTATTTAAAAAAAAAATATTCATTTTTTTTCTATTATAGTAATTTGAATAAGTATAATTAGTAATTAAATGTCTTTTTGTCCATTGATGCATTTTTTTCTTTAAAATTATATGAAATATTTAAATGTATAAAAAATATATAATTGTTGAAAGTCAAATTTAAACATGATTTAATGAAAATCAAAATTTAGAATCCTTTCAAAAAATATTAATGAAAAAAGTTAGCAGAGCGTGGTTTCGATCCACGGACCTCTGGGTTATGGGCCCAGCACGCTTCCACTGCGCCACTCTGCTTTCCCTTTGGTACGAAATGGTATTGATTAAATATAGTGTACTTCATTTCCTCACCATGAATGATTGCATCAGAAAATTATCCCTGCGGAAAAATTAGAGTTATTCCGCTTGACATTTATCAACTGCACATACATTGCGTCTTCTAAGTCCTAAATCTGATACAATTCAAGAAATGTGTTTGAGAGAGAGAGAGAGAGAGAGAGAGAGAGAGATTATTTTTTCTTTAAAAAATAATTTAATCTTTGAAATACCAAAAACTCTTTTATTTTTCAAAAACACAATATTTTCCAATGTGTATTAACAGTCCAAATTTACCGTATTTGAGTTTACTAATACACTTTTGCATTTTAATATATCCCTTAAAGCTAGTTATTTTTTAAAAAATCTCTATTTTGAACACATGTACTTATTTTTCTAATTCTCTTTTAGAAATTATAAAGTATGGCAAATACGAGAAAAGCTGATGATATAAAAAAAACCGTTTACACACAGCTGTACGTACTTCCTTAGGTTGGAGCTGTGAGTCTTGTAAGAAATTTTAGATAAAGTTTTATCTTTCACCTTATATCTGTTAAAATTAATTTAATATAAGGGAATAGGCCAAACCACCAATCTCTTTTTAATATTATATTTACATACAAGGTTCTGTAGTGTTTGCTTCAAATGCAGAAGGGTAGGAGTTCAGCATTACCAAATTCCAATATTGTTAAAAAAATACGAATCTTAAAAAAAGTTATATATATTCAACATGAATTTTCAAAAATATATACAATTATTTCTATTCATTTTGTCAAGTAAATAATGGGGAAATGTAAATTGTTTAGAGTTATTTATTTCCTTATTTTTCTGTCCATTAAATATAAGAAATATTTAAGGTCTACCAATGACTTCTTATCATGATATATAATTTTCAAACAATATTATGAAAAAAAACCCTCCATGTTAATAAATTACCTCGAAGTTTTCTCGAAGTTTGTTCAGGTACAAGATTTAACCCCGTTGAAAGCAAATATTTCTTAAACCAAAAATTTGTATTTCCCTTGGCCAATATTTTTGATAATTACATTTAGTAGAATATTTGACCCAAACATATACACTTCCCCTTTTCTTAATTGTTACTAAATGTAATATACAAGATGTTCATCTTTGTTTATAAAACGTAAAAGATTGAATCATTAACCATGTAACATATTCGTATGTTTATTGGTATCATACATTTATACTATTATTAATTAAAAAAACGAACAAGAAAGATAACTCTTGCTGATGGCAATTCTTTTTACCAAACATAACTTAAAAACCATCGCTTCATTGTAATATCTAATATAGATATCAATAAGGTCTGACACAATACATTTTTATATATGCTTTATATTTTTAATCATAAGTTGTGGTAGTATATTTTAAATTTTTATGCATGTTTTTCACTCTTTCACATTTTCTTCCTATTATGATAACATGGATACTCGTAAGATAAGAAATAATTTCTGAGAACGCAAGACTCGCTGAACATTAGAGGTGTAACAATACAGCAATACATCGATACATATTATTGCAAGGTCTCACGAAACGCATATCGTATCGCCATGTATGTATGTATCGTGATACAGTACAAGTTAATGTTCATTGTCTTATTTTAAAATTCTTTATCAAAACTGTGAAATTAAATGTTACAAAATGATTGAAAACAAGGTAACAATGAAAAAATATAATGCTAAGACTATATGCCCTCCTCTAAATGCATGTAACTTTGATTTGGGGTCTCAAGATAGTTTTCTTTAATATTTTCTATAATTGTAGATGTTAACAAGCAAGAATACTTAAAGATATCATAAATTTTAACTGTTGACAGCTGTATCATGATACATGTTGTATTGCAAGACTATATTGTGATATGTATCGTATCGTTAGATAGCTTGCGATACTCAGGCCTACTGAACATGCTCTCAAATTTCACCCATTGGAATAAAAAAAAAGATTTTTAATTTATTGCATAAATTTTAAACAGACGGGCTTTTTTACTGATTAATTGACATTAAATTTATTTACAATCTATTAATTATAAAAAAAAAATCATCAAAGGTGAAAATGAAACTTAAGAAAAAGAAATGGAATATAAAAAGTTGATTAATCTTTGATTTTGTCATAAATTTTAAATCTTGTTCAAAAAGTACAGTAAATACATTCACTTCCAACCTTTTTGGCACTCATTCACGCAAAAAAGGCAGCTGGTTGTTTGAATTCAGACTAATAATGTATTAACAAATAAAAAAGATTAGCAGAGCGTGGTTTCGATCCACGGACCTCTCGGTTATGGGCCCAGCACGCTTCCACTGCGCCACTCTGCTTATTAACAATGTTGGGAATTACAACATTAGTATATTTAATCTTTCTTAATGTGAATATTTAAATTGATTGCATCAGAAAAAAAAATTAGTCTGTCTGTTATGTGGGCGAGTGTTGCTACTAGTATTATGCCACATAACGATCATTTAACAGGCTCTAATTTTGAGACAGAAGATTCAAGAAATCACAGGTGCTTGAGGACAGGACCCCCATCCCCATTTGATATAGACCCTTGGGTCTTTTCGACTTTTTTTTCTAATGAATTATCTTTCATTGACATATTTGTGATAAAATCTATACAGACAATTCGAATAATTACCTAAAACAAACGGTTTAAAAAAAAGATATACCATACATTCTATACATATAAAAATCAATATATATATATATATAGAGTTGGGTGGAAATTCTTATAAAATGTTTGATTAAGCAATTTTTCTGAATTGATAGAGTAGATTATATCACAAAGTGTCACCCACTCATAATTCATATGAAAAATGTCGAAAAGGCCCGGGGGGTCTTTAAGGGGGGATCCTATCCTCCAGCACCTGTGCAAGAAATCAGTTAAAATATGACGAGTAGCCATAACCTGCAAGCTTTAATGGAATAGAATAGAACTGTTTTAGATACATGAACTTTTAAAGTGCAAAGTGTGTATTTCACTTTTTGATTTTTTGAATAAAAAAAACAGTAATAATTAAAATTTGAATTTTTATCTCTGATGAAGTAAAGAGTTTTTCCACTTCATACTTATTTAATATAGATAAAATATGGTCTTACTAGACTCTGGTATCTAGATTCACTCTTTTTTTAGCCATGTGTCCATACTTCGAGGTTTTCCTGGCATAAATTCTAATGAAATATAAATGGTTCTGTAGTGTAGTGGTTATCACGTCTGCTTCACACGCAGAAGGTCGCGAGTTCGAGCCTCGCCAGAACCTCTTTTTTCATTTTTTATCCACTTCTTTTTTTTTATTAGAATTTATAACTTTTATTCCTGAAAGCCTTAATGCAGACTTTATTTTTTACATAACAATTAAACTTACTTGTGTAGTTAATTTTTAGTTTTTAAAATATCACAGTGCTATTTTTACATACGAAAAATTATCAAAAATTCAAAAATCAGAAACAAATTTATGTCCAATTTCTAGGTCTGAAAATGAAGATATTTTACATTTGTTTTTAACATGTGACGAAGTAGAATTTAAAAACAATTTTGTTATTTATCATTTATAGTCACTTTTAAAAGACGTTGATATTGGTTGGTACAATAGTTTAAACTTCGAGAGTATATTTATGGAAACATTTCCACGTGAGGTAAAAAATGTTAATACATGTATATTTTTTGTGATTTTTTAAAATATCAATTTGTAGATTGCATTCATAGAAAAACTTCAAATAAATTGGACTCGATACGGCTTTTTAAGTACATTTTAAAGCATTGTCTCATATCAATATTATCAATAATGTATTGTTGAAAAGAAAAAGGAAATGTTTTTAAAGAAATTTTAAAACAAAAATCCTTTAGTTAAACTGGCTGATGATGTTTTATTATTTATTTTTTGATTATGATCATAAAATTTTTATCTTGATTTTATAGAATTGTAAGAGATGTTTGTAAATTTATTCATTTTGATGTTCACCAACAAAAGAGAAAAAAAATCACGTCTGCTTCACACGCAGAAGGTCGCGAGCTATGTGAATTCGATTATTTCATTATATTCAAGGTGAATTACTTATGTAGTTCATTAAAAAATATACCAGAAGATTTAACTTTTACGTTTTGTCATAAACATGACAAATTTGAATAGAAATTTCATTGAATAATTTCGTAATGAATTATAGTATTCGTAATTCTTAACCTTTTTGACGAGAACAAGGCCGGCGCCTTGATTAAGTTTAACTGATATAGCAGAAATAATTATAATTAAAACTGTATTCATTATATCAAAATATACAATGAAGATTTACTTCTAAACAAGGTCGTGCTTCTTCATATAAGGTAATTTTAGACCCAATGACATTAAGCTTTCCAAGGCATTACCATGCATGCATTCAATAAGTTAGGGGAGGGGTGTTACAACGCACTTTGAAAAATTACGCACTTTGAAAAAAATTTTCAAAGTGCGTTAAAATTTAGGACAACATCAACGCACTTTGAAAAAATAAAATTTCATTTCAAAGTGCGTTAATATCGACCATATTAACGCACTTTGAAATGTGTATGGCTTGGTCAATATTCTTGCAAATCTTATAATTAGGTATGATGCGTAATTGAACCTGTTTGCTAACTCTTTGGGGATGAGGTCACTTAAGGATGTGAAAGTGAGCGATTTTGATTCTTCCATACTTTAAAAATTCTTTCTCTCTTAAATGTTTTACTGTACTTAATTTTTCCAGTAGGCATGCATTTTATATGCAAACTGAAAATTTATTGAAAGTTTTCAACGTCATACCAGTTATGCAAATACATAATATTTGGTGTAGCATAGGCATCGGTGCCGGGAAGGGGGTCTCAGGCGCGGATCCAGGATTTGGAGTTAGAGGGGGCGCCAAAATTAGGCAAGGGGTCTGGGGGCCGCTTCGCCCCCTGGGCGCTCCTGGATTCTAGAGATTTTGTAAAAATTAAGTCTACCAAGTAGACGTAATTGATTTACGCTAACTTTGACAATTTTAGGGGGACGCGCGCCGGGTGCGCCCCCCTTAAATCCGCCACTGGGTCTTCGCAACACAAGTGTTTTGCATAGATATATAAGCATTGGAAATTGGGGCTTACCTTTGATGGGGGTCCACTTTCAATTTTCTACCGACGGCTATGTACAATGTATAAGAAAAAAAAGTTGGGCTGAGAGACCTTCTTCTCGTCTTCTCCTTGTTCCCGATGAGGTTAAATGAGTACATGTAAATTAAAACGTTCTTCGAAAGAAAAAAATTAATACAAATTATTTCTCTCAATTACTAAGATCTCATGTGTGAAGCGGAGCGGATCAGAAACCCTTGACTTGGGAAGATGGTATAATCTAAGTATAGAGTATTTGTTTTATACACATTTTTTTTTCAAAGTGCGTTAAAAGTTCCCATGGCAAAAATATTTATGTACATTTTTAACGCACTTTGAAATATTTTTTCAAAGTGCGTTGAGTGTGTCCCAAATTTAACGCACTTTGAAAATTTTTTTCAAAGTGCGTTGAATTTGTCCCAATTTTAACGCACTTTGAAATTTTTTTTCAAAGTGCGTAATTTTTTCAAAGTGCGTTGCCACAGAGGGGTGCATTCACTCTTTATTTTTCAGAAAGGATGTTCTGTTGAAATATTATATCTTTTACTAAACTTTATTTTTGAACATGTTTGACATGTTTATTTCTTGTGACAAGACCTTCCTTTCGGTACCAGCAACTTGACATTTGATCTCACTTTGGAGTTTGACCCACTTTTGAAATAAAAAAGATAACGTTGGACATTACTTTTGAGCGATTGGAAGTATTTGGCTTTCCTGTTTTTAAAGGTTTTTTTTTTTAGTAAATCTTCCCTTAGGTCCAAACAAGTTTTACCCTTCGACGTTGACTCTTGACCTACTTTTGAAAATAAATTAACCTTTAAACCTTAACCAGAACTTTTGAATGGTTTGAGCGAGGACTTCATATTTCACTAGTACAGATTTCTGTGACAAGACCTTTTATGTCTACCAATGATTTAGACATTTGACCTTTGAGTTTAACTCTTTTCGAAAAAAAACAAAAAACTTTTGAATGGTTAGTGCAAGGGCTTTCATGTATATATTTTCAAAATGATTATAAAAATATTCAAATGATACAAGATATTTATGATGATTATTCAATTAATAGTCAATTAATTTACAATTATCGATGATATGAAGTTTATGATTGCTGAACAGCTAACTTTAAATGTTCATAATATGTCTGAAATTATTTTACACATGAATTATGGACCCAGCACTCTTTCAATGCGCCAATCTGCTTACAAAGGAATCACATGTATGGTTAATAATTTAATTCCTCGATATATATGAAGGTTAGAATTTATTGGATCAGAAAATAACCATAACTAGGTTTCCTGTCCAACAATGTCCAATGCCAGGGTCGGTTCAAAATTAAAAGGAAATCACTTGTTTCAATTTATAGTAAACGTCTTTTCAATTCAAGATCATCATATGTTTTATCATAATAATGGGCGAGTGTTATGTTTTCATAGGTGAAAATATGCCACCTAACAATCGTTTTACATGTTCTTATTTCGAGACAAAATTTTTAAGAAATCGGCAAAAATAAGGCGAGTAGCCTTGATTCAACACTTAATCGAAATAGATAACTGTCTTGGGTACATTTAGTTTCATAGTGTTACTGTGTAACGTCTTAAAACATAATAAAGGAAACAGATAAGAGACACAAAAATTACAGGTTTGTAAATAAAGGCACAAATGGAAAATGTCGGCATCGAATACTAAATTTGAATTAATATTCATTTAAATTCCAGCAATCAGACTACAGATCCATGAAATCATTGATATTACCCATGACTGTAAACTTGTAAGGTAATGTAAGAAAAATTCAAAAATATATTATCATCAATTTCAATATGATGACCACCTTTAAATAACCAATACTAACTAAATAAAGTCATTTGCAAACAGAATTATTCAGAAGTAAAGTTTCTTGTTCCGGGTTTTCTTATTTGTTATCGATAAGGTAGATATACTAAATATTTACTTTATTTTCATACAAACTGGATGATTTTGATATTTATCATAATAAGAAATCATTATGAGAGGCAATGTTATATGTCCACACATCAGGGTTTTCCTGATAAAAATTCTATTTAAATATAACTGGTTCTGTAGTGTAGTGGTTATCTCGTCTGCTTCACACGAAGAAGGTCGCGAGTTCGAGCCTCGCCAGAACCCTTTTTTTCATTTTTTTTATCCATCGCATGTTTTTCAAAAGAATTTATAACTTTTATTCCTTAAAACCTCAATGTGAAATTAATTTTTTACATAACATTTAAACTTATTTGTGTAGTTTATTTGAAAATACCAGAAGACAGAAAATTCATTTTCCCATTTAACGCGTACGCTTAAAAAATTGTAATAAATATGACATATTTGAATAGAAAATTCAATGAATTTGTTTATAGAGAATTAAATTTTTCGTTATGCTTAGCCTTGATGGCGAGAACAAGGCCTTGTTTATGTTTGACTGATAAAGCAGGAAAAAGACAATCTAAAACTGTGTTTATTATGTCATAATATACAATGAAAAATAACTTCTAAACAAGGTCATGCTACTTCGTATGAGGTAACTTTAAAGGCACGTTATGATAGGTAATGTATGAAATGGGCAAATGTATTTTTTACTCGGTGCTTAAAATGTAAGGAGATAAGGCCATTTTAAAATGTTTGTGAATGGAGTGAAAAAAGTTCATAGCAAGGAAAATCTACTTTTTTAAAAGTACACTTAGATCAATACCATACATTTTTCAATAAGTTCTGGGGAGGGGTGTATTTATTCATTATTTGAAAGAAGTGATGTTCCTTGAAATATGATATCTTGTACAAAACTTTAACTTTGGTAATTACTTTTCAACGATTGGAGTTTTTGAATGAAATGTATGGAGATAACGAACAGTTTTCAAGCTCAAAAGTTCTTCAACAATACAAAATAGGAGTAGAGCAAATACGGACCTCCAAAACATCAGAGCTGGGATCAGGTGCCATAGAGGAGTGAGCATTCCCTGCCGACCGGTCACACCCACCGTGTGCGGACATGTCATGATCATCAAATGGCGGAAAAACTGTTGACAATTCAGTCTGTAAATAATTGCCTAACAATCAGTATGAAAACGTCAGTCAGTATTTGACTCAATGATAAATTGTATTTACTGACATATAGTCATTATATCGACCATAGAACTTTCAAAATGATGACTTTTAACGAGACTTCTGGTATTCTTGTTTCACCAACTTGTTTGTCAATTATTAACCGCGCTTTAAAAAGTGTACATTTGTAGAACATGCTCTTGTGTATCGACTCAACTTAGAGATATAAATCCCGTATGCAAGTGATGAAGGTATTTCCTGCATAAGTAAAGGAAGTTGATGATTGAAAAGTTAAAGTCATCACGATTATCATAAAGCTTGGTACTTATCGTTTATCATAAAACTTGTATATATAATCAGAACTAATTTTACAAAATTATTTTGCAAATGACAAATACATATAAGGAGTAGATGAAAAAATTAGGTATAAAAAGAAAAAAAATGTTTCTTGGAGGTTAAAAAAGTTTTGAGTCAGACCAGTACGACAAGACAAGAGTGATGTATTCTTTGTGTATTTTGTGGCAAGATCTTCCTTTTGCTATCATTATATACGTATATTACCTCCTGACCTTCAGATTTGGTTTCATTGTTTAAAAAAATGTTTGATTACTTGACGTGGAATTCGATTTGCAGTTAGAAACTTTGATATAAGTAATAGCTGCCAACGGGTGCATCAATATTTTAAATTTTTTTTATATTCTAGAATATTTGAAAGGACACTGGCTCACTTACGACTGCTTTAAAATATCCATTATGAACAGAATAAGGAACTCATAAGAGCAAAGAATCAAAATGCTGTACAGACACTTTAGAACTTAGCTTTTGTCAATAAATATCTTTAAAATAAGGACATATATATTTTTTTTAAATTAATTTTTCATTATATAAATATAAGATGATATTCTTCATAATCAAAATGTAGTGTTTAAAATTTTAACATTCTGGTAAACAAATATGATTCTGATCTACCTGACCTACACTTGATTCATAATCTCCATAATCAGTGATACTTACTCATCTGAGCCAGGTGATCCCATTCCACGGCATTTGTTATCCTTTATGCATTGTTCAAAGAGCTCTAGATCTATTGTAACAGTTCGTGAATCTTATTTTGTGATCGATCACTATTATCTTACCCTTTTTATTACTATAAAATAAGATAATGAATAACTAGAAGATTTTTTACTCATTCTCTTATCTACCGGTAACTCCTAATAAAAATATTAGCACCAGTGAGTAAGAAATTTTCACAATACATACTGTAAATCTATGTCTTTAAGAAATGATGTTTATCAAATGCTGATACTAAAAGGAAAGACTTGATTTCGCAAAATTTCGTCAAAATAACTGGCTTTATATTCTATACAATCATTTTCAATTAATTCAACACTCATGAGCTCATATACGGTTCGTCATCTCCACATATTTCATGAGAAACGTCAGATTGTATTTGTTGTCAAGGTCATTGTTTCGATCATAGAACATGCTTTTATGTATTGAATCAAATGGGAAACATAAACTCAATATACAGTTGATACAGGTATATTTAACTGCTACATAAGAAAGGGTAGTTGACTAAAGAAAAGTTAAAATCATCACGTTCATCGGATATATTTCATATTATGTTACCATTAAGCGTATTTCTGTAGCAAAATATCAATATATGAAAAAAAAAGATGTGCCAGCCTCTGTGGTATCTTTTATATCAATATTTCGTGTCGACAATTTTTGTTAATTGATTTTACCTCGCCCGTATATCAAAATGTTGAGCTAAAGGCCACATCAAGTACTGGCTTCTTCTCATGTAAAATATTTGGACTTACTTCTGCTTCAAATGGAATTTGAAAATAGGTCTGCAATTAGTACCATGGGAATCTGACATATTGTTGGAAGATCTGGTCTCCAAAAATAGATATATACTAAGGTATACTCTTCTCGACTGTTTAAGTTTGTAAACAACAGGCTTCACAGTATTAATCATACTATTATTATTTATTTATCCCATGTTTACCCCCTTTATCCCGTTAATATAGCTCAAATGATATCGTTTTCGTTATTCCACAGTTGTTACGACACAATGGGTTTTTGGTTAGAGTGATGAAGTAAAATTAGGTGGAGTCCTATATATAAAAACACATTAACTTGTTGGATAAAAATCATATCCAACCACAAATCATGTGAGATCCTATATATATCGCATGAGTCCACGAACTTCTTTTATAACCCCTCTTAAGGTGGAATGCCACACCAACTTTTTATTTTATAGATCTTTGAGTCATCCTTTTAAAACAATGGTTTCAGCATTGAAAGGCCGATATTAGCTCTTAATTATTTTATATGAATTTTTTTGTATTTATATCCAAATAAGTTGTTTTCGAGTTAAAAATTTGCTGTAAATGAATGAAGCATATGAATATCTAATAAAATATGTAAAGAAAGGCTGGTAAGACTTTTTAGTTTTTATTATAAGAAATTATTTATGAAAATAAAACACATTATTTGTGAATATTTTTTGAACCTATGGTTAAAAACACCATAAAACAAGTCACAACTGAGGATAACATGTTTGTCAATCATATTTTAAAAAGAAATTGAATCGGAATTGAGAAATTTTAGAGAAATTAATTTTTTTAATATTTGGACCTAACCCGATCAAAATTAAACTGATCCCGATCAAAATTAACACAAAATTAATAAAATGCTAATTTATTGCCTCTTCATGTATTTACAATGAAGAAATCTATTTTAATGTCAAGTTCAATAATGTTTTAACCCTTATTACACCTAATCAGACTAGTGTTCTTAGGAAAATGCTATTCATTTCCAATAATTGTACAATTATGGTTGGGATCGGTTTAATTTTGATCGGGATTGGCCAAAATTAAAAAAAAAAATAATTTCTCTAAAATTTGGCCATTTCGTTTCAATTTCTTTTATAAATATGATTAATGAACATGTTCTCCCCAGTTGTGGCTGGTTTTAAGAAGATTTTAACCACAAGTTTTAAAAAATATTCACAAATTATTTGTTTTATTTTCATAATTTTTTTTTTTAAATTTCTTAATATCTTTACGGCTTCTCTTTACATATTTTATCAGGTATTCATGTGATGCATTCATTTATAGCAATTTTTTTTTTTTTTACAACAAAGCATCTAATTTGTATGGAATGCCATATACGACAGCCAACTGCTTACTGCCAACTGCTGACTGCTTACTGCCAACTGCCACACATATTTGAATAAATTTTATATTTGTATTGATATTTATCAGGCACGTAGCATCGTTTTTGAAAGTGGTGGGGCCAACCAGAGAATTTTTTTTACTTACCTGAAAAAGTTGACAAGCTTAAAAAAAAAGAAAATTAAAAGTTGCCCAAACTCGAATATTTCGTGGGGGGGGGGGGCAACTTTTTCAAAGCCAAGTTACTTTCAATTACAAATTTCTTCTTACAATTCTTTGATAACATTATACTTTGGAGAAAAGTAGGGGGGAGGCAACCTTCCCTTCAATGAACATTTTTTTATACTAAAAGTAATCTTTGGGAAAAAAAGTGGGGGGGGGGCGGCCCCACCCCCTGGCCCCCCTATTGCTACGTCCCTGTTTATATGAATTTTCACAAAAAAGGAAAAAAAGGCACGGATCCAGGGCATTTTTTCCAAGGGGGTCACCCTGGTAAAATTGAATTGAATAAAATGACCAATATATGTTTTATCTTATATAATATTCAATATATGCGGTTGATAAAGTACATTGTTTAATAATATTTTTTTTAATTTGTTTTCCTATTTGAAATAGGTAATAAAATGACTATTTTCTTCTTTTAATCTTTAAAGAAGCCCCCCCCCCTCCCCCGGAGACAACAAAACCTTTGAAGAGAGAATAATAATAAAAAAGATTTGCCGTTTCGCAGAGAAAGATGTTTTTGAAATAAATTTCCGTTTTCCATATTCTATAGTTAAAAGTTTCCTCAAATTAAAGATGTATATATATCTGTGTGTTATAATGTTTCACATGCAAAGATCGTGGGGGGGGGGGCATTTTAAATTTGTACAGTCAAACGTTAAATAAACTAAACAAACTACCGATATAACTGACATTGGACCCTTCACTTAGAAAACATCGATCAAACATTTATATCTCTTTGTTTGTACAAATAAAATATATATTTTACATGCATAGATCTAGAGAGAGGTGTCCAGAACACCCCTCTGAAATTTGTAAAGTTATTTAATGCACAAACTAAACCTATTAAAAGTTATTTAATGTATAAAATAAATCAACTAAAAGGGACCTTAGAACCACCACCCCTCCCCAAACGAAAATGTGGATTCGTGTAAAGTTGGTATGAAAAATGTCATACACATGAAGATATGACGCATAAGAACCCTCTCTCCCCGGCCGAATTAAAGTTTCACATGTAGGAAAGGACATATATTTTATTATTATTAAATTTCTGGGTTGGATTTTTTTTTACCAGAGTGACCCTCTTGGAAAAAAATGTCCTATAGATCCGCGCTTTTTAAAAAAATTACATAAATATCAATATAAAAATAAGATTTATTCAAATATGTGTGGCAGTTGGCAGTAAGCAGCTGACAGTTGGCAGTAAGCAGTCAGCAGTTGGCAGTAAGCAGTTGGCTGTCGTATATGGCATTCCATAAATTTGGATGTAAATATTTTTTTTTTTCATTTTCTTTGAAAAAATACAAAAAAATTCATATAAAATAATTGAGAGCTAATGTCGGCCTTTCAATGCTGAAACCATTGTTTAAAAAGGTTGACTCAGAGATCTATAAAATAAAAACTTGGTGTGACATTCCTCCTTAACAAAGATTTCACAATGTGATGGGCTATGGATTTGAGTCTATTCACCGAATATGTGTCGTATTGAAGGAGATTGAACTTTAAAGCTTGTAAACCTTACATAAAAAGATTTGAAATTTATAATTGTCTATACCTACGTCATTTCTACATTTGTTTTAATTCTTTCTATAATTTTGAAAGTTTACGAAGCATTAAATTAATATCTACAGGTGTTCAAGGGGACAGGTGTTTCCATAAGCATTAAGAAGCGTTAATTCTTCTCTACATTTAATATACTGCAGAGATTTCCAATTTTTAATTATTCATTTTTTATCCGATACAGGTAGCCCAAAGAAAGAATTTAGTAGTAACCAGTTGTTGTTTGACACAGCAGCTCACAATGAAAACATTCTTATCCATATATAACTACCTTTAAATCAGCCCATCTTACAATGCCTCCGTCCTCTTCTCAATTTTAGTTTACCTTTTTTTAATGCAAAAAAGTTTACGATGACAAATATTTTTAAAAGAAACGTTATATCTTTATATATATTATATAAGAGGATTATTTTCGTAGTTTTCATTGGCTGAAAGGACGTCACATGACATTCCTCCTTTTGTGATAGCGACGCGAAAGCGCGTCCGCGGAAAATCATATCGCACGACACGCCGTTCGGTAGCACTGAAGTTACGTAGAACGTGACGTCATAATAAAAGAAACGTGAATTTAACCATTGTGACGTAATGACAGCCAAGTCCGTTGTGTTAGGACTGTGTTGGTGCATTCATTTGATTGATTATATAATATAACTATTATGGACTTCAGTGAACGGTCAATATGTGGTTATAAGGACTCATGGCAATTGATATTGACCTCAGACACAGAAAATGATAGCGACCTCGCAGGCTCGGTCGCTATCACTTTCTGTGTCTTCGGTCAATATCAATTGCCATGAGTCCTTATAACCACATATCGACCTACACTGAAGTCCATAATTGTATATTAATCACTATTATAGTGACTATATATATCGCGGGCCGATACTTTATACTTGAAAAGGAGTGCATTGCATGCTTACAATTAACGTTTAAGAGCAGGTGTTTTCGTTAGCTATTAAAGGAGTAAAAGTACACACTTGACATATATATATTGTTAATGTCACCCCATTGAATTCAACTTGCTTCGTATTGTAGGTGGATGGGAGGAAGCACTTTTTCCAACCGGATTTTTTTTTTATTGTTTAATGTTCAAAGGTTGTTTCCCCATCTCCCCCTAGACATTTTTAAAAGATAAAATTTAACAGTGGTGATGTGGTAAAGTATTGATAAAAATTGATGTTCAAAAAGAGTGAACCTACATCCCCCTTCACGAACTAAGATTTTGAAGTTTGTGCAGTTTCCTTCCCCATATTTTTTTCTTCCCTGCCCTTTTCTTCTTAAAACGTTTCTACTTGCTTGAAAGAGTGCATTATTCATCATATATTAACAATTTTTCCCTAAATCCCTATTTTAATACTCGATCTCTTCTCTTGAATTTTACTTTACAAGTGGAATAATATTAAACGGAAGGTTTTCTAGACCACGAACGATGGATAAAGATCAGAGTTGCGCGCACAATCGTCTTTGAATCAAAGCCTCTTTTCAGATTACCGTTAAACTGCATGACGGAAGGAAATTTATGTACAACGTGCGACATTTAGACAGACATTTTCTAGGGAGGATATATAGTCTATATTTTTATAAATGATATCCTTACATAGCATTATTGATTTGTCCCCGACATTGTAGTAGTTTATCGTTTTATGATGGGCGATTTATAGCGGTACCAGCCTAACAATTACCGAGTTAGTTTAAACAGGTAAGGTTTTTTCTAAAAAATTTTCTTCTTTCCATTTCGCATAGTTTAGATGTAAGTCACAATGTTGTGTATTTTCATTTTCACATATCATTTGCAATTTTCCTTTTTTGCATGATTTATGATTTGTATGAATTAATAAACCTGATTTGCTTACAAGCATTAGTTACTAGATGCTTCTCATATTTAAAGAACACGTAAACGCAGCTGTTCTTGCATGTAATCCCCTGTATTTAATTATCTCAAACCCCTTGTATTAATCTCCCAATCACCGCATAAAATATAATTGCCATCGTGTACTGTTTATGGGTTACAAAAACATGTTCGCTAAGCTCGAAATTGCATTTGCCTGGTTGCATTTGAATAATTAAGATATAGAATCTGAAGTAAAAACAGAAATTAAAGTATTTTTCCTACTGGCAGAAAATTGCATTTGGATAATCGTCAAGAAAATTTTACATGTATTTTAAGATAAACTCATAATTGAATCTTTTAATCTCTTGCATGACTTCAATAAGAAATGGATTTAATTTGAAACGAACTGAACACATTTTAATTTAAAAATAACCAATCATATTTGAATGAGAAAATATGACTTAATGTATATTGTTAACGTTTTTCAATGAATTTCAAGATGTGCATATTTTCAATTTATTCTGAAAATTGTATCAAACATGACTTCAAAATGTTTCGTTGAAATAAAGCAATGGTATTTTGTATTAAAAAGTTTTAAATAAAATGTCACAAATATTTGATTCAGAAATCGATTTCACTGAGAATCGAACTGTTATTTCTTTTTTCTCTGAAATCTCGACATTTCGCTATATCGACGACGTATTGTCAATTTACAATAGTTTTGATTTCCATTCTCATGTCGATATGATAATCCTGATGAACTTGAAATAAAAGAAATCACAGAGCCTGACACATCTGTTTCATATCTAGATATTTTTCTTGAAATGGCTACCTAACAACCAAGCTTTATGATGAACGAGGTGACTTTAACTTTTCAAATTTCAACTTCCCTTACTTACGCAGCAATATACCTTCATTTCCTTGCATACGGGGTTCAGTTCTCAGTTGATTCGATACGCAAGAACATTCTCTACGTATGAACAATTTTAAAATGATGAAACAATAATATCAGCAGTCTCGTTTGGGTTCATCATTTCGGAAGTTCTTTGGTCGTCTCAATGACCTTGTCAGCAAATAAAAATTTACAATGACTCATTTAGTCAAATGTTGACTGGCGTTTTTCATACTTATTGTTAGGTAACTATTTATACCCTAAATTGTCTATTGGTTTTTCCGTTATTTCCCTATCATGAAAAGGAGCACACGTCAAGTATGATCGGTCGGCAGGAGATGCTCTCTCATACATGACACCTGATCGAATTAATTAATCTCTGACTTTTTTGGAGTTCCGTGTTTGCTCTGGCCTTATTTTTATTTTATTGGACTTTTGAGCTTGAATACTGTACGTTATCTCCATATATATCTTCCCGTTTCTCATTGCTATTATTCCCCTGCCTCCTGTCATCATTTCCTTCACATTTAAACTCTTTATTTCCCCTCCCTATTACTTTTAACACACATTTTATGTATCATTTTACTTTTCCCACCTCCGACTTACCAGAAACTTAAACCTCTGGCTAGTCAATGGTATTTTTACGACAGCGAGGTTATTTACACGGTGTTGACATTATTTGTATCAAGTGGTGAATTAATTCCGCCCTCTTAGTGTTATTTTATTCAAGCATTACTCAAACACTTTTATGTGGTTTCTTTTTATATACATAAAATTATCACCGATAGCAACAGACTGTGCGTTTGCATTTTTATGGGAACTGTTTTTGCTTCAGAGGTTAGTGTTTTGAGCTAATTAGTTTGAATTACAATGTATAATGAATTTTTAAAGTGTTAGATTTTACTGAGAGCAACTAGAAGCTGGAGTTAAATACTCATCAAAGTAAAAGCTAAGTGCCAGGGTACTTGACATACTTTCTTTACTATAATTTCATTAAACGTAGGTCACAAGATTGCAGACCTTTTAAAATTGTCGAAAAACATACCATGAAAATAAGTTATATGAATCCACTAATCTTGGTTTACATTCTTTAATTTTTTTTATTGAATTTCGTTTGTATCGTTTTTGTGTCAGTAAATCCATAATAAACCCTTGTTTTTCTGTAATATGGGTTATCAAAAGCATTTCCTATTACCCTTCACACATGTCTTAAGTTTTTCTACCCATTGCAAGAAAACCTCTGCATACTCATCTTAAGGGGTGCCCATACAAACAGATTAGTATAATTTCCCATGACATATCCGATATTATACAATCTTACCTTGATTGTTTCCATGCATTTTTGAAAGAAATTATTTCTTTGCAAGGACTAGAGGCAAAATCATGGGATTTCTGCATTTCAAGGATCTTTAATAGAACTTTTCAATTGTGCAAAAATAAAAACTAATTAAATACCTCTACAATTATTAAGATAATCCGTAAGTTGTATTATTTACTGAATGGCTCTCATAAAATACCATGTTAGCGGTTATATATGGTGTTTTCCTTTACTTAATACTCGTAATATTTATCAGATTTTAGAGACATCAAATCTGGCCCCAACACCATTTTAATCCAAACTGTCCTTACTACAATCCTTTAGGCATTTCTATTCAATCTTGGTAAGTCTAAATATGAGACTTTTTTGGTGAAATTTTCTCGTCAAGGCCAAATTTCTTTCTACAATCTATATCAGATTTCGAAACAGGTCATATGCAGAAATTAGTTATCTTGAGACATTCTTATGTCATTGTAATTGAGTTCAATATTTATTTCAATGCATATTAAGATAAACACTAATCTTTTAAATCTTAAGTACAGGTTACTTATTCAACGACATGCCAGCAGTTTTCACAACTTAAGCCGGAACTGGAATGCAATTTGTCTGGCTCTGACTGATTTTTACATCAAAGTAAGTTGCATTTTTAGGTAACCGTTAATCATGCATAAATTAACTATTTAAATACAAGTATTAATCACATTGTGTTAAATAATGTATATAAAATGGATTTTTCTATCAGAAAAGAGTGTCGAGCGACTTTTTCGCCCTGAATTTGTTTATTAGTTTGGGATACATATTCCGTCTTAATACATGTAATTTAAATTCCGCGAGATAATACTGCCTATAAGGTATTTTTGCTAAATAACATAGAAATTCTCCTGTAGGTACAAACCAATCATGAACAATAACACGTGTAACTCAAAGAATATAAAATGTAATGCTCAAATGATTACGAAGCTGAACTTTAGAAAAAGAAATACCTGCTAGAATTTACTTTTACACCAATGATTACTTGACCCTCTACAATAAGACATTGAAAGCAGGTGGAAATTGAAATGAATAAGTAGATGGATAAGGAAAAGAATTTTACTGCCTGACTTCTCAAAACTAGATAAAATCAGGGATTAATAATAGAATTTCGCAAATATTCGTAATTTGGAAAAAAAAGATCGCATGAATGCAAACCATGCACCTGTGATCAAATCTGTTAAATTATGCAAAGAACTTTTTTTTTTTTTTTTTTTATAAAATAAGACCAACCCTTCTAAGTTCTAATTTTAAGCGTTTTGATTAAAATTTTCTTCCGAGTTTTAAATTAAGCCTGTCGGTTATGAGAAACAGTTAATAAGACTGAGCTTATTACACGAGAGCTACTTCCCGGATCCTTAAAATGACGCACTTCAATGTCTCTTCTAATAAACAAATGTGTATATCTCTTTTTTCTATATTTGTATACAGTATATATATTAAATAGTGACGAGAATCTTGTCCTTTATCGTCTCGTAGTGTCTATAAATAAAGAGGCTTATGAATTTTTCTTCCCAGAAATAAATTTCAACCATGTCTACAGACAAAAAATCCAAACGGTTATTGGCAGAAGTTACCGAGGATTTGACACAGGAACAAATAGATGGTAAGTATGGCTTTTTTTTTCTGTGATTGAATATCCTTTCAAATGAATTGCAGAAAAGATTAATCATTTCTTCTGCTTTTCTAAGTTTTTAAAAACAAGATTTCGTTGTTAGAACAAAAATCCATCGGGGAAAGATAATGTTGTTTTTATGAAAATGAAATGTAGACCTCTGAATAAAGAATTAATAAGAATAAAGGAAGAAAGATAAGGTAATTAAAAACGATAAATTGCTTCTGTCAAAACAAATGACTGTGGAAAAAATAGACGTCTTCCATTGAAAAAAATTATATTAGTTAATGGTACTTTCTTTTCAGAAAACTTCTCTCACGAAATTCGTCACCATCTTTAGGATCTGCTTTCTACCGACATAACTTTAAATCATTAATTGATATATGTGTAAGGTTTCATTTCATTATTCTGATAAATTAGTAAAGGGAAACCAGATTTCAAGTTAGTCACTAGGTTAATATAAGATAGTGCTCACCACGGGTGTGACTGGTCAGCAGGGGAGGTTTTCTCCTTCTCAGCGCCTGATCCACCTCTGTAATTTCTGGAGGTTTCGTGTTTTATGCCGTTTTCACAGATTCGTATTGTTTTTATTTTTTCTGTTCCTTTGTTTTATATGTAATTGTACTAGAACATATAACATTTTCTACATGGACGTATTATTTCGATTACATGTTAATATTAGGGTAAGTTAATTGGCATACAAATTTTTTTTTATATGCATTCAATAGTGTTTTTTCTAAATTCATTAATCCTTTTTTTCTAATTGGATCTGAAATATTCATTAGCACAAGCTTTATTGTGCATGTGGATTAAGTTGACAGAATATGCTTTCCTTGATTTATTTGAATTGCTTTTTTATAAACCCTAAATGGCTTATAGAATTGTTTACATTTAATATTTCTTATATTTTATATATATTATTAAGCTATTACATTTTTAGGATTCCATCAAATTTCAAACACTTACATTCTGTTGTCAATACTTTTTATGAACACCAAGATTAAAAACAACTCCTTTATTGGGTATTCATTCCTCCATAGCACCTGATCCCACTTTTAGTGAGCGTCTTTAGAGTTAATTTCATTGTTTCTCTGCTCACAATTTGTTTTGTATCAGTTACTCCATGGCACATGATCCCACCTCTAATGTTTAGAAGGTCCATTTTTGCTCTGCTCCTATTTTGTATAGATTTAGGGACTTATGAACTTGAATTCTGTTCGTTATCTACATATGTTTCATTACTTAAGAGTCTGACTACTCGTCCTTACCTTATATTCCACTAGTGTATATCATAAATATCGTATACTCTGAGCTGCCATAGCGATTGATTCATCTGGGTTATTAGAAAGTAGAGGTCACTGACTTCTGATATAGTTAGAAAAGTAATAAAAAATTGAGGGAGTGGTCCATAGAGAAAAGAAAACAAATGAACAGTCAATTTAATATTACAAAGGTAATCCAAGTGTATATCAAAACAATTCAAAATAGACGATATTAACTTCAGTGCAATAGGTATAATGGCTGTAATTCGACATTGAGTCAATGACTTTGTAGGAAGCTCTGGCGGTTACTTAGTATTAGAATTTTCGATCAGAAGTAAGATGGCTGGAAAATCAAAGATATCGGGGAAAAATCGCTCTTGGTTTATTCTAAAATCTCGAAGATTGATTTTTTTTTTTACAATTGTGGAAATAGTTGTTTAGGATTATGGGTAAAATATAATGTCCTCTATTTACTTCCTTTTTGTTCATCTGCTGTAAATTGCTGTACATCATGTCTCTCAGTGATGAATAGCGATAATATAATAAATTGTAACATATATACTATTTTTATGGAGTATTTATATGAAACCATTATCACATTGAGCTTCTATTTTATGTAAAAAATGGCGCACCTTTTAAGGATGAAACATATTAACAATATTATTGAATGATGGAGGTAAACATTCATAAGGGCAATGTGTTCGCAGCATTATTAGAATTTTTTCAAGGGGTAGATTTTATGAGTCCATCATCTCTTATATCATGATATTTTCCTACTTTTTCTACTGTTTCAGAGTTCAAGAAAGCATTTTCATCCATCGATCTGAATAAAGACGGTAAAATATCGAAAAAAGAACTAGTAGATGCTGCAAAATTGTTGGGTATTAATATTACACTGGAGGAATCGAAAAAGCTGATCGAAAGCGTAGATCTCAATAGTGAGTAGACGGTTGCACGTTAACCTTAGGAAGCAAAGCGTAACATGTATAAAGCCATAAGTATATAAATCTTCTACCTTTTCTTTTTCATGGAAAGGATTGATGTACAAATAAACATAACGAAATGCAGTACATAAGAATTATAAAAACATGAAGGTTACGGAAGCAAAGATAGAAATATTCCCAAAGAGATTTTTTATTAATTTGTTTTACCTTATTTCAAGTGGCAAAATTCTTTGATCATTTTTAGATGGCTTTCAGAAAGAAAATCGAACTTCGAAAGTACAAAGGCTTACAATGTGTGTTTTGTTGTTGTTGTAAAATTACAATTATTTTTTAACACATTGAATTTAAGCCTTTTTATTTCAATATGACAATCTTCAGTTGTTTTAATTGCAGAAGATGGCAGTATAGGATTTGAAGAGTATGTACTTCTCATGAAAGACACTTTTCTACAAATAGAACTGAATTGTGAACGTTTCAAAGCATCATTTATGCTGATAGACACGAATAATGATGGTGTGATTTCCTTCGAGGAACTTGTTCGAGCTTTAGCATTTAACAAGGAGCACCACGATCTTAATAAAGTACGCGAAATCTTTAGTGCTGCAGATACGGACGGGGACGGATCTATTAATTTTAAAGGTAAAATGTTACGCGTGTTTTCTGATAAAGGCTTTGGAATTAGGTTTTTTATCTTCTTAATATGCCCTGTATGTATATTCAAAGGAGTACTGTAAATTCACATATTTTGAGGAGTTAAAATTTCATGGCTTTTTAGGAAAAAGTAACGGTTTGTGGGAATTTTATTTCGAATATGAAAAAGTAACGGTTTGTGGAAATTTGATTTCGAATATGAAAAATTATTGATACTCCTACATATATGGCATTTTACATTTCGTGTTTTTGATATCCCCAAAACTATGAAAATTACGAAAATAAGTAGTTATATGAAGGGACCAGAGAGTATTTTAAAGATATATGTGAGAATGTATACATGCAAAACAAGAGAAAAAGTAGATGAAGAAGCAAAATCTATAAGATCGACAACAACGAAAATCACTGTTGCATCTAAGCTAAAAAAAGTTTTTTTTCTCATGTTAATACAAACCTCAGAGATATTTTCTATGAACATCTCATTCTATTTAAAACTAAATGTATCTTTTTCAAATAATTATTATCTAATTATTCATTTCTTTTTTTCAGAATTCGCTACATCTTCTTTGCCTAGTGTTGTATTTGGAGAGTAAATATGAATTAACTAAATTACTTAAATCGTGAAAAAACTCTGAAGACAGAAGTTCAAAACGCGGTACAGGATACAGGAATTTTCGACTTTGTCTTTCTTTGTCTTATATCGTTACATTTTGCAAATCTCGACAATCTGTCTAACAGAATTTGTTTGTACAAACAACGACAATTGTTTTATTTTTGAATAATTTATCTCATATTTTGTGACAGATCATTCTTGTTTCATGAATTTTTACTTTGAATAGAAATCCATTCCAAGATACCTATAACATTATATTTTTCTTTATTTTTTTCCAAAAAGTTTCGCAAATAATCAAACCAAGATCGACTTATTACTTGTTTTATGTCGTCCCAATCGGGAACCTTTCACTTATATACATGTAGAAACTTCACCAGAAACCGGCGGACGTATTGGAAGAAGGGCTTAAAATTTAAACCTTTACCTCGTAATTTTAGAACCCTCCTTATTCACAACTTTTACTTCAAAGTAAGGAGCGCTTGGCGAAGAACAGTTAAGACCTATATTTTTATTAACTTTGGTTAAATTTGCAATCATTTTGTTTGAATAAGTTTGAAACAACCACTTTCCGATCATAGAGCAAGCGTTCAACTGAGTTACAAGAGGGTGCCAGATTGAAGACATGATAATCACAATATGCAATGTGGAATCTTTCTAAATAGATAAGTGATAGTGGGGGTTGTAAAGCTGGAGTCATACCTTTTGTATTTTATCAAAATATGGACAATAGAACTCGTAACTTTATCTACCATTGGTCATTTGTAAAATTATTTTGCATATTGACAATAATGTCTTTAACACCACTTCTCGAATATATTGTTGAATAGTACTCAGGAAGTCTCTGACGGTATTCAGCGCCTCCCTCTCTTTTTAAAGTAAGGTCATCTTTAAGTTTAACTACTAGTAATCGTCTGGCAAAATTTTTAAAATTTTCCAGAAGACCAATCACTATAAAAGGAAATTTACAAGTTTAATATTGTAATGGAGGAAACAGTTGTCTATAATGTAAGAAACCCTGCGCTTTAAAGATCCCGCGGACAATAAAAAAACATGGCATGTTATAACCTTCTAAACATGCTATATATGTTCCCACACTACCTGCATCGATATTGATATGATAAGGACTTTAAATTAATTACAGATTATCTCCGCGGTATCTTGTACGTAGAGAAGACAAAAAGAATTAAAGCTTCATTTAATGACCTTGAACTGTAACATGCATCCTATTTCCTTTTACGTCAAGTTGAATGTAAAACAATTGCTTCTCCCTGCGTTCTTGGTCAGTAGTTTTGGTTATGATTTTGAATCTAGCTCTAACTTAACACGTTTATTACCTTTTCTAATCCAGATACCTCTGCTTCCCTTAAAATTGTCCGAACAACGAATTATGGAGAGGACTTTAAGTTTTATCTTACTACTCGAAATTTTGGGAATACTTATCACCCAATGACCCAAGAAAAACAAAGGCGACAATTAACATTACTGTGAGAAGGATTCTATTTTTCAAGATTATTTTCAGTGTTTGGAAAATATCTAATTTACTTTTAACTGTAATTCTGAGTGAAAGAGTTTCCCGAGTGGACGTTAAGTACAAAGTAAATTTTGTATCACTTATCACTTAAATATGAAGCCTCGAAAAATGACATAACCCTATATTCATAATTATAATAGAAAGAAAAGCAAGGGGATTCATTTCTTAAATATGTCATTGAGTTAAAAAAAACAAAACTTTTTCATACTATTCATGAGGATTCAAACATGAATTCTAAGAAAAGAGATCAATAATAAAGGATGCATTTGGGACTTTTAAAGTTATATTAGCTATAGTGGATATAAAGGGTTTTCAGCACTCTAAAGGTAGGATGATCTATGTCATCCTTTACTTCTGTAGAAATAATGGGGTATAACTCCAATACCCTTGAAAATATTATCGCGACTTGTTTTTATTCTGCTATTATGAAAATATAGCCCTGCATTTACATATATCACAGTATATGTTTGCATATTTAGTCCTTTTATGATAACAGTGGCTATTTGATATATTAAAACAACTGAAGCTGGATCCGTAAACCATACTTTTTTGTTTTAGATGCCCTTCAGACGAATATAACTGTTTGGTAAGATGCAAAGAAGCTAAGGCAAACAGCATTCTGCCCTTTTACAGTTTTTTAGCTCACCTGAGCCGAAGGCTCAAGTGAGCTTTTCTGATCACATTTTGTCCGGCGTCCGTCTGTCCGTCTGTCTGTCTGTCTGTCTGTCTGTAAACTTTTCACTTTTTCGACTTCTTCTCAAGAACCGCTAGGCCAATTTCAACCAAACTTGCCACAAAGTATCCTTGGGTGAAGGGGATTCAAGTTTGTTCAAATGAAGGGCCACGCCCTCATTCAAGGGGAGATAATTGGGA
>PRKT01000118.1:1274367-1309925 GCA_003671525.1 Saccostrea glomerata
GGGGGTAGGGCGGGGCCAAAATGGCCGATCAAAGTTTTACATAGGAATATATAGGAAAAATCTTCTTCTCAAGAATCACTGGGACAGGAAAGATGAAACGCATGTGGAATCATCCTCAGGTAGTGTACATTGAAGTTTGTTCAAGTCATGACCCCTGGGGATAGGGCGGGGCCAAAATGGCCGATCAAAGTTTTTCATAGGAATATGTAGGAAAAATCTTAAAAAATCTTCTTCTCAAGAACCACTGGGACAGGAAAGATGAAACTCATGTGGAATCATTCTCAGGTAATGTAGATTTAAGTTTGTTCAAGTCATGACCCCCGGGGGTAGGGCGGGTCCAAAATGGCCGATCAAAGTTTTACATAGGAATATATAGGAAAAATCTTAAAAAAACTTCTTCTCAAGAACCATTGAAACAGGAAAGATGAAACTCATGTGAAATTATCCTCAGGTAGTGTAGATTGAAGTTTGTTCAAATTATGATCCCTTTGGGGTTAAAATTCAAGCCCCCCCCTCCCCAACTTAAGTTAAATTTCAGGTCTGATCTGATGTGTTTTATCCTAGCTGATGTGCTCAGGTGAGCGCTGTGGCCCCTGGGCCTCTTGTTTTTATTAAGTACTCAATTCAATGTGGAATTTAGCTTTTTAATCAATGCGTTTAATGATATATGTATATTGACATTTTATGAAAAGTTACCTAGCTTTATAGTCGATGATGAATATGGGCTAAGAGACGCACACAGTTTTACATGGATATGTTATTCATATGTTATAAAGCATAGACAATCACAGTAAGAATAGTGTAACGTAGAGGATCCCTCATTAACAACAGCGAATTCAGTTTTAGTGATTATTGCAATGTTCCTTGTTATGCCGTGTAGAATCTCAACACAGTACACGTTGTCAGATGAAAAGATAGGTGGTCATTAGAAATCTCCACTCGTTAAAACAGCCTTGAACTCTGTTGAAATAGATTAAAGATTAGGAATAATTATTAAGTGTGAGGGCAGTATATAAAATATAAACATTCAATAAGAAGCAATCAGTTTACCGTCGAAGCTGATGACACCGTCGCCATTTTTATCAGCTTCCCGAATCATTGCCTCGGCTTCTTCCTCTGGCATTTCACATCCCATAGAGCGAAGAACCTTTTTCAGTTCCTTCTTCGTAATTGTTCCATCGCCATCCAAATCAAACTCATTGAATTTAGCAAGTAACATTTCGTCTTCAAAGTCTATCTCCACGTGTTGTCCGGCTAACATTTTCTCCAGTTCAGGAAAGGTGATGTAGCCATCACCTGATAATATAGAAGACACCAGTTTCATAAGAAAGTGAGACAAAATACATGTAAAATGAAACTGTAATTTTTTAAAGACACGAAAATTAATTTACAAATGGCTACATATAAATATATCTTACTGTCAGTGTGGATCGTCTGGAGGACTTTCTCTATTTCTTTGAGCGTTTTATTGCTTCCAGACCTCCTGGATGCTCGGGCTAGTTCGTGCTTTGATACTTTTCCATCCCCATTCTCATCAAAAGATTTAAATATTTTCATCAATTCTACAATAAAAAAAATTCCGTGTCTTATTCCTCCTTTGCTCATTTTTATTTTCAAATGCTCATAAAAACTGAAAAAGATCAGATGGTTAATTGATTCCTTCTTTTTAATTTTAATGAATAACTAGTATTGTAATGATGTAAGGTTATCAATTCTATTTTCTATTAATTTCTTTTTAGATACAGTGGATGTTCTTCATATCAAGGTTTTAATTAAAAAGAAACAAAGAAAAAATGTGTACTGAAAATAAATTAACGTCAATTAGTAAGCATTTAAAGTGAATATAGGAAATATATCAGGTTCTCTGTCCACATTCTAGAAAACTTACAAAGGGAACATTTTATCTCAGTTATTCTGTTACTTATGCAGCAATATTTCTTCATCGCCTGCATACAGGACTTTGAATCTCTAAGTTGATCCATTACGCAAACGCAATTCTACGTATGAAAAATTTCTTAAATGAAGTAGTTTTTGACAAACAAGCTGCTGAGACAAGAATATCAGAAGTCCTGTTTAATATCATCATTTTGTAAGTTCTATGGCGGATACAATGACCTTGTCAGCAAATACATTCTATCATTAAGTTAAACGCTGAATGTTTATTCACTGTTAGACCATTATTTACACATTGAATTAACAACAGGTTTTTCCGTTATTTCCCGATCATTACATGGCACACGACGGGTGTGAATGGTCGGCAAAAGATGCTCACTCTTCCATGGCACCTGATCTCATCTCTGATGTTTCAGAGCTCCGTGTTTGTTCTGATCCTGATTTGTTATATTTAATTACCTTTTCAGTTTGAATACTGTTCTTTATCTCCATTCATTTCATTGTTTTCATTTTCATTTAAGTTTAAACATTAAATGTATTTTAATTTTGCCGTATCTCTAAGTCATCTTCTTTCAATTTGAATCAAATAATTCCTAGATTAATTGAAATTTTGATATGTTTTGAGCTTTAATATTTTATTGATTAGTACAGAAGTACTCTGATATACTTGCCTCCTCATTACATAATGTACTTAAAATCCTCTGGTGTATTTATGATTTGGGAAGTAGCAAGGTTTATAATGGTATATTATAATACATTTCTGTTGGTATCAACTTAAATATTTTGATAAAATAGAATTTTTCAGAAATAAACACTTTAAAGTTGATTTGTATCGTATCATTGCAATTAAATAAAGTTGAACAACAAAAAGACTATTTATGCATAACAACTTAACGAATATTAAATATTTCACTGTTTAAAAGATTTAAAATTTGCATGAATAAATTTAAAAGAATCAAAAAATGAGTTAAAACAATAAAATCCTATCCATAATACCACACCACACAACAAATTTAGGTGTTGTTTGCAATGAAAAATTAGAAGTTTCACGTCCAAATGCTTCATCATCATTTTAATGATTTGCGTAATTTAAATTTATTTAACTCATCCGACGTTTTTATATTGTATGTATATTATTATGTGAAAATTCATAAATAGCAATAAAAAACTACCTGCTCTCTTTTCTTTGGGCAAACGATTTTGTTTGACAGAAACTCCGATGTCCATGTTTAATCTCTTGTTCTTCTCTTCGCTTTAAAGTCTCATTTACTCAAAAAACAAAACAACAATTCATCTCAAGGTCGAACATTAAAGTTTCAATTGCTTTTCAAATGACTTGTTTCAATTACGATTCATATACAAATCTGTATGGCCATTTGATAATTGTCATTATAAGGGTGGTCGCAAATGAACGTTTTAAAATCTATAGTCTAAATGACGTATTTAAAACCTCAGGCCATTATCTTCAGATTATGGATTGAGATCGGATGTACTGATAAAAATGCAAATCTGTATTTATCAATAAAAACCCAATGAATCAATAGAATGGGCATTTAATTCTTGTCGCCTTCTTAAAAATCGGCGTGACATTTTGACTGGCTATTAATGCAAAATCTAAGGCTTTTATTAACGCTTCACAAAACTTAATGAAACCGTCATTATTTTGTTCTTTTTTCATAGTATTTATGTTAAAAATAGGCTTGATTTTATTACCCTTTACACAGCCGGTAATCAAATAAGATGTGGTTTTATATTAAGGTGAATATTTGTCGTTACTTTTCAGTTATAACCCTTACACATTCAGTAAAAACTAATTATGTTGATAAAGATTGAACGTTAATCCATATTTTAATTAAGATATGTCGTAAAAAAAACTTTTTCTCGTATATTAACAATTCTTTGACACTATTTCTTATGTTGAACACAAACACATTTAGTATTTTAAATTATAATTTTTTTTTTACAAATAATTCGAGAAAAAAGTGAAGGAAGTTTGCTTTGTGCATTTTTTATAACATGAAGAAGCACTAAACATATTACAGCGTTGATGCCACTGACAAAGTTTTCCCCTATCATACACTGAAATATTACGGAACTTCATAGACGTATTCTGAGTAAAACAACGTCTTTCCGCACGTAAACCAAAAATATTTTGAATTCCAAACATGCATTTATTTTTATTAATTTGAAATTTATATCCGTTTTCTTGCGTAATTTATAAGGTATGTAACTATGTAGAATATCACTTGAAGTTTTTTGTTTTGTTTTATTTTATAATAACTGAGTTACGACGAAGCGTTATTAAAATCTTTCTGATTGTTTTAAATATTGTTACCAAAAAATATTTGTCCAAACAATACAACCCCGCACAGAATTAATCACACTTATACTAGTAATTGAGAAAGAAAGATAACTTGGACTGCATTCTCACTGGTGTGATTGCTTTAAATTCATTGTCATATATTCTTATTTTACATAAAATAAATTCAGACTATCAGTTGAACGCACAATATTTTATCACAAACTTACAATGAGTTTTTACTCTAGTCTATAGAAAAATCTTCATACATTGACTACATTAGTGATGTTTCTGCACATTAAATAAAAAAAATTATGTTATGTATACTTTACAAAATATAATTTTGCTTTCGCAATTTTCCAAACTAAAAGGTACCCGAATGAGCAATGTCTTTCTGTGATGTGCCAACTTTTATGTCCTTTTATACTTTAAAATGTAAAATGTCTTTATATCGAATTCATTTTTCATTTAAAATTGTACACGTAAATATTCTTACCTTGCGATTGTTCATTTGTAAAAATGTTTTAAGAAAACATTTTGAATGCACACTAAAGTTGTTTTTGAAAAGATGATTGATTTCCTGATCGACAATATCTACTTTGTTTTTGGAAATCGGGTCTTCTAATAATCTGTTGGAATTTTCATGGGTGCCAAATGCGCAGAGTTATTCTAAAACTTGTACAGGAGAAAAATGAAACACTTGCCGTTATATATTGACGGATTCTTATAATTTATCATAAATTGTTACTTTCATTCTATATGACAACCCAGTGAACTTAACATTAATGCCACTACAAAGTAGTGGATAATCGTTAATGGTTATAGAACAACATAACTATATGACAAACATGAAGATTTAAAGTTCTTTATTGTCAACTTTCCATTCTTATGGAGCAATATACCCTTTTCACCTGCATATGGAGTTTATGTTTCCCATTTCATTGGTTCACAAAAGCATGTTCTACGTACAAACATGTTTTACAACGAGGGCAGATAATAACCAACAAGTTGATGAAACAAGAATAACAACACTCTTGTTTGAAACCATCATTTTGCAAGTTATACGATCGATGCAATGACCTTATGATTATAAGCAAGTTCAGCCAATCATTAGGCCAAATGCTGACTGACGTTTTTCATGCTAATTCTTAGGCAATAATTTAAATACTGAAATTTCAACATTTTTTAGTTAAACCTATCATGACAAGAAGCATTCGGCTGATTTGATATGTAGAAAGTGAAAGCTTTCTCCTCCTTGGTAGCTGATTCTGTCTCTGATATTTTTGGAGATCTGCGTTTTTTTTCTGCGCCCGATCTGTATTGTTAAAATGGTTTACTGTTCGTTATGTCGAATGTTTATCACCAGTTTGTAATGGTTTATGCAGAGTATACGGCGCGGATCTAAGAAGTCTGATTTTAATTAGATTGAGCAAAACAAATGGTTTCCTTCATACATACGTTGCCAGTTACACGTGCTTTCAAGCGCTCAATTGGATTGCTACTCTTCTACTACTACTGCTGCTGCTCTCTCTCTCTCTCTCTCTCTCTCTCTCTCTCTCTCTCTCTCTCTCTCTCTCTCTTTGAGATAAACCCCATGATAGAAATTAAGACTGGACCAATCAGGGATCATTCATTTTCCTTTTCAGTTAATAATGCCAACTATATACATGAGCTAAAAATACTGTATAATTATGCCGAAATGATTAACAAATTGACCATCTTTAACATTTTATGTCTTCGATATGATGTTTTTGGGGCGTAAGATAAATCAAAACAGAGTGAATTTTGTCATTGGTCATGACGTAGGATGACAGCTCTGAACCACCACAAATATACTGACTTAAGTGCACAAAGGGCCGAGTCAAAGAAATAAAGGTAACATTTATGAAATTTCGCGACAAGCTCTGACTGCTGTGGTGTTTTAGCGTTTTAATTTGCGGTTGAGCGAAATGCAGTGTTAATTTTATGGTAAGTAATGATATACTTCCATTTGTGATGCTTTTATACCAAATAATTATATATCAATTAAATACATTAGGCAAATATTTTTTTAATAATTTTAATTTTCCCAGCAATCTTAGACTTTAAGATGATGATATTTCAAATCAAATTTTTTCATTTCTCAAAGACTGGATTTATTATACATGTATATAATATCAAGAGAACTCATTAAAGTTATACTTTATAAGTCTGGATTTCTGAATTATTCTTAAGTGTCAAATGTATGCATGTCTGAAGCACGATATAATTTTCTACATATCTAAAAATGTTTTGGACCTAGTAATTTTTTTCTTGATAAAAATGCCCATTACATATTCAATTAATATATGTAACATTCTTAAATGGTATTTTATCATGTAAAACAATTGCCTTCACATGAAAAATGACTTAACGACATATTCGGCGGTAAAAAAAAATGCTGACAAAAATATGCAATTAAATGGATCAAAGTCCTTGTTTGAAAATAAATTTTCACTGAAATTTCACGGATTGCGAAAGTTAGCACTCCTACAAAACATTGCTAATAGATTGTAACCTAGAAACTGAGCTGTAAATAATTTATCATTCCAAGTCATAAATACACATGTCATAGTGTGACCCTTCATTTTGCTTTACATAATTTTTTTTTTTAATTTCATACTTACAAGTAATTTATGTTCATTGAATCATCAATCCTTATGTTAGTAAATCAACTCTAATGTAGTTCCTGCTCTAATTTTATAGGAACTATATAAAGGTGGAACATATGCAATATTTAGATTCTCTCAAACAAGCACTGCACTCTTTCATCTTCGTGACAATAATAAGATAAGCTGTGGAAAATAGGATAACCTTATTCATCAAATTAATAACTTTATTTTGATAGTGAAATTTTACATGAGATGACTTCGTTTTAAGGTAACAAGTTTATTTCTTTTTTCGAGTTAAATGGTAAATGGACTTAAATCTGTTAACCGTAGTGAAAACATCCTCATGAAAATATTCTAAATCACGGCGATATTTGTAGAATGTAAATCATTAGATATGAAATTAAACAGATAAAATTAAAAAAAAGGCAAAGGATTTTAAAAAAAAATGAAGAAAATTTTTACAATTGTAGATCAGTAAGTAAGTAAGTAATCATTTATTATAGTGACATTGTGCATTATAGACATTTCAATATACATTGTAAACAAAATACGTCAAACTGGATCTGCATCCGGCCCATTGGACCTATAAGTCACTTTTTCCATTAATAACATTTATATAAATTTACACATGCAAAAGATTCTTTCTATGGTTAAATGCTGTATGTACAAATTTGGCTAACTTTATTTGGTAATTTTGATTTAAAACTTTGGACAAATAATCATTATCATTACTATTTGGGTGCTCCTTGTACACACTGTCAAAATATTTTTTCCTAACATTATTATACAATTGACAGTCTAATACGAAATGAACATCGGAACTAGAACAGAAAACACACGTTCTTTCACTTAGGGGTTCATTTTTATATCGACCGGTTTCAATGCGTAAGGGAAGCACTCCACATCTGAACTGTGCCAAGGTTGACCGTTCCTGTTTTGAAATATTAGATGCAACATACGGTTCGGTTTCACAATTAACTTTGAAAGAAATATATGTCCTTAATTTTGGTGATGATTGTATTTTCACTTTCCACTCATTTTCAGCATATTGACAAAGTTTTTGGTACATGTATTCGGTATCTACTATTTGCTGGTTTTGAAAAAGACTGCTACTGTTGAGACTATCAAAAATATTTTTGATTTGTGAACACCACACACCCTGCATATTATAATTCCAAATGAAAACTTTTTTCGTTAATCTGTCATTTTCCAACTGAAGAATTCGGTTTCAAAGGCGAAATATATTCAGCCAGATCAAATAGATTAGAAAATGTCGAAAGCAAATCTAGATGATTATGCTCATTTTTGATCTTTAAGAGAATGTCGCGAATGATAAGATATTGATTAAATATGGGAAAACTGCACCTTGCCAGATTGTACTCTGTGATTATTTTATGCAAAATTGAACATATTCTTCACATTTGTTTGTAATACAACCTGTAGTTTTATGTTAATTTTTTTTTAATTTTTTTTTATCAAAATGTCAATTATTTGTATCACATCATTGATATATTAATTTTTCTGATCGAATTTTTTCTAGCAATATATGAAATAGTATACCTAACAAAAAGATGTTTCAGTCATCAATATTGGAGAAACAGGTCTTAAACAAATGTAGTTCTTAAGATATAAAAATAGTATGTAATTTTTTTTATTAAGTGCAAAGTTACACATTAAGCAACATTCTTCATGAATACCTACTTAATTATTCTAAAAAAAGTAAATATAGGCTCTGTGCAGTATTAGCATTTGTTAAGATATATCACTAAAAATTGTCCTTTCCGACATCATTATGTAATCTACCTTCAAAAAAAATTAAAGTATGTCAGTTGTGTTAGAGTTATTTGAATTAATTAGCATCTTTGCATGTAAGTATTGTAACGATATGGGGAACACTTTATGACTAAAATTTTAACATACATGCAAAATGAAATAATAATGGTATTAAATATGAGGTCTACTTAAGCGAAACGTTAACATGAACTAAGGATTATTGTACTATGCTAATATTTCACAAATACATTTGACAACCCACAAAGTTCCATTATCGATAAAAAGTATTATAAAAATAATAAAAACATTTGTCATTAAAATTTACCTTAGGATGTTGATGACAAACCGTCATTAAAACTTAAACAAGAAAAAAACATTAAATGCAATTAAAAACAACCACAACCACAACAATATCAAAATACGGTGATTAAAAGCACGAACTCTAAATATCTGAATCACACATTATCATTAAAAATTCTGTGAATGCAACATATAAAGTACATATTGTTTTCAATTGTTAGATAAATTACAATTGTCGTATCACTTAAAGTAACAAAGTCTGTATCATATTAATTAAAAAAATTATTGTCAAAGGTGTGGGAACCTAAATTATTTTTTATGTTTATGTATTGAATTGAAGCAGTGACTACTAATATAAGGAATTGTTTTGATAATGAGAAGTTAAAAAGATGAAAGGTGATATAATTAAATGACTGTAATGTTTATATGCCACAAAATGATGTTATAAATAAAACATACATGCCTCTATAAAAACGATTCTGATATATATAAAATTGTGTGAAAGATATCATACATATGTCTAGGAAAATATTACAAAGTCAGATATGTCATATAATATTTTATGTATAAATGTTTCTCAATAATATCAATTTCTATTTATTCTTCATGAAGTGATAGATCATCTATTTAATGCAGAAGATCATTTTCTCCAAGTATGAAACTATATGAATCATTTTTAACTTACTATTTAACAAGTCTTTTGGGTCCGTCCAAAAATTGATTTTTTGGTTTTTTTCTTCAAATGAGCATATATCTTTACACGATATTTTTTATTAAGTTTACACACTGAAAAATAAATTAATCTGATGATTTTTTTTTATTTTGATACGATATAGTAATGTAAATACTTTGTGACGTATGAATTGAGATGTAAATCCGTTATTCTACGTCACAAAAATAATTTGACACATGTATGACCTTGCTTTACATAATTTTGTAGTTTTTGTACCGAAAATAAAAGTTCATCGACTCATCATTGTAGTAAATCAATGTTAGTTCCTGTTTTCATTACATAAGAACTAAAAAAAAGGTTGAACACGTGGATCTGTTCAAATTCCTTCAAACAAGCGTCATGCTCTGTTTACGTAGTAAAGGGTAAATTGAGCTTGGGTAGGGAACTGATTAGATTTCATTGCATATAAATTATTTTACTTTTCTGATTCATTTTTATAAACCGATTAAACTTCAAATTAGAGAAATCCTTTTATATTTTGTTGGTTAAATAAGATAAAAAACAACTTTTATAAATTTTAAATATGGGAGAAAAAATACCTGACTTAAAGGTAAGAATATATTTTTACATAAAAAAAACATTGAAATATTAACGATTTTCAATAGGATAAGAGCAGACGAATATGTTCCTCTTGATGCTATGCTAACAGTCTTCATTGAAAAGTAAATTTATTCAAGTCGGTAACGTCGATCGATTAACATTATATCTTTTATCCAAGCAAGTCGGCCGTTGAACTTTTCAGCGGATGTTGATGTCTGAAAGAGTCATTATAATGAACTAATTTCTCTTGTGAAAACATTGGCAACGTACTTTACTCTTTTCGAGGTAATGTAAAACTTAAAATCTTAAATTTTCTAAAAAATATATATTGTTCCTTTGTACTAAGATAATGCCTTGATCAACATTACTTTCATTCTGTTTTTATAAGTACTTTGTTATTTAAAAGGGATATAAATATCGAAGGCTTATTATATGAAAGGGCAAACAAAGTATTTTAACAACTCTGATAACATATATGTATACAACTTATTTTAATAATTTTTCAGTGAAAAATATCTCTAAAACTCAAATGTTAAGACAAAAACGGGGATAAATCCAAAGAAAAAAGAAAGAGAAACCTAGTAATAACGAGATCATATATTTTTTTTTTATTCTTATTTGAAAATATCTTCCATAAGTGATTCTCATTGGTTCCACTCCTCATATATGCAAGTCGTTAATTGTGGACAAAACCAGCAACAATATGAAAAAATTAAATTTTTTATTTACATTTTGTCAATAACATTTAAATTTTGAAACAAAAATCAAGTCTTCTCCCAGACTTCCCTTTTTAATGACAATAATCATGTAAATTTTTACATTTTCCTAGAGTTTATATTGAATGTATTGCTCTTTATATGAATTTTGCTGATATCTTTCAATGAAAAAAGAACTTTTCAATAAAATTGGATAATTTTAAAAGAAATTTTCGACAAGCATAAACCACCGTGTCTAAAGCTCCGTACTAACTTATCTTAAAGATACAGTTTAGTACAGAGCTATGCTTGCATGCGTGTATCATGCTTTAAGGTAGATTCTAAACCTTTCATAACTCACTGGAAGAGACGAAAACTGCACTGACAAGCAAAAGAGTCAATAAAAGATAAAGACAAAGCCTGAATAAAGAACACGGTATGGTTTTCATTCAAATTTTGCCCTGTGATTTTTTAGAAAAAATGAAACTGGTGTAAAAGTTGAAAACTCATGCTTTTTTAATAATTTAAATTCTCTGCAGAAAAATCATACAAATCATTTCTCTCATATGTATTTTTGAATGCTAATTGTGACGTCATAAACATTTGCATTTTTCAGTATTTTCTTTAAAAGTTGAAGAAGACACCAATTTTCAGTGGAATTTTAATTCAAACAAAATTGTCCACAGGCATTGCCCACAAAGATCTTATTTGTTATTGACTTTTGCACAAAAAATAAAAAAATTAACGTGGGCGACGGCTGTGGACACTATTTTCTAAAGGAAAATCACCCTTGAAAAGGACTATGTTGAGACTTTTTCTGTTGAAAATAGAGAAATGCATCACATTAATGACGTCATATTTGCAGAATGGTAAACCTTCATGCCATATTCTTGACTGATTTATCACAGACATATACTTAATTAATATTTAGGCCAGTTTCAAAACTTTTTGATGTCATTACAGTTTTAGGGCGCAATAATGCTAAAACCATACCTTCTTCTTTTCTTAAAGTATTTCACAAAATAACCGCAAAAAACTTTACCTTGCCAAAAACTTATGAGTGGGTGGGGCTATGAATTTCATATTTCACAGGTGTATTTCTTTTGACAAGACCTTTTTTGGGTACCGCAAAATTCACCATTTGGTCTTGACCTTGGAGTTTGACTTACTTTTATAAATATACCTCACTCTAGCAGTGGCCATAAATTTTCAACACTTTGAACTATGGCTTTCATATTACAAATGTGTATTTGTTTTGAAAAGACCTTTCAGTGGGTATAGATATTTTTGACCTATTGACCATGACGTTAGAGTTTGACCTACTTTTTAAAATTTTAACCTTGGCCATAATTTTTGAACAGTTTGAACTAGGGCTTTTATATTTGACAGGTGTATTACCTTTAACAAGACATTCCTTTGGGTATCAACACTTTTGACGATCTAATCTTGACCTTTGGAGTTTGACATGTATTTGAGAAAATTCAACTCTCGCCATAAGCTGCCATACGGGGATATTAGTGTTTCACAAACACATCTTGTTTTCCATTATGAATCATTAGGGTAAATAAAACAAAGATGTTATTGATAGGGTTTTGAGATACTAATGCACTCATTTTATCCTTATTTTCTGTTTATATTTTAAAATTAGACGTTAAAGGAAAACAGAGTAAGGCATGGAGAATTTTCATTTTAAACTACAAACAGTATATCTTTTTAAATTGTTGAGACAAGAAAATGCAGTCAAAATTTAAAACAAAGTGTTGCATTAAAAGCAATATGAAAACAATTGCAAAACGTGTTTTTGCACTGGTTTTTCTATATGTTTAAGAAAAGAAGAGAAACCAAAACCTCTTAAGATACAGATACATTAACAATATAATAAAAGTGATTTAAGCATTTTCAAATAATATTATACATTTACTGTTAATTTCTAACAGAAAGACAAATAACTACTAAAGGCCTTGATGGCCATACAATGCAATATTTTGATAACACTCAAAATTTTACAGTCCTTTTCAAACAAACGAAAAGCCGATGCATTCAAACGGCAGTATTTCATTGAATGAAAGGGCAATCGATAGTACTTCAACTAAATAAATTATTTTTTCTTCTTCAAAGGTTTCTGACTACCACTGGCTTAATGAATCTCCGTGGATCGTGATTACTGGGATTCACTGATGCTACCCAGACATAGTCTACAGGATCGTCTTGATTGATTCAGTTCTTTTATGTCTTTGAGATCAGGCAGGAGTTGTCTGCTCAGGTAACCTAGATATAGGACAAGATAAACAGCGATATATGTCGGTGTAGTTTTCACCTTCTCTCCATAGCCTGTATCTCTTTAATTGCTACAGTGCTATTTTGAGTCATTTCGTCGCTGTATCGAGTAAAATCGGCAGACCAGATTGGATTTTTTCCGATATTTTTCAGTATTGTTGCAGGGAAAATGTCACTTTGTCTGACGGGAAAGACGGCTCTTGTTACGGGGTCCACTGGAAACCTAGGTAAAACCATTATCAAAGATTTAGTCCAAGCCGGATGTTTCATTATAGCAACTGACCGCGTCCCTAGATATTCTGCTGACGATCTCTTCGATGAATTAAATGCTGTGTAGGTATTGCATGAATTGACCTGATAAAAAATTGTATTTTGTAATGAAGGCTTGTTCTATTAATGTATTAGTTTAAGCTAAAAAATATTACTGTTGTAATACCGCGTTTATTGCAGTCTGACCAGTTTTATTGTTTCTATTTAAGTGTACCATTATAAATATAATTTAATATACTTTTATTGGGGTCGTATTTCTGTGATTTATGGTAAATTATTTTTATACCATTTAGTTCATTGCTGTAATACTTTATTATCATAAACCCATTATGCATGTGTTTATTGAATACTAGTACTCCGTTCACCTGTTTAATACACAGGACTTGGATATGACCTTTAACAAGGAATATCCACTCATACTAGGCACCTGATCCCATCCTGGTATCTCGAAGGTTCAATTAAATCCTGTTTGATTGGAGGATTTTTTTTTTAGCTTTAATCAAATGCTGAATGACATTTTTCATACTAATTGTTTGGACATTATTCACACACTGAATTGACGACGAATTTTCTCTTTAATTTTCGATCATGATAAGAAGCACACAGCAGGTTAGGGGCAGGATGGGTGTTGGCAGGTGATGTTTACATGTACTCCTCCATGGTACCTGATCCCACCTCTGATGTTTTCGAGGTCCGTGATTGCTCTGCTCCAAATTTGTCTTATTTAAAAAAAACTTCCGATTGCATGTCGATACATTTATGGGAGAAATACTGAAATGTGGGGATAAAAATAAGTTTTTGCTACACAATCATGATACCCCGCTTTAAAAAGGTTACATTTCGTGGAAGACAGAGATAAATAATAATCATGAGATATATCCATTTATTTTGACTTAATGGTGAACTCTTATAAACTGGAATAATTGAGCCACCATGTCATTTCTTAGAATTGTCCGATTAAAATTCATAAAAAGAAATTGATGAATGTTTAAAACGACTGCTATGAGGCATAGGATACTTAAACATGCTGATATAATAATCTCTAAGACAGTTTGTACATGCATAAATATTGGTTTAACATAAACAATGAATTATCCCCTTCAAATAATCCTTTTATATATATATATATATATATATATATATATATATATATATATATATATATATATATATATATATATATATATATATATAAAGCACAAATTACAACAACTCTTAAACTAATATAACTGCCCTAAGTGAAGGAATATTAATATAGAAAGCACAGAGAAATTCACTTTTATAAGGATACTCACTTCCGCCCCAGCCCAGGGTTGAACTCACGACCTACGGAATCTGTCTCCTAGCAGTGCAGGAACAGCGCGTTAGACCGCTCGGCTATCTAGGTATATATAAAATCCAAATTCAAATGATAAACTCAAACTTTTGAGTTTATCATTTGAATTTGGATTTTATTTTATCCCTATACCAAGGAAAAATTAATTTTTTGAATATATATATATATATATATATATATTATTCCCAGACTTGGAATTTTAAGATTATAGGACTCGAAAGAATAAAAAAAACTTTGATTTAAAACAAAAAAAATATTCAAACAGAGTGCTTAGGATTATGATTTACATTCCGGACTACATTTAGAAATGAAAACATAAGTAATTGTTGATCAAAAAGCTCTTAAAAACTTTAATTAGAGTGGACAATCAGTACAATCCCACAGTTTACATAGTACTTGTGCTAAACATAATTCGAGGCAGTTTTTGGGGAAGGGGGTTTTAAGATTTGTTTTAGGCAAAGTGTTGACTTCTCTTTAATTAACTGCAATAATTACAAATAATAAACAACTTTACAAAATTATGGTATTTTCATATCTCTGAACTACAAAAATTATGCAATATCAGAATTTGCTTTATGAAATTAATTCTAATCTATAAAGTTTCACATGTTCTACAAATGTTTTCTTTTTGATATACAACTAAGAAAAGGAAGTATAGTTTGTATGTTGACTATTTTGAAGTCAACGATATCCTTGAAAAATTAACAAAGTCGTTATTAAGAATGTGCTCTAACATTAAATCTGTGACCAAACTCTTTGTATCGATAGACACTTTTAGAAGAAGTTAAAATCTTTTTTTAAAGGTCCAATGAAAATATGATGTACATTACATGTGACCTGGCATCAACAGAGGATATCGAAAACATGTTCAGGGAAATAGACAAAAAGCGACCTGATGGTGTTGATATTCTTGTAAACAATGCAGGTACATTTAGTTGATATAATAATGAATAATTTTTTATAACAAGCTGTCTTAACGGAAACAATTCCATCCATGTAAAATTCATTTCAGTTGATAGTCTTCATATTTGAACAGAGAAAAGGAATTTTGTTATCCCTGATTAAACTGAGTTTTATTTTGGTTGTAAAACTGATTCCCTTTCTATGTTAAATCTTTTATTGTAAAATTGATTAACTTTGTTAACATACCCTTTCTTTACAATGTAAGCAAGGGGTATTCTTTACCACATTTGTCATTTCGCATCACAAGACTTATTTTATCTTCCGCAGTGGAACTAATTGTGGTGTTTTATTTGAAGAACCTTTCATTCTGATTATTAAGACATAATGTATGGGCATCTTGTTTTAAACTCCAAATAAAGACGAAAGCTTTTAATATTATACTTAACGTTCTCTTTTTCAGCATCATTTTGTTTTGGGTCGCTAGTAGAAGACATAACTCTGGAGCAGTGGTCCAGGGAGATCTCAATTAACCTTACATCGGCATTCATGATCACACAATATGTCATTTCAAAAATGAAAGATAAAGGTAAAAGTATGAATAAATATGAGTATCTTATGTTAAGAACTTAAATAGAGACTTCAATTTGACCTTATTTCTTGCATGCGTTAAGAATTGATCTTAACTCCCAAGATAAATGTTCTATCTTTCTTAATTAAAGCATGCTTAACAATGCAGGAAGTATGAACTTAACTAGCTATTAGCTGATCAAACCTAATTTCTCATCTTACTCATCCTCTCAATCTGAGTCAAGCAATTTTCTCAACAGCCGATTCCTCATGTCATTGATTTTGAACATGAGAAAATTCCATGCTTTCACCGTAGGTTGGGGCCGTGTCATATACGTTTCTTCACAGCTCGGATTAACAGCCATACCCAAAGCGGCAGCTTATATATCCTCCAAGGCTGGTCTCCTAGGGCTCACACGGGTATGTTTTGTCTTCTGCTTCAGCACTCCTTAAAAAAAGAAATACAGGCATCTTCCAGAGAGAAAAATGGCAATTAAACAAGATTTTGAAAATTTTACAGGAAACAAGCACAAGAATCATCAAACTTCAGAAACAGTAATGTCCATTTAAAGCCTTGATTTTTATTTTTAGGCTGTAGCTGTGGAAGTGGCAGACAAAGGAGTGACGGTCAATGCTGTTTGTCCAGGACCAATGGATAGTGGATGTTAGTGAACTAAGTACTGAGATCTTTCCACAGTCAAATGCCCTACCTTTAAATTCATTTACCAAATATCTTTGAAATTTAAAATCTTAAAGGGATATTTGTTTGAAAAGAGAAGCATAATGTTCAGTCACAAATTTGACAACGTGACTGTGTCTTGCTATATATATTGAAAGAATTCCAAGATGCAACCCAAATGACACAGTAAAACATAAGTTAAAGTAAATATGGCTCTATTTAATTTTGTTTTGTTATCAAGATCTTTGGGTCATATGATCAGCATATTACAATTTTAAAAATAATCCATAACCTTGAAAACTGATTTCGTTTACGGTAAGTGGTTTTGATGAAAACGCAAATTTAAGTTAATATCCGTGAACTCAGTGAATCAGTATGACCGATTTTCAAGCATAATGGTGCATTTAGTCTGTTTACGTCCATGCAAATGATGAAGCTTTCGTTTTAACCTCGAGCTTTCTTCAACAATAAATGTGTCAATTTTAAAAATTCATTTAGCGGAAATTCACTTGCATCTGTTGATGTCTCATATAATGAAATGAACTTGTAAGGGAAATAAAAATACTATACCCTGGTATCAATCAATCAATCAATCAATCAATCAATCAATCAATCAATCAATCAATCAATCAATCAACACTAGTTCCTCCTTTACACATAAAGATCTTTGATATTGCTCTAATTCTACGTCGTTTTTATTTACTAGTGGTTGATGATGTTGTCAAGACTCATGCAGTTGATAAGAATGTATCAATACAAGATGCAAAGGTAAGTAAATCAAAATTTTTTAAATATATATAATACGATATCAAAATATCGAATTTCTTTGTAAAATGTGCGTATTTGGAAATAAAATCCTTAAAGTTTAGAATGTTAAGTGATTATCAAATGGAATTTTTCAATATCATAATTCAACTAGTATTTAATATAAATATCAAAGACGCAAAATGCTCCTTATATTACTCAAATTAAGCATATGCAACACAACCAAACAAATAATTCTTACATGTTCTTAAATGTTCATCAAACTTATTCCATTATTTAAGTATCCTATAGAACAAAACATCTATTTTTTGTATTTCCATTTCAAAATTTTGATGAGATACACCGAATAACATTCACATCCGGTAATTTTTCCAATTAACACTAAAGTTTCTGAAATGTTTTTTTATTGAAATCGCAGTCATTCCCCTCCACTGTCTTGCACATTTCCAATTTATTCACAAATGCTCGAAGACTTCATTCCTTTTGTATATTTCAGCAATTAATACAGACATACCTACCCACTAGAAGGTTTTCTAGTGCCACACAAGTAAGATATACTATGAGTCTTTATATCATTAAGTTAAAGCTGTAACAAGTATTTGAGGATATAACATATTTTTTTTTTTACATCGTTAACAGGTCTTGCCTGCGTAAAATAATGTACTCAATTTAATCAGGGGTTCTGGGATACCGACGGGCCTCTTTTGATTAAAAATTAAAACTGCATAATTTCTTTGAAAATCAGTTTCTCGCTCAAAATCTATGAATCTAGTTGTCCAAGTTCAAGGTAGTGTTTTGACAAGGATCTATTAACAATAGTATGTATAGTGGATGTGCATGATTTATTTGAAAATTTCTCTGTTCCTGAGTACTCAGTATTTTGCCCATAATTTTTTGGATAATTATGATGAGTAAGAGTGCCTACTTTTGTTTTGTTAATGTTCCAAGGAGATTGTTCTAGGGTTAGATAATATTCATTATGCAGTAGAAGATATTAATTGTAAAGGAGACATGGAATTATTTCTGCTCCTACCTCATTTGCATCTAGGTAGCAAATAGAGAACAAAATTGTCATGAAGAAGAGTACTTTTCCAGACTTCTTAAAATTCTTGGTAAAGTGTTCTTGTACTTGACAAGATCCTAATAATTTGTAATGAAATAAGGGAAGTTATTTTAATCAATGTACCCGGTAATAAAACATATGGAGATAACGAACAGAAAACAATATTTATGTATTCTTTTGCTTATAAGCAAGCTCACCGCAGCTTGTTTTTGATAATTTTGTTTAAGTCAAATAAAACACTTTCATAGAGATGAATATCATCTATTAAGAATGACGGTATAAATGTGAACATTTTAACAAGCAAGAAGGGGATCATATTCACAAGCTTTGATTATCAGTTACGAAAATATGATAATGTCTGATCCTCCAAAAAGGACTAGAAAAGAGTATCTGTAAGACAAGACAATCAAACCATCATATGAAAAAGTTAGCAAAAGGATGGCACATCAAAACAAAATAGGCCAAAGATAGTAGTGACGCAAAATATATAAAAACAGTATAAACAAATTGAGTCAGAATTAATCAAACAATTATATGACTTCACATGACACATTAATACCCATTTTAAGGGATAGGAATGCAGGGGTGAAGGAGAGTCTACAAAATAGACGTGCCTCATGTTATCGTGGTTACAACTGAATGACTCGCTGAGCTGACCACGTGACCTTACACCTTCTATTACATGTTTTCCATCAGCCAAGGCGTGGATCTAAGAATTTTTACAATTTACGAATATTAATCCAACCTGAAACCTCCAAATAAGTTATCGCATTCAATACATAAATACAACTATTATTTTAAAAATTGTTGTTTATTGAAGGGTCATTTGAATAAGAGAATAATACATAATCAAAACAAGACAAGGATATTTTATCTTAGTACCATGAATTTTCTCTGAAGTTCAAGGGAGGGCAATTAGTGGAAGATGTGATGGGTTTATTAATTGCGAAGTATTTTATTTTGTTTAGTCTGAATGGTGAAATTTGGACAATTATGAGAAGTATATGCAAAGAGGATTTATTTCGCTGATCTCTTAAATTTAACTTCTTGCTTTTGATAAAACATACCTATCTATAATTTTTTTTAAATTGCATACTAATGGATTCTTCATAGTGTTGTTTAAATTCAGCTAACCTTATTAGGTCCTCAAAACTATTACTTTTAATGTAAAGAAATTTATACACGTTTGATTTGTTCTTGGTAGATTTCCTCCTTCATTTTATACCTGTGTTCACCTGGGGCCGACAACATGACGGGGACGTCCACGTCGATGGATGGGGGTGTGAATGCAATGTGAAAAGGACGACATTTCATGAACATTTCGTTTCAACTTATTTCCGGTGAATCAAAATGGATTTTAAATAAATATCAATGTTTACAACTAAAAGCTGTTGATCTTGTTTATGAAAACAAAATTATGTTCCGTACTTTTATTTGTTTTTAATGACCGTAAATTTTGGGGTCAGTGCTACAGTGGTAATGAAATATATGGAGATAACAGCAGTATTCCATATCAAAAGTCCATAAAACAATACAAAATAGGAGCAGAGCAAATACAGACCTCCAAAACTCGGGGAAGAAGGTGCGTGCTGTGTTTTGGTGATATAAGCAAAGCGTTTGACAGGGTTTGGCATAAGGGTTTGCTTTATAAACTTCGATAAGCTGGGGTAGGAGGGAAACTTTACCATTGGTTCGAAAATTATCTTCGAGGTCGTAAACAAAGAGTTGTAATAAACTCATCCTCATCAGGTTGGTGCAATATTGAGGCCGGCGTGCCCCAGGGTTCAATATTGGGCCCACTGTTATTCCTTGTATATGTTACAGTAAATATTTGTAATCAGGAATTTCATGTATTTCCTGAATTTTAGGAAATACATGAAATTCCTAATCTGCTTAGGAAATACATGTATTTACTGATTTCAATTAGGAAATACGCGTATAAACTGAATTTTTCAATACTTTTTACACGTATTTACTGACTGTATTTTGGTGAGATAATCTAAATTATGAATCATAAAATATAAACAGATGCACAGCATATTCAATGTTTATATCAGTTAACATATCATGTGAATACCGGTTACTAATATTTTGAATAAACTTTTATCTATTCATAAAAAAAACCCAGTTTTTGTGAATACATGTTTTACCAAAAATACATATGATGATACACTGCTTTCATTTCTCTAAAAAAAAAAAAATAAAATCTGGATCAGATACATCATTCTAATGTTGAAAGCTCCAAAATAATTACTTCCTTATAGATATATTTGAATTGTGAATATCAGGGAATCCGTTATACAAAGGAAAAACCTTGATTAAAGAAGACACATAAAGGGGGTTTTGTCCTTCGAAATATTTTTAAAACATTAATTGATTAAATGAAGACAATGAAGAAGTATATTTTTAAAGATTCTTTTACTTAACAAAATGTTTCAATACACGAAGAAATCTTTCTTCCAAAAATATTTTTCTATTGGGTGTGAATTTAAATTAAAAAAAAGTTTCTGTAAAAAACATAAGTCATCACAGGAGGATGGGAATACATTTAGGCATTCCTTCTTAAGGATCATTGGTACTCTGATAAGCTTTTAAGAGAGATAACTCTTAATGACATAAATGTCTATGTAACGGACCTGAGCCAATCGCAACTTCTCGGGCCTTTCCGACAAGCGGAAAAACGACCTCGAATGTATATGGAAGACGCCATGACAACCCTCCTTTTTCACGATCTTTGAAATAAATGCATGGAGACCTTTTATTTGTAGAATAAGGAGTTTAACTTTATTCAATGTTATGATATTATCTAAAATATACTATAGAAGGGACTTTTAACTTCGTATTTCCGATATTTGAATAAACAGGAAGTGTATAAATTTTTAACATCCGGTGATGTTAATACATTCGAGGTTGTTTTTCCGAACTCTGACGCATGTGACGGAAAGACCCGAGATGATGCGATTGGGACCTGAGCTACTTGGATCTCACGTACAAGTACTTTTAAATACCTACGCGGGAATAACCCATGTAGTACTCTGATGATTAACGAGAATAACCCGCAAATAAAGATCTATAATAACACAAGAATTACCTGTGTTTGGACTCGTAAATAACTACGGGGAAGTTAAATGAAAAGCCTTATTTAAAGTTTACAAATTTATTCAATAAATAAAAGTCACAATATGTATTAATTAATATTCAATTACAATAAAATTCACTGGACGTCAGGAATCACCCGAAGTCACAGTGAAACACTACACTAACAGTAACACAACCTTCGTATTACGTTAATACGATAAAAGGGGGGGGGGGTGCACTAAACGAGAATGACCCGAATAGTGAATAATAAATACTATAGAAATACCTTAGAATAACCAAAGTATTTCTGAACGAATCTACACAATCTATAAAAGCTATTTAAAGCAAGAAATTTATCTCTATAATTTCTATATCAAATCCTAGCCTTAATTCCTGCTTGAATATTCCTATAAACGCAACTAGATTATCACTTTAAATTGATTGAATTCCTAAAATCTATCAAAAATAAACAATTATTTACACGGAAAGACTTCAAGACTCACTTTCAGTCAAACCGTAACAAAATTATATAATCGTTTAATATCGAGATAAACCCAATATAAACGTCCTAAGATAAATACTAGTAATTAATAGTGATACGAGATTAACCCGTAATCACTATAAGAAAAATTGATGAATAAATTCAAAAATTACTATATTCCTATTGAAAAATTCTAAGAATCAAATAAAACACCCTCTAACCTCAAAATCTAAACACCGAGTCCCCCGGCAATGCTTTACTCTCGTTTTTATAGCTCTGGAGAGTCCCCCCGGAGACCCACACGCTTCCCTAGGGACGACCGGCAGATCTCCGGTACCACCGGCAGTCACCGGCAATAATCATTGTCAAATAATGTTTAATAATAACAATAGATAATTGACATAAAAATATGACAATCATAATGTAAAACATTTATACAATATGACAATATCCCCTAAGTATTAGATTTCGATAAAAATGCTTAGTACAGAGAAATTACAATTAGAATCGGGCATAATATACGGCAAATTAATCATCATGATGGCGGTTTCTATAAATAAAGTTTCAGAACCAGAAACGATATTTACAACAAATCTAGCGTATACAATATTGATATTAATCCAGGATAATAAAATTATAATCATAAGATTTATACAATATGACAATATCCCCTAAGTATTAGATTTCGATAAAAATGCTTAGTACAGAGAAATTACAATTAGAATCGGGCATAATATACGGCAAATTAATCATCATGATGGCGGTTTCTATAAATAAAGTTTCAGAACCAGAAACGATATTTACAACAAATCTAGCGTATACAATATTGATATTAATCCAGGATAATAAAATTATAATCATAAGATTTATACAATATGACAATATCCCCTAAGTATTAGATTTCGATAAAAATGCTTAGTACAGAGAAATTACAATTAGAATCGGGCATAATATACGGCAAATTAATCATCATGATGGCGGTTTCTATAAATAAAGTTTCAGAACCAGAAACGATATTTACAACAAATCTAGCGTATACAATATTGATATTAATCCAGGATAATAAAATTATAATCATAAGATCATTCTCTTCTAGACATGTAAGTACAGTGAATAATACATTAAATCCATTATAAATTCCATATCATCGATTGTCAACTTAGAGATGTCATAATTAAAAATGTAAACAAGTTAAAAAAAAAAAAGTGACATTTTGTCTGTTTATTGCAAAATGTAAACAGTTTAAAACAATTTAAACATGTAGATTGTTTAAAACAACATAAACAAACAAGTCTTTATTTACAGGCAATCAGCGTGTCGGTTTATTTATTTCATCCGTCAGTTAGATGCGCGTCGGTTTCTTTGTGTTTGAGTTGTCATTTATTTTTTTTTACATGCTTGCTATACAGTTGCAATTTTTGCATTGATTAGTGAAATACTTGCATGATTTGGTATTTATGGGTCATTATCATCATGGCAGAGTTCTCAGAGACAGAAAAGTCTGACTTGTTGTCTACATTTCAGGCATTAGAGATCAAACCAGAAGGTAGTACCCCTGAAGAATTTAAGAATTGGGTTTTAAAATATGCTGATTCCTTAAAGAAGGAATTACCCATGCCGTCTGATCATGCTAGTCCTGGTATTGACCATGTCCTTACCCCTTCTACTCCTAACCCATTTCTCGGTGACCATGTCCCTCCCAGTCCTAACCCATTTGCCCATGACCTTACCCCTCCCAAGCCTAGTCTATTTGCCCATGACCTTACCCTGCCCACTTCCTCGACCCACATTCCTTTGAGTGGTGTCCCTAAAATATCAGGGTTTGCAGGTGACAAAAAGGGTGATATTTTATATGACCAATGGAGATACGAGGTAAAGTGTTTGCAAGCAAATGATTTTTCAGAGAACATTATTTGTTTAGCGATCAGGAGATCATTGCGTTCTCCAGCTAGTAGGGTATTAATGCGTCTAGGACCAAATGCAACCGTGGAGGAAATTTTAAATAAACTAGACAGCATTTATGGTATTGTGGAAGAGAAAGAAACACTACTTGCCAACTTCTATAGTGCGAAGCAAGGAGAAAGTGAGGATATCTCAACATGGGGATGTAGACTAGAGGATCTGCTCAGCAAAGCTGTCATGCGAGGACAAGTTAAACAAGGCGATGAAAATGAAATGTTAAGGAACATGTTCTGGAATGGAATGAAGCCTAGTTTGAAGGACATATCAGGCCATTTACACGACAAATACCTTGATTTTGATGAACTGAGAATGGCAATGAGAGTAATCGAACAGGACAAAGAGAAAAGAACTGAATCAAAGCCTATACCATCAAAGAGAGTTACTGTAGACAGAAAGCAGGAGGACAGATGGCTTAAGAGGCTTAGTGAATAGACTGTCAACGGAGTTAGAGGAGATGAAAAGAGAAAGGAGAATTGATCAGTATAGAGGCAGAGGAGTGACACGAGGAAATTACACTCCTAGATTTAGAGCTCCTCATAGATTCAGTACACCATACAGATATCAGGCTCCTCAGATGCAGCAAAATACCAGATTTCAGAATCCACAATCAACAGCCTCTGAGGAAGTTGTATGCTGGAGATGCGGCCAACAAGGTCACCTCCAAATTGGATGTCGAGTTAAAGTCAACCATTACAGAGGACATTTAAACGGACGTCGACCGTCGGTAAGGGGCCAACGATAGGTCGAAGATTACAGAGCCCCATGTACCAGCCGAAATTGATTGGTGAATCAACAGAGACAGACATCCTGATTTCACAGATGAAAGCTAGAGCCTTACTAGATACAGGATCAACAGTATCTACAATTTCAAGATCATTTTATGACGACAATCTGCAAGAAAATCCTATCCATCCAATACAAGATTTCATCAACATCGAGTGTGCAGATGGAAATTCTCTTTCTTACCTAGGATACATTGAAACAGAAATTCAGCCAATGGGAATTCCCAACTCTCAACCATTACCATGCCTTTTCTTGATTGTACCAGATTCAAATTACAGCAAATCAACTCCAATATTATTAGGAACCAACATCATCAACTTATTTCTTAACAACACTCATCAGCAGTATGGAGAGAAATTCTTGCAGGAAACACCATTACAAACACCTTGGTATTTAGCATTTAGAAGTTTACAGCTGAGAGAAAAAGCATTAATGAAGCAGAATTTTAGATTAGCCGTAGTGAAATCAGCCGAACAACAGACAATCACCATCCGTCCAAATAGCCAAGTAGTGATTAATGGGTATGCAGATAGGAAGATCCCATACCACTCAACTTGTGCATTGCTACAATCAACAAAATACTCAAGAATTCCAACAGATCTTGACATTGAACCATCTGTCGTCAACTTCAACTTCAAAGAAAATCAAGTCATACCAGTGAACATCAGTAACTTGACAACAAGAACAGTGACTGTTAATCCAAAGGCAATACTTTGTGAGATACAACCAGTATCCATCATAGATCAGCCTCAACATCTACAACAGGAGGAGATAACTCATTTACAGGATGTGAAAATATCTACTGACAACTTATCATCAAGTCAGATACAGGAAGTACATGAACTACTCAGAGTGTACGAGGATATATTTTCAAAAGGCGAGACTGATATAGGATATAACGACACCATAAAGCACCGAATTGACTTACTAGACGAACAACCTTTCAAACAGAGAACACGGAGAATACCACCTGCTATGTTTGAAGAGATCAGAAACCATTTACAGATGCTTCTAGATTCCAACGTCATAAGAAAATCAAGTTCACCATTCTCCAGTAATGTGGTCTTAGTTAGAAAAAAGGACAACAAATTAAGGATGTGCATAGATTACAGACAACTTAACCAGAGGACTAAGAAAGATGCATATGCCTTGCCCAGGATAGAAGAAATCCTTAATGCTCTTTCAGGAAACAGTTACTTTTCAGTTTTGGATATGAAGTCCGGGTACCATCAGGTAGAGATATTAGAAGAACATAAAGAGCGTACAGCCTTCACCGTAGGACCTCTTGGATTTTACGAATTTAATAGACTACCATTCGGACTATCAAACAGCCCTGCCACTTACCAACGGCTGATGGAGAGCTGCTTAGGAGACTTACATTTGAATATTTGTTTTATTTTCCTCGACGACTTAATCATATTCTCAAGATCATACGAAGAACACATGCACAGATTACAACTTGTTTTTGACAAACTAAGGGTATCAGGTCTCAAACTTTCACCAAAGAAGTGTAACCTATTTATGAGGAAGGTAAAGTATGTGGGCCACATTGTTTCCGAGGAAGGAATAGAGACAGACCCAGAGAAGGTACAGAAAGTCCTGGATTGGCCCATTCCAAGAACACCTGAAGAAATAAGAAAGTTTATTGGTTTCATTGGGTATTATAGGAGATTTATCCCCAATTTTAGTAAAATATCAAAGCCATTGACAGAAATGATGCCGAAAGCCAACAGTAAGAAGGACAAAAAGGGAAAACAAGCAGCTAAGGAATTTAAATGGGGAACAGAACAACAACAAGCCTTCCAACATCTTAAGCAACTCTTGACAGAACCACCGATTCTTGGATATGCTGATTACAATCTTCCATTTGAGCTACATACAGACGCCAGTAAGCTAGGACTTGGAGCTGTACTGTACCAGGAACAACAAGGAAGAAAAAGAGTCATCAGCTACGCCAGCCGCAGTCTAAGTCCTACAGAGAAGAACTATGCAGCGCATAAATTAGAATTCTTAGCTTTGAAATGGTCGATTTGTGAGAAATTTCATGATTATCTTTATGGACATAAATTCACGGTACTGACGGACAACAATCCCCTGACATACGTACTGACGTCAGCCAAACTTGACGCAGCAGGGCATAGGTGGTTAGCAGCATTATCTGTTTATGATTTCAGTATTATTTACAGGCCTGGTAAACAGAATCAAGACGCAGATGCCCTGTCCAGAAGACCAACTAATGATAATTTTCAGTCCATTTCTACAGATTCCATCAAAGCCGTATGTAAAGCAGTTCATGCAGAGCCACTTGTTACTACTTTGTCTTTAGATACTTCTATTATTGATCAAAATTTTTCTCAACAGGATGTTATTGACCAGCAGATAGATTGGTGTAGTGTTCAGAGAAACGACCCGACTGTTAGATCCTGGATTCATCATGTAAATCTACAGAAGAAACCTAGACTTGAGGACTTACCATTTCATCCTCATTCACAGGCATTAGTTAGGAATTTCAATAAGCTTAGACTTATCAATAATATTCTTTACAGGGAAACAACTTCATTTGACAACGTGAATCAACAGTAAAGAATAGAAAAGAATAAAGCTTTAACGGAAAACTATCATTTATAACTTATTTAATAGTTTATTAAGTTTATATTATTTATATTTAATATTTATTTTACTTCATTTAAAATCACTCCAACTTTTATTATTTTAAATAAAAGTACCTCTACTACATAATTATAAGAAATTTAACCATTTATGCGATCTACAAATGGGGGAAAATACAAAGTACAAACAGAGTAACACGAATCCAATATAAAACAATCCGCATCATTGTCACAATCGTGACATTTTCCCCCTCTTAAAAACTTTGGTGTCCTCACCAAATTCTTAAGATTAAAAAAACAACAATGTTTGTCTATATACACAGATAATTTCTCAATACATTTATCCGTCAATTAGGGAATAACTATCTTCTAATTTGGTATTTGCGACCGTTAATGCTGATTTAACGGTCGCAAACAGAGTTTTACCGGCGACGCGTAAGCGGAGCCGGTAAAACGGGTGTTTGCGACCGTTAAATCAGCATTAACGGTCGCAAATACCAAATTAAAAGATCAGTTATTCCCATTCTAATGCAATCCATGCATTTTGTTTGTTGTTTACGTCTTATTTAGATGAATGTTGTTACATGAAATACGTCACGGAGCTTTGTGTTTTGCATCGCTCTATTATGACGTCACAATGAAAAAGCTTTCACGCTCGTTAATGCTCGTTTTACTGCTTCAAACATCAGTGAATTAGCCAATCAAAAAGTGTTTTACAAAACAATTGCATTAGAATAATAAATTAACATTAAAAAAAAATGTACACTAGACAAAATCATATAATTTCCTCAGTTTCACAATCCTAACATTACTTCAATTGTTAGAAATTTTTCTTTTAATATACAACGATAAAAGCAAAATTACAAAATGCATAAGTATACCTAAACTCTGACCATACTTACACCACATTCTAACTAATTTTCTTCACTGAAGATTAATCAACGCTGGTCTGCTAGCCATTGTCAAAGGTCTTGTACACGAATCTTCCAGCACCATCTTGAATTCGACTCGCCTTTGTGAAAGGTATATTACAGCCATTCATAGAAATGAAACTGTCATTCAAATTGATAACTACAGGCCCAAGATGACTGTCCAACAAAATGTCCATTCCCAAGAGACATTCATCTTCTATTCCTGCAACAATTATCTCCCTTTTGAATGCTAAATTTCCTAACTGCACTGCAAATTCAGCCTTCCCTAAGACTTTAAGTGGATCTCCATTGACCGCTACAAGGCTTGAAGATTCCTTTAGCTCTGGTCTTCCGTTCCTTGGGAGTCTCCAAAATATTTCGTCGGATAATATAGTTCTTGCAGCCCCCTTGTCTGCTGTGAACTCTAATTTATCCCTTGAACTGTTCCCTGAACATAAATTCCATCCGCCTTGAGGAGCTCTCTCCTAATGTACTCCCTCTGAGTACACAGTTCCTCTTCCTTTGAAACGTCCCTGACGCAAGGCTGGAATTTCCCATGGTTTTCAATTTTATCCCCCGACTCATCTAAATTTCCACTTAAAATAGGTTCAGTTAAAATTTTACAGTCATTTTGGCCTTTGTTACTTTGGGTCGTCTCGTGGCCTCCGGAGCTGACCCTTTCTAGTTTAAAAGTTTCTTCTGTTTGTCTCCGCAATCGTTATCCAAGTCTACATTCCATGTTGATTGATGACTTGGTTGAAATTCTGGTGCATAAGGTGACATTGTACTTGTAGCTTGGCTTTGGTTTGTCTCTGGCTGTTCATCTTTACTTGGTAGAGATGATGACATGGTATTCTCCGGAGTTTTACTGTACTGTGATCTCTCTGTCCTGTGAAAATTCCTATGCGGACACTCTCGGGCATAATGTCCGGGCATGTTGCAAATAAAGCAATTCCCTTTCGTCATCTTCACGGAATTTGCATTTCCCTTTTCAGCATAGCAATTGTCTCCCTTTCCATAAGACTTAGACTGTCTAATTGGGCCTCTCTCTTCATTGGTGTTTAAATTGGATGTCACTGACATATAAGCAGCTACCAGCTGTACTGCCTCTTCAATTGTTGATGGGTCTTTGTGTAGTTCGATATATTGCCTTGCCTTTGAATCCCATAAACCTTGCAAAAATTTTGAAATCAAGTCTTCCTGTCTGGTGCTGGCATTTCTACTCGGGTGAGCCCAGTCATAAAGACGCTTAATGTCAGCAGAATACTCTTCAAGACTTTCATCTTTTCCTTGTCTTTTGTTGTTGAATTGAGTTTTGTAGACTCTCTTATTTTCCAGTGTTCCAAATCTTGATCCTATTTCTGCGATTAAGGTCTCATAGTTCCCTATAGTCTCCTTCTTCAGCTGACCAAAAACAAAATCAGCTGCATTTCCCTGTATTCTCGGTAATATCTGTTGTAACTTCTCTTTAGCAGTCCACTCGGCTAACTTGGCTACAGACTCGATGCGATCCAGCCAAACTCTCCATTTTTCGGAACCTATGTAAGGCGGAAGCTTACAGTCAAGCTTGTGATAATCTGACTTCTTGGACTCGAACAAATCCCTAGTGGTGATTGAGTTGATAGATTGCTCATTTTCAGACTGTTCTGAATCTTCATTTGATTCCTCATGATTGCTTTCCTTAGGTTCTGTCTCTGACTTGTTGTTGTTTGAATTGATTCTCGATATTCTAGGTTTCAACTTGCTGTTTGTAGTATGTGTCTGGCTGTCCACTTGTGCGAGATTTCCACAAATGGTCTAATCAATTTTTAGTTACCTTTAATCCACAAAAAACTGAAAGCTTAACAATCAGTACCAAACGTAACCGAACTTCACACCCAGACTTGTATTTGAATGGACAAAAGATAAGTGAAGTGTCACATCATAAACACCTAGGATTACATTTTTCAGACAACGGTCAATGGTCATATCATGTTAGTGTTGTCATGGCTAAAGCATCGTCTAAGTTACACATTCTAAGACGACTCAAAATTTTATTAAACAGAAAATCCTTAGAAAAACTATACTTCTCATTTGTAAGACCCGTTATTGAGTATGTAGATGTAGTTTGGGACAATATCCCCAATGATTTAGCTGATAAACTCGAAAAAATTAACATTGAGGCTGCTCGCATAGTCACAGGTGCGACTAAACTAGTAAGTTTTTAAAAATGATCTTTTTCGAGAAGTTGGGTGGGATACGTTGCACGATCGAAGACAAAAACATAAAATAATCAAATTTCACACCATGGTTCATAGAATTGTGCCTAATTATTTATCTTCTTTATTCCTTTTAAGAATTAATGAAACACACCATTATCCTAAAGGACGATCCCACTACATTACTAAACGGAAGTTTAATACAAACCACTATGCACAATCTTTTCTACCATCCACTACAAAGCTTTGGAACGAACTTCCAATAAATGTCCAAGAAAATCCCTCAGTTTCAAATTTAAAACGCGTGCTTAACATAAACTGTTATAAAACCCCAAAATAAGAATGTCCTCTATATACTGACTTAAGGAAAAAACTCATTGTCCCATTAGGACCAGTCACTTTAAACATACTCTTATTTGGAGATTCAAATAAGAATTATTCCTTCAATACCAACATATTTCAACATGTACATCAATTTATTTCTGCCTCTAAAAGATTTGTAACTTGAATGTTACTTGTGGTCGTATTGTTGTTATTGTTTGATCCTGTACTGTATTGTATGAATGTTTATTCCTCATTTACTATTATTGTTAATTCATGTTATGATATATCTCTCTACAGTTTTTTTTTCTCATTTTTGTTTCATCTTTATTTTTTCAGTTATTTTTCCTATTATACCTGTCATTCAACAAGGACAAATGTTTACTTATAGTTTAAGGTAGTCCGATCCTCATGTTTTTAAAATTAGCATTTAAGTTATCAAAAATACTCATACAAGTATCTCCGAATCCACAAAGTTATGAAAAATTATCAACAATATTTCTTTAAAGTTGAATATGAAAGTTAATCATATTATATAGGGAAAATTGTCAAATCAATGATATTTCTGCAGAAAAAACGAATTGGAATATCAGTGATGCAATTTCTAATTGCTTTCTTTTATTTTTGATATATACAGTAATGTGAATGATGTAGCCGAAAACATGATGCCTGGCCTGTTTGCAGACTATTTGCAGACGATAATTCTTTACAAAAAAGCTCGAGTGACGTGCGTCTCATTGAACATCATCTAAATCATGACTTAAAAATTCTGGATGAGTGGTTCAAAAAATGGTTATTGAAATTTAATCAAAGTAAAACAAAAGTATTATTTTCAGCTTAAAAAATACAAACCAGTTACCTGAATTATTTTTTGGAGACCGATGGTTAGAAACACTGTTCAAATTACAATACTCGAAATTCATTTGATGAATCTCTACCTAATTAAAGGTTATTGGCCAAAAACTGTCCATTCTGTGAGAAGAAAGAACTGTTGGAGGGCCGTTAGGCCCGACAATAGTTCTTTTTTCTCACAGAATGGATAGTTTGAGGCCTATAACCTACTTAAAACATTTACCCTATTGTGTTCATAATGTCCTCTCTTAGAACTTCATTTCCCCTGGTTTTCAATTTCCTCCCCTGATTCATCTAAATTTCCACTTAAATAAGGTTCGATTAAAATTTTACAGTCATTTTGGCCTTTGTTACTTTGGGTCTTCTCTTGGCCTCCGGAGCTGACCCCTTCTAGTTCAAAAACTCCTTCTCTCCGTCTCCGCAAACCCTAGCCAAGTCTACATTCCATCTAGATTGATGACTTGGTTGAAATTCTGGTGCATCAGGTGACATGGTACTTGTAGCTTGGCTTTGGTTCGTCTTTGGCTGTTCATCTTTACTTGGTAGAGATGATGACATTGTATTCTCAGGAGGTTTCCTGTACTGTGATTTCTCTGTCCTGTGAAAAATTCTATGCGGACACTCTCGGGCATAATGTCCAGGCATGTTGCAAATGAAGCAATTCCCCTTTGTCTTCTTCACAGAATTTGCATTTCCCTTCTCAGAATAGCGTTTGTCTCCCTTTTCATAAGGCTTAGCCTTTCTAATAGGGCGTCTCTCTTCATTCATGATCAAATTGGATGTCACTGACATATAAGCAGTTACCTGCTGTACTGCCTCTTCAATTGTTGATGGGTCTTTGTGTAGTTCGATGTACTGCCTTGCCTTAGTATCCCATAGTCCTTGCAAAAAGTTTGAAATTAAGTCTTCCTGTCTTGTGCTGGCATCTGTGCTAGGGTGAGCCCAGTCATAAAGACGTTTAATGTCAGCCGCATACTCTTCAAGACTTTCTTCTTTTCCTTGCCTTTTGTTGTTGAATTGAGTTTTGTAGACTCTCTTATTTTCCAATGTTCCAAATCTGGATTCTATTTCTGCGACTAACTTATTATAGTTCCCTGTAGTCTCCTTCTTCAGCTGACCAAAAACAAAATCAGCTGCATTTCCCTGTATTCTTGGTAATATCTGCTGTAACTTCTCTTTAGCAGTCCACTCGCCTAACTTGGCTACAGACTCAAAGCGGTTCAGCCAAATTCTCCATTCCTCGGAACCTGTGTACAGATCACTCCAAGGGGAATAGAGCATGTCCAACAATGACAACTCTACAGAGGATGAAAATGACTCAGACACCCAAGCTAGAATATCATCGCCTATACGCAAAATAAGAAGATCAAAAAGGACTGTACGTCAGCAAAGAGAGATAATCCCTACAGACACAGAACTGTCAGAACCACTCACACAGTCATCAGAGAATAATTCTGCCACAGACCCTATGAAGCTAATGATGGAACAGATTGCCTAGACAATGAAAGCCATGCAGAATATGATGGAAGCAACTACTCAAACTCTCAGACAAGTAAGCAACCAGACGATGAAAGTCATGCAGAATATGATGGAAGCGACTACCAGAAATCTCAGAGAAGTGAACAGCCAGACACATACTACAGACTGCGAGCTGCAGCCTAAAATATCAAGAATCAACTCAAATAACAAGTCAGAGACGGGAACCACAGAAATACTTTGGTTATTCTAAGGTATTTCTAGTATTTAATACTTACTATTCGGGTCATTCTCGTTTAGTGCGCCCCCCCCCCTTTTATCGTATTAACGTAAAACGAAAGTTGTGCTAGTATACGTACTTTCACTGTGAAATTGGGTGATTCTCGACTTCCAGTTAATTTTATTGTTTTATTGTAATTAAATATTGATTTGTACATATTGTGACTTTTATTTATTGAACTAGCTGAAATCCCGCGCAAGCGCGGGGAATATTCTTTTTTTTTTTTTACTGCTCTCAGCTAGAACTAATTTCCAACAACTATCTGAGATTTATTACACAGGAATAGGCCTACAGCATGACGAAATACTTCAAAATTCTACAATTAGTATAGCAGCAGAAATAAATGATTATGAGAATACACTCCTTTTTGTTGTTTTCCTTTACTTCTACAAATATCATTTTCATTAAAGGCCTTTTCTTCTGACATGTTATAAAGCAACTTTATTCTGTACGTTTTACAGTTTTACATGCACGGATCTAGAGGGTGTCCTACGGACCCCCCCCCCCCCCCCCCCCCCCCCCCCCCCCTTGGAATTTGCAGAATTATTTTATGTACATACTAAACCAAGTAAAAGTGACCTTGGACACCTCTCCAAAAAAAAAACCCTTCCTCGAAAACACAGATCTATGTGGTATTGGTATGTAAGTCATTAGAATCATTGAAAGTCGTTCACTACACCCTATACCCCATACCAAGAAATAGGTTCTTTTTACTTTCTTTTCAAGAAATTTCTGGAATGGAATTTTTTTGATTGGGATGGACCCCCCCCCCCCCTTTTTGTTAAAAAAAAAAATCTGGACCCGCGCTTTGTAATGTACCATCTTATACATTATGTACTACAGGTGCTCATTGGCATTGTCTTTTTATAAGTTAGAAACTTTATTTTAATATAGATTGAGCTATATTATTGCTTATTATACTTCAGATGATCTGCTTCCATTTACGTCAAGGATAAGAGAATGAATGTACACAGCTAACTATAATTTTCAGATATTTGTAAGCATTTTAAAATATTGACAAAAGCTTTGTTTTCATCCCATATGTACATACGGACAAAAAAGGTATAATTTAAGAAAAAAATACTGTATGTAGAATACCCATCAAAGAACACATTAAAATACCATTTTGAATGTCTAAATAAATACACGTATGGCCATTTATCGACATTTTTTTTTTATAAAACACAGCTTACTAAGATATATTCATAAACTCACTGTGTTACCAATTTCTTTTACATTTATTTCCATGTCAATTCATAATAAACAATCGCCTCGATTTTCTTTTTTAAATCGGGTTCGATGTCAACTGACTTTCTAGAACTTTCAACAAATAGCGAGATCGGACATAAACGGAAAGGATTTGTATATTTTGTTTTTTAATCAATGATCAGAGCTAATTTCTTTTTTATCACTTAAATTAAGTTTTGATTGAATAATTCATTAATGACGTCTTGTGAAATAAATAAGCGCTTGTTTGTCGTCAGTTTTTTTTAAATGCCAGTTACTTAGATCCGCCACCACTTTACTCTCTTTAGTGCTATTTCGAGGCTGTTAACCGAAAGTGAAAGTAGACTTTTAATTAAATTTACGATAATTACTGTGCAAATGAAATCTGAATATAGTTTACGGACATCATCTTATACCTAGTGTATTCCTACAGGCTTAAGTAAGAACTTTTGTGCAGCCGTTTCAGAGTTTATTTGCAAAATTTGTTAATTTATAAGTATAGATAAATTTGTCTCCCTTTTCATAAGGCTTAGCCTGTCTATTAGGGCGTCTCTCTTCATTCATGATCAAATTGGATGTCACTGACACACTTTGGTTATTCTAAGGTATTTCTAGTATTTAATACTATTCGGGTCCTTCTCGTTTAGTGCGCCCCCC
>PRKT01000119.1:6586-21812 GCA_003671525.1 Saccostrea glomerata
GTTGATTATATTTTAAATTAATCCTCTCCGATTTTAATGCACACCAACCACCGTTCTGCGCATGCGCGAATGACGTGATATTGGTCACGTGACCCCCTCCGTAGCGTTCTGTCACAAAAGTTGAAAGATTTTTCCGAGTTTTATATTTCTTTCCATGTGAGTTAATTTTTAAGACAAGAACAGTTCATTTGTCAGAAATGGTCATATCTCGGCAACAGAATGGGTGGATAATAATATTCTTTCCAAAAATAAGCATGACGACCATTAAAACACAAGTCTTCTGTCTCAGGAGAGACCTTTATTCAAGGTGGACAGAGAATGGGTGCATCCTTTTAATCATATCTAATATGTTTAAAATCTAAAGTAAACGATATCTTAGGTATTCAATACTTATATCATTGTTCAAATATTCAACTATTTTTCAAAGTGCTAATTGGAGGTCTTTAATAGCAAATTGCTTAATTAAAAATACATATCTTTTCAAACTTGCTTTCACTGGGCAAGACAACAAGTATCATTTTTAACCATCTGCCTTCCTTCACTAAAACGATTAATCCAATCATTAATTGAATTTATAGGAACTCATTTATCTCAATAAACTGTATACAAATTATTATATGATACTGTAGAGGGATTTCTAAGATATACAATAAATTGTACAGTCGTTTGTTGAACGAGTTCGACTGAAACAACCATTTTTCGTCACAAGTGACCTAACTAGTGACGTCATTTTCACATTGTGACGTCACAAACAAGGAGAGAAACTTTATTCAGCATATGCTATTTATAGAACTTGTGTATGGCCATGTGTGTACCGAATTTCATTCTAATCTGAATTGTGGTTTTGTAGATATAGAGATAGTTTGCGAACTTTTTGATCACCACTCGTATTTGAATTCCTAATCTTCATTAGAAACTTGATTGCTCAATGTGACCCCATGCTACACCTGGAACAATCTCTAATCTAAACTACATTAAGATGTTTCCAAATATATATGATTTTTCATGGTTTTGCACTTCTGGAGAAGATTTAAATTACAAATAATTTTCTTTAAGCAAACGTTGACCTGCTGTAGATCCTTTATTAAGCCTTCTAGCTTGTCATTGTCTTCCAGTAGACTTTGCAGTTCATTATTGTCCAGATGCTGGAATATTCCCGTGGCTGCTTCCTCATCCACAACCAACTGCTTAGCTTCACTGGCGTAACTCATCACTAAGGTTAAAATTTATGTTCACTCAGTCATCACTTTGTCCAATACTACAAAAAAGTATATATGGATCAGATTCAGTTGACCTTATCCCATGTAGCACTACATGTGTACCTTCTTTTAATCAACATAATCACTATGAATTTCCCATCCATGCTTTACATGTGATTCAACACAAATCCACTTTAATTTCAATGGATTTAACTACATGACTGACCTTGTGCAAAACTGACACCAGTGCCATTAAGTAATTGCTGACCCACTAAATTTGAGAAAGGAAAGAAGCAGAAAATCAGGGTCAAGGACTTATGGAGTAACAAGTCACTCTGTCAGTTAGTAATATATGGAGTGGACATATGTTTTGATTATGCATTAGTCATTTCACATGGCCACTGCTCTTACTGTAAACAAGAGACACCTTAGTACATGTATAATACAACACATTAAAAAATCTTTTCAACAGAAGTACAAGAGAAAATAAAATACATGTATACACTGAATCAGATATATGAAGCTGTGTTGCACCAGAACAAGAATCAACAAAATATTTATTATGGTCCTCAGTAACACATTTTAAAGAAGATCTATGAGTTTGCTAGAACATTGCCTTGGAATGTAAGAGTCCAAGGTTATATAAAGAGCATAGTCACGTTAACTGAGTTTTTAGGTGTAATATGGGCCCAGTCCAACCCTACCCTGGGTACATCAAAAGTCTTTTTTTTTCAGGATGCTTTCATTTTCAAAAGTTCTATCTTGCATTGCTTGTCACAGGGGCTTGATCCCGGCATCTAATGGTCATTTATTAAAAATCATTTACTGTAAAATGTTTAAACAACACAAGGGTGAACACCATTTTGGACCCTTTCCTTGGTTCAACCTCTTTTTTTGTTTTATTTTCCATTATTTTACTGACTCAACATCTCAGATCTGTCAAGTATACTTCTAAGACATAATGCTTGAATTTTCCCCTTGGAGTTTCTACAATACACATTTCAGACTAACCATAATCCAAAAGTGCTCTTTAAGACAGTTGATATGGATAGAAAGTGAAAATACATTTGATAACCTCAGGGTTTTTGTACTATAGTTAAAAGCGCTGTTAATTATAAATTATGTCTTGGAAGAATCATTATTTGCCAGATATGAGGCAGTTAGTTAGAATAATCGAACTCTGTCTCAGGGAAAGGCCCTCACCACAGTTAGAATACATCCCATATATATACTTGCAATATAGCAAATTGGAGCAGATCTGCACCAAAATGATTTTGATAATATGATCCATATTTCATTTAATTTTTTCATTGTTTTTTCTCACTTCAAATTTACCTGCTATGTTTACATCTGAAACTCTCTGGATTGTTTGTAGTAAATGCACTGAGTTCGAGTTATCGCCCGTGTTTATTTTACTACATCGTGAATACATGAACAAATTCTATCATTAAACCAAGTCTGTAAGACAATAGAGCAAATCGCAAAATACCTAAAGGATTACATTGTTTGTGACGAGCTGACGCTTTGCTTGTCGAGAACTTTAAATACTACGTCACATTCTCGCCACATCAAAGGACGTAAACGAGATCGCGTCTCTCCCACGCTAAAGTCTGTCAGCTGCAACATACAGCTTGTTTTCGGGGTTCAAAAAATGGAGTAGACAGTCCCGATGTCGTTTTCTTGAATGTTACATGCAAAGTTTAAAGTTTTTTTTAACCTTGAATTTAAAAATGTAAAGATTTTTTTCAGTCCATTACGAATATTTTAATTGGTCGATTATTTTATTCTATTATCGCAAAATTTACTCTTTTTTTCATATTTGCGAACAAGTATAAAAGTCGAATAGTGCATGATTCATTGATCATTAGATTTATTAGTTACGCCTATCAACCCAAGTCATGCATGCTGAGACTGTTGCAATTTGGTACAAAATATACTGGTGAAAAATGGATACCCTCTTTCTGCGTATATTCGAGAGAAAAGATAAAGAGGGAAGGCCTGGGAAGACATGTCCATTTACCTTCAAATTTTAACGATTGAAGCTCAATTTATTTTTAAGTTTTAACGAATGTTGTATGTACAAGGTAATTAATACCAAACGACGGAAAATATCTAATTATCATGGGCGTCGGAAGCAAATTAAAGTGGGGGCTAAGGGTAAGAAATTTTTTTTAGACCTCCCAAAAAAACTCTGAGAAGCACAAAAAAAAAACAACACACACACAAAAACAAAAACAAGGGATGTGTATTTTCCAAACACAAAACTCCTATTTCGTGGGTATACCTACGCAGCAATGTTCAATGTCTATACTAAGTCTAACTTTGAAAAAGCCCCCCCCCCCACTCTTCGCTCGCCCAGTTTCGACGCCTATGTCAAAAAGCCTAAATCTAATTCCTAGAGATGGGCCTGGCAGATTTTGAAAAATAAATAGACTGTTCTCAAAAAAAATTTAAAATAAATGCACAATAATTTTCACGAATTGATATTTTTAGTATATACATGTACTAAAATAACATGAAACTGTTTACTTAAGCGGTTGTAAAGTATCTTAATTAAAACGTAAAGCCTTTCAATGAACCTTTCGAACAATATGTTTGAAACGAAAAAAAAGCAGGGAGGGTCCAGGGCTGGCCCTTATGTTATGTGCCCGTCAAATCTAACGTATTTGAAGGGAAAAACGAATCGGATTTAAACAAGACCATACCCCCTCCCCCTTACACTTTTGTAGCCAATTACTTGTCTGTGCTGTATGTAACACAACAAAGTTAATATCAATTGGTCTTTATTATCTCACCTGTGCTGAAAGCTCAAGTGACCTTTTCTGATCACATTTTGCCCGACGTCTGTTTATCCATCTTTAAACTTAATACATTTTTGAGTTCTTCTCTAGAACCACTGGGCCAATGTTAACCAAACTTACCACAAGGCATTTTTTGGTAAACGGTATTCAATTCAATTCAAATGAAGGGCGACTTCTTAGAGGAGATAATTCAGAAAGTGTGGAAATTTGCAATTGATGACATGTTTTAAAAATCATCTCAAGAAACGCAGTGCCAAGAATGTTGAAACTTATGGGAGAAAATTTCAAGAAGTGTAGATTCAAGTTTGTACACATATACTCCCATCCCCTTTAAAGGTAGATTGGGGCCACTTATGGATTTAATGGATTTAAACTTTCAATATTGAGCTGATTTCTGCTATTTTCTTAGCCACGGTGCTCAGGTAAGCTATGTAGCCCATGGGCCTCTTGTAGTTCTACTGCGTTAGTACAATATAAATATATATTCATTGAATCGCATTATTATTAAAAGTTGTCTTAGCATTCGATAAAGTTGTCCCACAGTTGCTGAAATCGCACCTGTTTTTTCCATTCTAACCCCCCGCATATATGGAGGATATGTTGCTGTTTGTACGTAGTGCTTAGTATGGGTTCCCTGTTATGGGTATTCACATGTTCTTACAGAAATCTCAGTTTTATAAAGGATTGCGAAAATGTGCTTTTGAGTACTTTTCTACATATTGCACATTATTTAAAATTTCTGCAGCAGTGCATGTATGTCGTATATGATCAATCAGACTGGATTTAATGTGTGCTTACTGATAATTAAAAAAACAGATACTGAGTGATAAATAAACGAAAATACCTGATCATATTTTAAACATCACTGATGCAATAGATTGAAATACATATATATTCAGCCACTGAAACGTGTCCTGGAGAGAGAGAGAGAGAGAGAGAGAGAGAGAGAGAGAGAGAGAGAGAGCTATTATACATGTATGTATTTTTTAAAGCAAAACTATGCACCCGTTCTAATTTAGTATTTTGACATGATTATTGACAATTGTGAATAGGCATACTTCTCTTCTTGACAGAAATGTTCTTTTATATATGGATATTTAAAGTACAAGTACATATTATACAGGTATAATACGGCTGTTTGGGGTATACATGTAAAAAAAAAATCTATGTATACTAAGTTCTCAAGTCTCAAGTTCATGGTTGGATACATAAACGGAATATTTCTTTTCCACAGAAAAATCATTTCACATCAACAGTACTAGTGATTTGAAACAATTAAATTAAATTGATCATGTACATCATTTTATATCACATGCCATATACACAAATGGTAAATGCTATAAAATTAAATTTTCACAGCTTTAATTTATTATGGACTCTTACAAATGCATATAATATAAATAATGCTCTTTTCAGACTGTTTCATAAGATTTTTGTTTTCTGTCCCCTTTTGTAAACCCGTTAAACGTCGGCGATGTGTATTGCAGCTGACCGACTTTAGCTTGGGAGAGACGCGATCTCGGTTACGTCCTTTGATGTGGCAAGAATGTGACGTAGAATTTAAAGTTCTCGACAAGCAAAGCGTCAGCTCGTCACAAACAATGTAATCCTTTAGGTATTTTGCGATTTACTCTATTATGTTAACAATAGAACTTTCTATCTATGAGGTGGTGGTGAGTCACTAAAATACTGTACAGGAAAATAAAATGAAAACAGAGGTTGAAGTGAGGAAGGGGTCCAAAATGGTGTCATCTCCCTTGAGTTGTTTTAGTATTACATATATGATTTTTGTAATAAATAATTATTATAATCACAATCCCGGAGCAAGCCCCTGTGGTGCTTTCTGAAATTTTTTTTACAGAAACATCCACACTTCTTTTACCTTTTCTTTTGTAACGGGTGAGGAGAAAATGCAGCCGACCAGACCAGGGTTTTGAACCAGGGCCCCCTGAAACTCCAGTCAGGTGCTCTACCAACTGAGCTATCTGGCCACCGGAGATCGAACCTGGCTGACTGCCACATTCCTCCCTCCTTAAAGGCAGAGATTTTCAAAAATACCTGGTCTGGGTAGCCCTGTCAATCAAGTGCATGAAGGTCCATCATTGGATGCTGGAACTTGATTGACAGTTACTTACTGGTGCCTGTGTATACCCTGTACACCTTGATTGGGAATCATGGTGACCTTCTAATTATTTTTTGATCCTTTGATGTTTACTGAACATGGTATACAGTATTACTGTATTACTATGAAATTTTAAAGATTGATAAAATATGAATTAAATATACCTTTAGTATTTGAAAGGATAATAATTTAATACACATTTTTAACGCATTTTTAAAGCCAAAAACTTAAACTTTAGTACAAAAACTTTTTTTTCAAATGAAATTTCCATATTATTTTTAATATGGTAGACATGTTATTGATAAAGTTCAGATCAGCACTGTGTAAAGTATTTAAATTAAAAAATAATGTTTCTAATCAAAATTATTATGCTTCCTGTCAGTTTGTCTCTATATAACCCATACCCTACTATTCTCGCATAGTGGTCTAAGGATTTATATAACGTAAGCATACTATGCCGAAATAGTGCACGGCCGTATTTTCTGAATAAAATTCTTCATTGCACACATCGGGAATCGAACTGACGACCATGAGGTTGCTAGTCCGATGCCTTATCGATTGCGCCACAGAGGCGATCACTAATTAATTGAATTTTATTAAATATATAAACTTAATTTATACAATTGACACAAGAAGGAGAAAATAGACAAATATTATTTGAAAACAGTTATATTTATTCTAAGGAATCTTAGATAAATGTGTACAACAAAGTTTCAAACTAATTACATACGGATCGTTAGACGAATTGCTCCTATGGCGTCATTAAAACGCTTTTTTATATAGCGCTTGATTGAAGGATGTAAAAGAAAATTATCAATGAGAATCCACGTCTGTAAACAAATCAGTCTAGTCTTACTAACAAAACAGAAAATAAAGATGAGTATCTTTGGGAGAGAAAATTCTGACTTATTTAGAGAAAATACTAGTAACCAAAATAACTAAGCATTCAATTGCAATCAAAGATCTAAAAGTTTTGGGGCTATGTATAACAGTTAATCTGTAAGTAAGCAGCTACTTTAACAAAGAAAAACAGTTTTGGTCAACAAGATAATTGATTGGTAATAATTGAGCACAATGCAAGGCAATCACACTTAGTCATGCCTCACCGCACTTCCAGCTATCCAAACAATAGAGATGCATTTTTTGGTTAAAAGTGTTTATAAGAGGCAATGTTTTTACTATCTATGTCCTAGGTTGTTTTTATCAATCCTTTTAAAAAACGTTTCGGCAATAATTTACATGCGACTTTTTGTCTGCTTTTCATAAAACAGAATCTTATTCCACAATAGCTAAATATAGCTATATTTTATAGGTAAATAAAGCTATATAGGTAAATTTACCTATATAGCTAAATATAGTGATTTTCCTGGACCTGACTACTAACAGGTCCAGCACAATACCCCGATAAAGGTTTATAGTGATTTTCCTGGACCTGCTCTGTTCTCATTTCAAAACTGTAAAACTGAGTCAGTCACGGAGTGTGATTACAACTTTCCTAACTCTTTTGTCCAAAATTTTAACAAGCACTGCAGTAATTATGACTATATGCCTCTTATTATTCTTACAAATGCGTGTAAATGACCTCACCAATGCATCATGATAATGAATTATTGGGAAATTTTACTTACCTTCGAGGATCTGTCATAATAAATCGGAACGGAAGCTGCGAAAATGTGAAGATCGGACATAATTGATTTTTTTTTTAAATCCAATTATTTTCTCTGTTGTGTAGGATTTCACATCATAATTTTGGCCCTAGGTGGTGGATTTGGCTCATGACTTGTTCGATGATATTATGGATCGATCTTACCAGCATATTACAATGATAATTGTTGCCCCTCCGATCTACATGTGAATTTTTTTTTTCAAAATTTCGCAATCACATTCATACTGATAGATCACGCATGCGAAAAAAAAATATATTAAAAGAATTTAGCATTCCTCCCTATAAGTGTAATAAATATAATTTGTGAAAAAATCTAACAAGCCCCGGGGTTGAATACCTGGGTTGGGTTATCCCCCCCCCCCCCCCCACACACACACACTAACCACCACCACTACACACACACAATTTATATGATGATGAAGATGAGCATGATGAAATTGGAGTACCGAGTTTGGAATATTTCAAGTCTTTTTTTTTAAGTTTTATATTTTTAATTTGCTTGTAAAGTTTTTCTTTCGGGTAGGGTACGTTGATTTTCTTCTCACCCCCTTTTCAAAAACAACTTGCATTTACGTCACTGATTCAGTTCACTTTTGTTAAATCTAGATTAAATTTTCTATGAAGCTTATAGACATGTTTTAAAAAAAACTTTGTTTATGCATGGAAATATCTATGAAAATTGAATACAAAATATTGGACTATTCTAAAAGTCATACATGGCGCATTTTTTTTTTTATGAGTTCATGTAGCCAAAATTTACAAAAATCTCTCCATTTGATTTATCACTTTATACGTATAAAGATAGGACATTTCTGTAAATTACACAATTCAAATCAGTCGCGTTTCAAAGATATCAAAATTTTACGCCTACAGCAGTAACCGAATCATTTACAAACACCACATTTGAATAATGAACAAAAAAGTGAATTAAATTTAGAATCGGGAGGGGGGGGGGTATTGTAGTTTAAAATCGATGAAAATTTCAATTTTGACGTAAATTTAACAGTGACGTCTCGCACTGTGTTAGTACTATAACTGCATTATCACAGGTAATATATTTATTCTAAAATTTTCTTTTAAATAATCTAAAAATATCTTTTTAAATGTAAAAAAAAATACAGGCTGTTTTTTTAAATGTACATTGAAATTGAAAAAAAAAATTAAACGTTAATTTCAGCTTTTTTAAAATTATATTATTGTCAATTTACATAAACAGATATTTGATAAAATTATAACATTTCACAAAGAGACGCGAATATTTTCTTGTACGAGTTATCAAATTCAATTTTATCCGAACAGGTGTATTATGATTTTGGGTCCGAGTCACTATGGAATGGACGCGCTGAAATTAAAAACAAAAAGAGTGTTCTTTGCCCATTTTGGATGGTTTCAATCACAAAAATTAGGTGATATTTCTATTTTTAGTGCGATTCAAGTTCTTGGTTATGTTGCATCTGTGTTACAGCGAATCATACAAAACCCCGGTAAAGTTTCTTTTCAATAACTTGCAGTGTTTGAAACTCACTGTAAAATAATATGTTGACGGTGCGACCGTTATGGCGAGCGCAGATAATATTTAGATTGGGCTCGTCAAACTGCACGTGACATTTGGTGCGTCTAGACTCTGACGTAACATGACGTCTTATGTAAGTTACATTTCCAAAAAGAAGCCCGAAGAGTACTGAAAATAAATGAAGAACGTTTCGTTTACTATTTATCTTCAATATTTATTCATTAAATCAGGGCATGTTTACGTTTAGTTGAACTTTTGCTGCTATTCTCGCGAGAACGTAGCTTTAACAAGTGATGCATTGTGGGTCAAAATTACTGCGGCAAAAAATTTTATGGAATGAATGTGCAGTCGCCCGAATTTTCTCTTCGCCCAGGCGTTTTCGTTAGAGCTCGCAGTTATGAGCGACGCTCGCTGCGCTCGCTATTAAAGCTATATACAGGTTGGACACTTTATCCCCTGTTGGTAGATAATCTACCATATCGGTAACGAATATTGCTAACCAAATGGGGGACTTTTTTTATTCTATTGCAATTTTTATTAAAACAAAAGCGCATTTATTTTTAGGCATTGGGGGATTTTATTGAATATATTCCTCGCACAATTAACATAATTCGCAGTGTGCAAAATTAACGGTGGACCGGTAGACAATGTCTATAGAAAGTCTAGTCAGTCTATACCGATCGAAATATTAATAGACCTACTTGTCTATAGGAATTCTGAGTAAGAAACTGGTTCCCTGCTTGTCTCTAATAAACAAACCACAAAAAGGAGGACCAGTTTAAATAAAACGTCTGTATTACACTGATGTATTCCGTTCACCCCTTAGTTATAATAGTTTGTTCCACGATGTATGCAGAAATAATTCGAATCGGAATATTTTATTTTTAACATGAGGGGAGGTTAAGTTGTGATTACTTAATGACCGCGGACACCAAAACAGTGCAGAAGAAACATGTCCTTCTTCGACCGTTTAAAGTATGTTGAGGGTGCACGCCCGAGAATTATTATTACTCTTGTCTATCAGACAGACATTCTCAATGTTTGAGTCGTTTATCAATGCTGTTGTAGTCAGTCGTCTTACCGTGTTTTTTGATTCTTGTTGTAATCTTTTATCCAGTACAAAAACTACTGGAAAGTGTAATTATTTCACCATTTTACATCAAATACGTTTATTTTAATTTCAATATTTTAGCATTGAATGTAGTATTCTAAATTTCGGTCCATAGGAAGTTGCTGCGGTCTATAGAAAATGAAATGTCTATGGACCGAAAGTCTATAGGACTTTGAAGTTAGTTTCGCACACTGAATTCGGTCAAATTCCTTTGTGCAATTTCTCCGTAACTTCGTGAAAACAATACCCATAGTTGTCTGTGACAGCCGAACTTCTTGATCAAACGATAAAAAAAAATCTTTGTTGTGTCTTGTTGGATAAAAATTCAATTTTATATAGTGATTTAACTCTTAATGAGTTAACTTTCAATCTCTTTTTGGATCTTCGTCAATGTTTATCTCCATAAAATCCTGTTAAACACGAGCTCCTCATGCCTTACCCGTATGGTGGGCACTTCCTGCTATAAAGTTATTTTTTTCTAGAGTTGCACGTAATATTTGTTGTCATTTTTCTTATATGATGAAGTTGCAGATTCTATGCGACCTTTTGGGGTTTGATATGCATATTACTGGTGAATATTATAAATTTGAAAAATAATATTGAATAAAAGATGTACAAAATAACTTTTGCAATTATTCTTGTTTTTGTTCCAAGTACATCGATTTTAAACAATAATTATATCAAACTCTAACTGCATTTACTATTTTTATGAAGACCAGAGCCATTGTGTTCAAAATAAAACGAAATAAAGACGAAAACTTATTTTTCTTCTGATTTCCAAATTCCTAATTGAAAATTAACACAAATGTGCCTCCGTAGTTTAATCCGAATTTTCATCAGGTTTAAAAAAGATCATCGTTTTGATTGGTTTGCACTAATTGATTGGTTGCCTGGATTATCGAAATAGAAAGTAAAAGGACATGATTGACAGATGCAGCATCGTTGGAGAAGGAGAGAATTTTCTTTTAAAGTAAAAATCAGAGAAACATTGCACTTGTGTACATAAGCTATGCTTTTTGTCAAATTTTTTAACGACTCTGCGCAAAAAATTGGACATAAATTTCTGATTTTTAGACGGGGTTACGTGACCCCGTCTTTTAGTTTACTCTCCGAGGCCTAAAAATAGAAAACGGAAGCCGTGGTGATAACACATGAATTAAATCTACGCATACGAAAGAGTGCAGAAATTGTTTCGATCAAAACATAAACATTTTGTATCAAACTGAAGAAATTGATATGAACCTTTGTCTAACTCAACTAATAAAGTATTTTGATAATTTAAAACTGAAAATTTTAACTGTAAATAACACTAGTAGACAAAGTACTATCCTGCGTATTATTATGACTGTGTACGCATCATCCATTGTTTACTTCCGGAAAAATTATTAGTTCGTACCTGATGAAATTCGGAGCAGTTCAGAAAGGTTTCCAGACTGAGCAATTATAAAAATTTCTACTTTAAATCAAATTAAATGAAAAATGTGAACGAATGTATATTATTCATAGTTTTATTTTTAGTATGTTAATGAAAAAATAAAGTTGTTATTAAAACTCGTAAAAAAAATCACTTTTGTGAAATCTAGCATGAAGATTATTTTGACCCCGTCTTTCAGTACTGTCTCAGTACTTTGATTTTTACCCAGAACACCAATAAATATCTATATTTTATTCCACATGGTTTAAAATTATGCGCAATACCACTCCACTCCATGGATTTAAACACAACCAATTTTGTCCCCCATTTGGTTAGTAAAATTCGTTACCAATATGGTAGATTATCTACCAAACGGGGGATAAAGTACCATTTGGTAGGCTGTGCCCAACCTTATATAGACATCCAAGGCTGACTGCTAGTGAAAGTTGTCAGCCGTGCCAAAAATGTACTTGCCCCCCAAAATAATTGTCTTTTAATAATTCGTTTTAGCAATTATGTGAATGGGACCAGATCACCATATACATGTATTCGATCTCAAACCTACAGGCTGATGAATATTCTACCCATTTGCTTGTTCCACTTTGCTACCAGTACTATTAGTTGATTTGCAAGACTTATATCAAAAATCTGAATTTTAGTTTATGACAAAAATTTTACATGTACAGCAGGGCGTCAATACTTGCAAATCAGTTTGCCCTAGACAAAATTTGTGCGTCGGGGGTGGTCGGGCGCACAGTTATTTTAAACATGCACTACTTGCTGGATAGCTCAATAGAGTAACAAGTATCTCATTAGGTTTGAATTACAGGTGCATGTTTCGGAAATAAATTTTAACCCATAGTATATTAATAACACAAGGTATCTAACTTCGAATTACACAGCCCCCCACCCCCCAGATACGCACTCATACACTACCGGCAAAATGTTTTACACTTGACCCTGTTTATGGAGATAAAAAAAAAGACATGCATGGTCTGTGTACATACACTATCGTAGAAGACAGGGATAAAAAAACAATGTTAGCCCCAGAACTTTGATTGCAATTGCGAAGGAAAAGATGCATCTTCAAAGATGTTTTTTAGCTTACCTCAACAATGTTGGGGGGGCTTAAATGATACCCTCGGCATCGGTGTCAGCGTCCCAGGTTAAGGTTAAGTTTTTTGGTCCCAGGAGCAGTTTTCTTTTTAAGTACTTCTATGCCCCTTTATTGATTAGACATGCATGGGAGATGCTTCTAGTGTGTTTCATTGTACCAGTCAAGGTTTTAGATGCTGCAATTTCAGTGTTTAGAGTTTAAAACACATAATTATATATGTTTTGTCAAATGCTATGGTAATTAAAGCTTCTTTTACATATTTTCAGGAAATGGATACTGATGATAAAACAAAACTGATCTTGCATGTGGATCATTTGTACAAAATCAAATTATTTCACTGCCATGAGCATAATTGCTGTGAAGGGAACTTAGACCAGTTTTTGTCTGGAAAAGGTAAGTATTTTCTTTTAAAGGGGCATGGACACAGTTTCAACTGAATTTTTTAAACCAATTTTTAGGTTTACAATTCCTACCTAAGGCATCATCTATTGATTAGCAAAAATTTGAACATCATTTGTTGAATGACAAACAAGATAAAGAACTTGGAATTCTTTGTAATATAAACAAGGCTTGTGCCTTGTTTTTGTTTACATATAGAAAATATCATATTTATCACAAAAAGAAATTCAGCAAATCAATAATAACTGTCGAATCATTTTTAAAATTAACTTTTATTTGAAAATATCTACTTTGAACAAACATATTATTAGTATATTAATCTGTGAAAACAAAAACATTACACAGACATTCTTTACATAAGAAAGGTTTGGAGCTCTAATTCTGTCTTGTATCTGGACAACTGGTGTTCAAATTTTTGATGATCCTTAGAAAGACCCTAATTAAATATTTGCAAAAATGGAAAAATAAGTTTTAAAATTTTAGCTGAAACTGTGTCCATGCCCCTTTAAGTAATTTTTAAAAGGTGTTTCATTTAACTTTTAAAGACTCTGGGAAAAGATTTCTAGTTCACGTAATCTAAAAACTTGAGTTAGCTTTTTGATTACCCATTGTCTTGAATCCATCTGCTATAATTTTGACTTTTTGATATGACTAGACCTATTTCAAAGTTGTTAAAGGTTAGTAGATTATAAAAGCAAGGGGAGATAGTCATGAAAAGGCAAAAATAAGGTTGGGTTAACAAACAAATCTTCTCAAGAATAAAAGTGAAACTTATGTTAAGGTTGGGTAGATTCTTTGAATTTTAGATTCTTTGAATTTTCATTTCTTTTTGGTTTCAGTTTTACTGTTGAGTTATTTACATTTATTTTAAACCTTAATTTCATGAACTTTTAAACTTTAAAATCTTTATTTATGGTAAATTCACCTTGGAAATAACTTAAACATGTTAAGGACTTGACATCAGTGTGTAGGACTACTAGACTTTCTTCTGGAGGTAGGGCAGGCCACAACAGTGAGCCAAACTTTAACTTTTCATGAAACTATTTGTCTCCTTAAAAATTACAATTAAATAACCGATTTGTAAGCATTTCCAAGTTGTGTGGATTAAATTTTTTCAAGTTATATACATTTATTAGATCTTGGGTTACACCGAGTTCTAAAAGTTGTCTCTGAAATACTCTCAATTGGGATACCATTTAAAATAATGCATCTATGTACAGTAGGTAAAAAAAATTCTCCTCCATAACTGAAAAGCCATGTTAGTCATATTGATTCATGTTGTGTGGATTAATTTTTAACACCGTTTAGAGCATAATCTGGGGTCAATTTTTTTCTTAAGAATGTTACAATTTTTCAAAAATCTGAGGAAAAAGTGCTAAAATGTTGAGGCCCATCGGCTTCTCATTTGAGAATAACCAGGGCTCAAAATGAATGATGGCCCACTGGTGTGGACAAGTAAGGGACTAAGGGCATGTGCCTCTTGGGTTATTAATGGTCAGGCTGGCTAACTTGACAGGGTTGTGTGTCCAAGTTCTGTCTTTTTATTAGCTCACCTGAGCCGAAGGCTCAAGTGAGCTTTTCTGATCAAAATTTGTCCGTTGTCTGTCGTTGTCATTGTTGTTGTTGTTGGCGTCGTAAACTTTTCACATTTTCAGCTTCTTCTCAAGAACCACAGGGCCAATTTCAACCAAACTTATCACAAAGTATCCTTGGGTGAAGGGGATTCAAGTTTGTTCAAATGAAGGGCCACGCCCTTTTCCAAGGGGAGATAATCATGAATTTGTTAAAAATTAATGGCATTTTTAAAAAATCTTCTTCTCCAGAACCGCTGGGCCAGGAAAGATGAAACTCATGTGGAAGCATCCTCAGGTAGTGTAGATTCAA
>PRKT01000119.1:27997-57547 GCA_003671525.1 Saccostrea glomerata
ATATAGGAAAAATCTTTGAAAATCTTCTTCTCAAGAACCACTGGGCCAGAAAAGCTGAAACTGATGTGGAAGCACCCTGGGGTAGTGTAGATTCTAAATTGTTCAAATCATGACCCCCGGGGGTAGGTCGGGGCCACAATGGGGCATCAATGTTTTACATAGAAATATATAGGAAAAAATCTCTGAAAATCTTCTCAAGAAACACTGGGCCAGAAAAGCTGAAACTGGTGTGGAAGCACCCTGGGGTAGTGTAGATTCTAAATTGTTCAAATCATGACACCCGGTGGTAGGGCGGGGCCACAATATGTATTACAAGGGGGAAATCTGGTAAAGAACAATATGACAAAAGATTCTCAGGTGAGCGATATGGCCCATGGGCCTCTTGTTTTTTTGCTTTTTGTTTTTTTAAAAAACATTAAGTATAAATAATAAATATTGCATTAGTTGAGGGCATCATTGAAAATTTTCACCACTCGAAAACCATTATCAACATACGCTGTGCTTCATATGACAAAGATTTTCTTGTGAGTGAAAATACCTGGTTTGTAATGCTACCCTCAACAACATGGAATATTTATATAATATTATCATTAGCTTCACAGTTTTAAAAGCAAAGACATTTTAAATAGGTTAAAACTTTTATATTGCAACAAAAAATTGGCAAGCACAAGTGTATATGATAAAAACAATTTTCAGCTTTTATCACATAGAAAACGATAATAGTCAATACATCCAAATTGTTAATGAAATTACGTATCTGGATCCACAGGCATGTTTTGATGTACATGTATAACTGGCAGTATATAAGCATTACCCCTTATTTAACCTGGTAAATGTTATTCTAATATTGCTGTACTGATTAGTCCTTTCACATTAACTGAAACACTAACCAGGTTTTTTGCAGGGCAAACTAATAATTTTACCAAAATTGTTTTCATTTGGCAAATAATTAAAGTACATTTATATTATTCGCCAAAGTATATCATTTTGCCCTGCAAAAGAACTAGTACCACATTTATTTTGAAACAGTTTATTATTCAGCTACAATCATTGTTCATAAAGTTTTGAGATCATTGAGACAGATTAAGTTCCAGACATTTTTTTCTTTGTTGAAAGACATTCGGTTTTGTTGTCACATTAAAGTGGTGGATTTGTTGAGGTTGATCCTACACAGATCTGAAGTCTGCTAGTGATACGTAGAGAAATTAATAGCAGATTTGGATTTTCTCAAGCCCTGCATGCTTTCTTTTAACTCTTGACAAAATTCTTTCTTTTTAGTGTCCTTTTGAAAGTTTTTCTCAATATGAACATCAAATAAGTGTTCAATATCACTCTGAAAAAATAAAATGAAAATAAAACGTCATCAACTGAAAATACTTTTACCTAAATCAATGCGATTGCAAATACATGTACTTTTAAAATACCTGGTGAAAAATCATGATTAAATTAACCTACCTGCCATTGTATTAGCTCCTGACTTAATGCCATTTTTTGCTGCATGGCCTCCATTAATTGATCTTTTAAATTCAATAATTCAAATCGGGATTCCGTCAGTTCTATTTCCATTTTATTTTTTCTGAAAGGAAAATTAAAAATCAAATACAATAATTTTACACAAGCTCAATTTGTATCCATATCATCTCGAAATCTGATAGGACCTGGGGACATTAACTAATGGGATATGTTCCGTAATACAGAATTATCTTCCTGTGAGAGTTCAAGTTCCTGACTTACGTACTTTTCTATTGCAAAGTCTCTTTCCTGTCGAGCCTGTTGGATGATTTTGTGCTCGGTCATCTGACCCTTTGTCAGCAGCGCAGTGTGTAGGAGGTCCCGCTGACGCTGACCAGCAGAAAATTCCTCATGCTGAAGAGTCAACTGAAAAATCATGTCAAATATTTAGCCAGAAGATAAACAGCATGTACAATTTATAGTTTCAATTTTGAAAATATTCAAGTACATCAGAATGCAACTACAGTGTGAGTGTTTGATTCTGTCCTTAGAAGGAATAAAATGCATCTAAAAGCATACAAGACTATGGGGAACTATTTTTCCTAACATGATTGACACATATGTTTAACTATATGTGCTTAAAATTGATACAGGAAACTATTTTTTTTCTGGCTAGAGTAAAAGCCAACAATAATATACATTAGGGCAAAGAAAAATGTTAATAGGCTTAGAACTGAAAATAATCTTTTCAAAAAGCAAGCCCTGAAAGAAAAAACAAGAGGCCCAGGGGCCACAGCGCTCACCTGAGTACATCAGCTAGGAAAAACCACATATCATGATTTGGACGAACAAGAATCTACACTACCTGAGGATAATTCTACATAAATATTACTAATCATGGCTTTGAAGTACTTGAAAAGAAGATTTCAAAAGGTTTCCCTTTATATTCCTATGAGAATTAATTTTTGGTCAGCCATTTTGGCCCCATCCTACCCCCAGGGGTCATGATTTGAGCAAGCTTGAATCTACACTACCTGAGGATAATTTCACATGAGTTTCATCTTTCCTGTCTCATTGGTTCTTGAGAAGAATTTTAAAAAAGATTTTTCCTATATACTCCTAGGTAAAACTTTGACCAGCCATTTTGGCCCCACCCTCACCCTGGGGGTCATAATTTGAACAAACTTGAATCTACACATCTGAGGATGAATCCATATGAGTTTCATCTTTCCTGGCCCAGTGGTTCTGGAGAAGAAGATTTTTAAAGATTTTTCCTATATATTCCTATGTAAAATTTTAATCAGCCATTTTGGCCCCAGCCTACCCCAGGGGGTCATGATTTTAACAAACTTGAATCTACACTATCTGAGGATGAATCCATATGAGTTTCATCTTTCCTGTCTCAATGGTTCTTGAGAAGAATTTTAAAAAAGTTTTCCTATATACTCCTAGGTAAAACTTTGACCAGCAATTTTGGCCCCACCCTCACCCTGGGGGTCATAATTTGAACAAACTTGAATCTACACTTTCTGAGGATGAATCCATAAGAGTTTCATCTTTCCTGGCCAAGTGGTTCTTGAGAAGAAGATTTTTAAAGATTTTTCCTATATATTCCTATGTAAAATTTTAATCAGCCATTTTGGCCCCAGCCTACCCCAGGGGGTCATGATTTGAAGAAACTTGAATCTACACTATCTGAGGATGAATCCATATGAGTTTCATCTTTCCTGGCCTAGTGGTTCTTGAGAAGAAGATTTTTAAAGATTTTCCTATATATTCCTATGTAAAACTTTGATAGGCCATTTTGGCCCAACCTTACCCCCGGGTGTCATGATTTGAACAAACTTGAATGTACACTATCTGAGGATGATTCCACATGAGTTTCATCTTTCCTGGTCCTGTGGTTCTTGAGAAGAAGATTTTTAAAGATTTTTCCTTTATATTCCTATGTAAAACTTTGATTGGCCATTTTGGTCCCATCCTACCCCCGGGGGTCATGATTTGAACAAACTTCAATCTACACTACCTGAGGATGATTCCTCATGAGTTTCATCTTTCCTGGCCCAGTAGTTCCTGAGAAGAAGATTTTTTGAAAATTGGCATTAATTTTTCTCAAATTCATAATTATCTCCCCTTGGAAAAGGGCGTGGCCCTTCATTTGAACAAACTTGAATCCCCTTTACCCAAGGATACTTTGTAGCAAGTTTGGTTGAAATTGGCCCAGTGGTTCTTGAGAAGAAGATGAAAATGTGAAAAGTTTACGACGACGACAACGACGACTACGACAACAACGACAGACAACGGACAAATTTTGATCAGAAAAGCTCACTTGAGCCTTTGGCTCAGGTGAGCTAAAAACAGCAAAATCAGATGATACTCATTCTTAAAATGTTCAGGCACTTTTTGACTACATTTTCACTGTTTCAAAATCAATCAGAAATGTAGAACAACATTTAGAGTCTTTGAATGCTTACCTCTAAGATAGAGACCTATGACAACAAAAAAGACCAAGAAAATCCTAAATTTCACATGACCAAAGAGTAACAACTATATACATTGTACATGTTCTTCCAAAAGAAAATTTTGAGACCAAAAACATTTAAGTTCTATATTGATAAAAATCTTTTCTGCCCTGGATCAATATCTCATTTAATACAGTCCCTAAATATTGTGACACAAAACAACTTTTTTGCCCCTCCCATTTTATTTATCAATCAATGCGACTAAAAGTCATCAATTACATGAATTACCTTTCCTGTGAGATTCTTAAGCTCCTGAGTTTTCTGCTCGAGCTGGGCTTCTCGCTGAGCCAGTTCCTGCTTAAGCCGGTTGAGATCCCCTTGGGTCCCCCTTAGTTCCTCCTTCAGATCTGTGATATGTTGGCCGAGCTCTGATACAGATATTAAATCATCTCCATCAAAGCACACCTGAGATTCCTCCATAATCTTGTGAAAATATAAACATAACATCCTCAATAGAGATCACATACATCAGACTGAATTTTTTTTTTTACTTTACTAGGTAAAAGAACGAAAATCAACAAAGTGAGTGATTTCCCTCAAATACAGTACATTTGTACTGCTAAACAATTTTTAAAGCCTAAGATGCCAGTTAGTTCTATACTTATATCAAAATTTACTTCATGTATAAAAAGTCCTCAAATTTCAAATTCTTACTGTAGGTTTGAAGGTGAGAACATCCTGCATTAATTCCTTGAACTCTTGCAGCAGATCTGATATAACACCAGGACGAAGATCCACACACAATGTAGTATAATGTGAACACTCGTATGAATTTGAATGTCTATGTTGGAGACTCACACACATATCTTTTAACTGGCAATATACACTGACTAGTTCATCATGAAACTGTAAAATAAAACATCAAACGCTAAAGGGAGATAATCTTAAGCATCACATAAGGAAATTATACAAAGTAATAATACTTAATTATTAAAGTACCAATCCATACAGTTCTAGCTTAATTTTCTTTAAATATGAAAAATGGTGCCAGCTTGACTACTGTTTGAAAAATGACAAAATATCGGTAAAATAATAATACCTGTACCTCTTGATTTGCTTGATAATGTTGAGATGAATACTGGAAGTTTTCTAGGAATTGAGAATCTGTGTGGGTGGAGTGTAGAGGGAGCTGTGGAGAGGTCAGATAGAGGTCATCGTCATCACACTCGTACTCATCCTCCTCCATCAGGTCCAGTAAGAAGGACCCCCCACTGGTGTCCGAGTCCACAGGGAACTGAAAGGGGGGAAACCAGCAAAATTAAAGATTAGAATGTCTCAAATTTTACAGTCTGACAGTTTTAACATTGTTTGTTATAGGATATCAATGGAAGAGAATTTAAAAGATATACATTCAAATGCTATGTGAGACAATTAAAGTTATACATTTTATATGGGCTTGGCATAGTACAGAATACATTGTATTTTGAAAAAGAAGCATTTTAAGGGAGGTAACTCTAATGAATAAAATTTCATTTCAAGGTTTTAATCAGACTGAATTACATGTATATTGTAAAGTTCTTGAGATTTTATTTCACAGCAGATTTAATTCAACAATTCAACACTACCATGCAACCTTAAAATAACCAGCAGACAAAATTTTCCTGACAATAACTCACTGTTTTTGATGATTCCGGTGAGGTGACAGGTGAGAGATGATCCGGAGACAGTTGAGAAATCTCGTTAAATAACGACAGAGACTGGGTCTTACTGGGCTGACTAGGACTGACTAGATTTGTAGACACGTGACGAAGTTGGGTCTGGAGTTGAACATTAGTCTCCTGGAGTTCTATAATATCTCGCTCCTGGCTCTGGACCTACAAAACATGGCATGATATAAATAAGAAGACTCAGATAACTATACTTGACTGATCAGTGAATCATGGAACAGATTGAAATTTGGAGGTATATGACTTTATAGACAATTACTGTGGAATCATTTATAATTCATGGGGGTTAATGTGTGTGGGCAAGCAAAATTTTACTTGTTTGTTGGGACGTAATTTTGTGGGTTATACTAATTTATACGGTAGATATTATGTTTACAAGATTAATGTTCATGGGGATGTAAATTCATGGGTAAGGGTGACCCACAAAATCAACAAAAAATTGGTCCCTCATGAAAAATGATAATTCCACAGTATGCTGTTTATTTAGACTTGATCTGTTTAAAATGATATTTAGAATAACAAGCATAGTTTTAAATTCAATATTTTCATTAACCTGATTGCATTTACTAGTATTACATTCTAATAAAAATCTTAATTAAATATGCATGATATACAAATGATATTTATTCATCATTACATGTATTTTTAGTGAAAGTATGGACTAGCTGTGGTGCATTAATAACATTACAATATTTCCCCTGTGTGATATTTTAGGTGTTTGGTATTTGAATACACTACACCTTTCATTGAGAACATCCCTCATGAGGAAACAGATGGTATATGCGTGGTACGTCATAGAAGGCCATTTTGTGTCATTTCCATAAAAATAGACTGACATGGAGTGAATAACATTAATCCCTGTGAGATTGGATCAATATTGGAGCAATCGTTTTTATACACTTTGTGTTACAAGTGGGAACTTTATGCTCCAACTGTGTTCACATAGAACAGGAAGGAAAAGACATGTTTATCAGAACTTGGTGCGGAATGACAAATGAAGAATTAAAAAAATAAAGTGCATGTATGGTGTTGTCATCCATCCAAAAATAAATAATAAAGTTAAGATACTTTTATAAAAGTGCTCTTTAAATACTGATCAATCTGCATCATTTTAATCTTTGAATGATGAAACTGAGAATAAGAATTTGGTTAAATTTTTGTGTGTGGTAACCCCCGACCCCCTTGTTTTCCCACAACCAACATGTCTAGCCCTTAATTATTTTAAGAAATACCAAAATGCTTTCTAAACATAAGTTTTATATTAGAATCTTACAGTTTGTTCCATTTCTCTTTTGGACTTTTCTAACATTAGAATGCGTTCTTGAGCTTCCTCAAGGCTACAGGCTAGAGCATGCTTCTCCTCTAATACAATACTGTGTCTCTTCTCCAATTCCTGTCGCTTTGTCCGAAGCTCGTTAATCTGAAAGAAAATATTTCATAATTCGTCAGCCTCCAGGCAAATGTCCTTCCTCTCAGGTATTTAATCAATTGCAAACATTTAAGCTACAGACTTAGAGGCCTTAAAGCCATGCAATATACCGATTTCTCATTTCCATAAAGGAAATCGAGAGCAATTAGACTTGTATTATTTTATTGTAAAAATTCCATTCCTAGGAGTGCTTTGGCTAAACTGAAAAGAATTAATGTTGCAGATAAAACAGACAGGAATTCCAGCAGACATTTCTGTTTGGGATGACAGCAATTTGCATCTTTTATTACATGACATTTGCCATTAAAGTATCTTTCATCTTAATTTTAACAATGGTGTATGCAAACATCAGAAAGACAAAGAAAAGTCATATAAATCCCTATTTTGAAATCTCAGCCAGGTTACACCTGACCAGCCATTGAATAAGTTGCATCTGATATTTCTTTTAAAAAGGCTACTGAAAAGACCTCCTTCACAGTAATCACTAAAGGCTCGGGTTTTGAGTAGAAATTAAATGTTTTCAAGCATATACAAGACCTAATAATATATATACATGTACTTCAATTCTTGCATGATATATTAGATCTCTATTCACTATCAAAGGTCCATTGTCTGAATTTTATGCTTCAGCTTGTATCGACCATTTCAACTAAAGAGGAACATCTTTTCCTTTTTCAAAACTTAACAAAATATAAAAAAAGAAATACAACAGCTGATTATTATACCTCTTGCTGCATGGATTCCAGCTGTCCAACATGAACATGCATGGATGAACTCCTAGACGTGATTTTTTCCTTCAGATTCTGGTTCTCTGATTCTAGTTCCCTTTCCTTTATTGCTGCGTTTCTTAGATCCTCTGTTAGTCGCTCATTCTGCAGAGTTAAGTCCCTTATTGCCAATGAACTCTCCTTGACACTGTTTGACCTTTGGTGTTCTCGGGACTGAAGCTCCTCCCTCAGTTGACTTATGTCATATTGTAGTTCTTTAATGCTGTTCTTGTATTCTGTTTCATTTTTCTCCAAATGGAGAAACAGTTCATATTTCTCTTGTTCTAGTTCCTGAAATGTGTCCAAAGAAATTTTTCACAACAAAACCATACATTGTACAGTGTTTTCCCTTTATTTCAAAGTAAAGGGTAAGAGATCAGTAGTGTAACAGGCTAGGGCATGAGGTTTATGAACAAAATCTCTGTGGACCTTGCAACAAATTTTTATTTCAAAGCGGCATTTTTGTAAATTGAAGGATTTGAAGCGGTCAATTTTGCTGGTTGCCGGTTCTTAGGGAAAACACTGATTGTCGGTCCTTATTCTAAATCAGAGGGTACAGAATCGGTTTTAGATTTTCAGCTAGAACAGAAGTCCCAGCCATGTAAGACACACTCAAAATGTCCATAAAAAATTGAATGCAGTGATTTTTATATACCTTACAGCAAGAATTTTTAGTCGGGTGCTAATTTTGGCTTATTTTAGCAGTTTTGAAGTAATCAATTAAAATTTTAATCACTAAATATGAACCTTGTCTTAAAACAAAAAGTTGACTTTGATTTGCCAGTTGTTTAACAATATTATATCTTTCAAATGGAATTGGTTTTAATCAAACACCTATGTAATATCAATATCTTACATAGGAAATGTACTAAAAACTCATTTTAAAAAGATGATTTTTTTCCCCCTTCTCAATGCCATGGAACTTAGTGTCCAACAAAAAAAAACAGTTCTGCCAAAATTATTAGCAGACCTTTGAGCAAAGAAAACTCCAAATTTTGCACCTGCTTAAGAACCCACAATGTCTGTATATTTCTAAAATAACATGATTAAGAGGACTCAGTAAGTCTATATGTATATGTCCTTTAAACATGTGGAAACGAAACATTATACATACAATATTTACAGCATATGTTAATTAAGGAAGTTAAAAATTGAAATTGAACTTCATGCATTCAAATGTAACACATACATATAATTAAAACTGTGGCAAAAAATAACTGCAAAATAAACATCAAATAGAAATAGATAGGCACAGTTTAAAGAGATGATAATGGGGAGGGGGGATCTAAGGATCATATCAAAGCAATTATAAGAGCGTTACAAATAACAAAGCAATAACCGTGATGACTTCAGATCAACACATTGAGTGAGGTCTTTTACAGACCATAACTGCCAATATGCCACAAACTAATCAAAGAGACTCATTAAATTGGTTCATCAAAGGAATATAATGATTTAGGGATGTCTGTCGCCACAGAAGATATAATAAAGGTTCTATTTAATGCAAGATGATAAGGAAACTAAGTAAATCAATATTATATATACAGAAAATGATGCAATATGGTACAAACTGGGACGATAAAATTTGATCAATAAGTAAGTGGATCTTAATAGAAAGTAAAAAAAAAATCTTTACCTCGATTTTCTGAGCAAACTCCTCCATGATTTGTTCATTTCTTCTTTCCAGATCCTCATTCTTTTCCAGTAAAGCCTTCCCCAATTCAGCAGCCAGGGTCAAATCCTTCTGCTTTTGTTCCAGCTGGGCATAGACATCCATCTCCTCTTCTTCCTCCCCCAAGAATCCCCCCTCCTCCCCGACCCCCGGGCCCTCCGCCATATTGTCTCCACTCACACTGTACTCTTCCAAGTCCCCGTAATTACGAGAGAGGTCGTCCGCTTCTAAACTGTAATCACACATTTGACATGTTTCAAAGCTGAAAATTCCGGAAAGAATATTGATGGTGATGATGTCAGAGTTGAGATGATTATCATCTCATTTTGTTAATTTATAACAAATTCTGAGTAATACTTGGTCAGGTTGGGTTCACTTTACCGTGCTGCTGTAATGCCAGTTCAATTGATGTTCTTTACAACGACGCAGGAGGTGATTAGATGATTACCTAATGGAGACAAAAAATATCGATTGTTTTGTTGTTTATTAAGTAAAACCTATATTTTTATTGCTTTTTTCTAATACCATTAAAGGTATGATCATTTGTTCCAATGATGATTATTTTTCAAAGAAGTTTACTATTTGTAAGACATCTCTTACCTGTCTGAGAACAGTAAAAAGATATCCATATGGACAGGTAAACAAAACGTAAGATTATTTACACCTGAGCGTGGGAAAAGTGACGGTGCGCCGTTACAACCAAAATGAATTTTTACAAAGTAGTGATGACTATGCTCTAGTTTTTCTGCCTTCAATTTTCACTTAACCAAACCTTTGAGGAAGATGATAATAAATCCTTTCTGTATTTAAGAAAAAAAAATTATAAATTTTAAAACTGCCAGAATTAATTGTTTCAAAATGACAATCCATTGTATATCTGCGAGGTAAATTCGAACACGCATGATTGTGTTCGCCATGGCAAACACGATAAATAACTTGATCTGTTTTACAAATATGTACTACGGGTACTTAGATCTTATCAGTGCCTCTTGTTAGTCAACACTGTCAATAAATTAGCCACCCTGTTGACACTTAAGAAATGGCCGACATAAACATGATAAAGGCCCGACATGTTAAAACCCCTTTCTTAAAACAAACAGTTATCCTTTTAATTCTTATGGAATAAAGCAGATTTATAATTTTTGGGGGAAAAGTGTAAATGACCACCCTCGATTAAATAATTTGAAAATCATAGCTGTTTAAAATGACTATTGGCTTTAATGAAACGCAAATTTTATGTTGGCTTAATTATTAGGGCAATATCTCTCGTTTTTTCTTAAAGGATGTATACTGAATCTGAATTTATTGAGCATTTCCCCTTGGTAACGTGAAAGATCATCGAAGTTGTTAAATAAGAATTGGAGGTGGTAATTATCATATTATAAGAATAAGTCTAAAAGACTATCGGAGTAACAATTTCGTTCTCTCTCTCTCTCTCAAATTTAAGCAGTTTTTACGCTGTTTGCGGAGACTACAGAAGATAAAGACAAGCATGCCACATATGGTTGTGTATATAAACAGGTATTCATAAACAGTTTGTCAGCGTATTCTCTGAAGGCTGTAAATGAGTACGATTCGGGGGAGGGAAGGGGGTACTACGTATATGTGTAATTCGGAGTTAGATACCTTGTGTTATTAGTATACAATGGGTTGAAAATTTATTATCGAAACAATTGCACGTGTCGTAGGACTAGGTTCAGGACCCTTTCCATACCTTAACTGTCACATGACATAATTTATTAAGTGAGAGAAAAAAGTGTGTGTCACATTATCGTTTGGAGATTCAAATATCGTGATGCTTCCTGCCTATATGAAAAAGAATTTAATTCGCTAATTAATAGTTTAATTACGAAACGTTCAGTGTATACGTTGATTTTACTCGCAGTTTAAAGAACAAGAGGCCCATGGGTCACATCACTCACATGAGTAACTTGGTCATGCTGTTCTGTACCAGACCCCCCCCCATGTAATTAATACCTATTGTGACCCCGCCCTACCCCCATGGGTCATGATTTGGATGATTACACTAAACACTACCCCAGGATGCTTTCAAATAAGTTTCAGATTTTCTTGCTTAGTGCAGGCACGTAGCATCGTTTTTGAAAGTAGGGGGGCCAACCAGAGAAATTTTTATTTATACTTACCTGTATGACAAGCAACAAAAAAAAAGATATTGCCCAAACTCGAAAATCCTATTTCGTGGGGGGAAGGGGAGGGGGGTAGTGGCCAACTTTTTCCAATTTTTTGGCATACGATACTACATATCACTATTCGGTGGTAAGAAGTGGGGGGGGGACCAACCTTTCAGTGTACATTTTCAATAGTACAGGTAATGTTGGGAAAAAAAAGGGGGAGCCCCCCCCCCTGCCCCCTCCCCTGTTGCTACGTCCCTGTAGTGGTTCTAGTATTAACGAAGATTTTTTTTCTCAATTCATATTTCAAAGTAACACTTGAATTCCTTATTTCTGCCCCGACCTATCCTCAGGGGTCATGATTTCAGCAATATAGCATCCACACCACCCCAGGATATTTCCTCGGTTTTTCTAGCCCAGTGGTTCCTGAGAAGAAGATTTTTAAAGTTGGATTCCCTATTTCGGACGGACGACAGACATCGGGTTATCAGAAGAGCTCACTTCAGGCAAGTTAAAGGTATTCGTTTCTTAGATTTAATTTATCGCGAATTTTGAGTAGTTATCTTATGTCGTAACAAATGAAATTTACCAATTTTCTGTAACAAATTACTAATTCATTGTTCATTGTTGCGAATATTTTTTACATTTTGTTTACTATAATAAATTATCAATACGAAATAAAATAAACATGCCACGATATTTTAAAAATTTATAATACCGAATAATTCATTTTTGTAGAATAGATTTTCAGTGAAGGTGTGTTTGTCTGTGCATAATTTTTATACCTCCGTATAATCGAAGTTTTTGTTGCCCGCGTGGTGCAGTGGTTAGAGCGTCCGCTCTAGAGTCACGAAGTAAGGAGTTGATCCTTAAGTCGTGGATTCGAATCCCACTGTGGGACGTGGAGACCTGTCCTTCGGATGAGACCATATAAACCGAGGTCCCGTGTCGCACTAGGTGCTGGCACGAAAAAGATCCATTCGTGCTCAACGGCCCTGAGTGCCGAGTATAGGACAAAATTTGCAGCTCTCTACCGGCAAATGGCGGCGTCTCCATATGAATGGAAAATTATCGAGAGGGACGTCAAACAATATACAATTAATCAATCGAAGTTTTTGCATTGTACGTCCGTTTGACTAGCTGTTTGTTTGTTAACCTGTTTGTCTGTTCATCCGCAAAACTTTAACCATACCAGTAACTTTTGATTGGTTGAGTTGATGCTACTGCTTTCATATTTCACATGTGTATTCCAACTGACAAGACCTTTCTTTGGATACCATTAAATTTGACATTTTTACCTTGGCCTTGGAGTCTTAGTCAGTTTTGCATTTACTTAACTTTAACCTTTGCCATATTCTTTGAACAGTTGGTGCTAGGGCTTTCATACTTCACATATGTAATCCTTGTGACAAGACCTTCCATTGGATACCAACAATTTTGACTCTTTGACCTTGGAGTTTGACCTACGTTTAAAAACTATAACCATGACCATAGCATTTAAACAGGTGGTGCTAGGGCTTTCATATTACAAAAGTGTATTTTTGTGAGAAGACATTTCTTAGGGTACCAGAATATTTGATTTGCATTTGAGAAAGTTTAATCTTCACTATAACTTTCCAAACGGGGTCTTCAGTGTTTCACAAACACATTTTTTTCTTTACTTCTCTGTGTGAGGGTGTGTTTGTCTGTGCATGATACTACATTCTTCTTTTTTTTACTTAAACAATATTTTATTCACAGATGTTATTGTGAATTCTACATTCTTTAATTCTACAAAAGAGTCAGTTTTCAGTGAAATGATACAGGAGAGTTTGGGGGTACAAAATTAAGAAATTGAATGTACAATGTACGTCCATAAAGTACTGGTATTCTGGTGCTCTTTTTGGTCACCCTTCCCTTCATCGACTCCACCCAAAAACGAAATATCACAGTGGTACAAATGGGGTAGCACATACCGGTTTATAGGCAATATTTCGGTTAATTAACAGATTAACATTGGTGGCCATTGAATCCTCACCATCAGGTCTTTTTGCCGTAAAGATAAAAGGAAGTTGTTTACAGAGAGAAAAAAAAAATCAATCTTAATCATCGATCTTTGTTGCCCAATTGCTTTTTGACTATACATACCATCACGTTCTGGTGTAATTGAAAGAAAGATTTCACTTTGCCTTTCAAGTACTGGGTTAACAATACATTTCCCCGCTGTTTTCATTTCTTCAATTTATGGAATATTTTTTAAATTCCCTTATCCCATTGCACCGACAGCTGAATTAATAATGTATTAGATCTGATTTTAATCTTGCATTTAGGTGTTTATTCATAGCTGGAGTATACAAAAGAACAAAGAACTTTTTTATCTACTGCGATATACACTACAAACAGGGATTTTTAAGTGGCAAAAGAGCTGCACAATTTCAATGAAAGTTCAATTGATAATGGGGAGCTTTAATGATATTAATTATCTAACTTCATTCAGGCGGGAAATCTTGGTAGGAGTACAATGTACACAGAATATGGGCCTTTCCAAACAGTCCTCAGCATTTGACATCAACATGTAAAGATCAAAATCACCTTATACTCATTTCTGCAATTCATTTCCCACCTTATCGAGTTCATGTGCGTACCAAATCCCACCGACTACTCTAATATCGTTATTTATCGCCACTCTCTCTTAATTTATTTTCAGGTGACTTGTAAACATTTGATAACTATATAACCAAAGAAATTAAATACCAATGGTACACAAATGAAAGGTGTAATTCATTACGAGCGACAAAAGTTTGCCGCTCTCCAAGAGCGATATGAGTAGTCTAAGCGCAGTCATGCCCGCCAGAAAAGGCATCTTAGGGACGCCTCTAGCTCTAAGACAAAGTGATGACAAACTGTCTGCTGTATCTACCAGTCGGGACTTTGAAAAGCCCCGCGTAACAGGGGACGAGAAGAACCCGGTTCCTTTCGTTCAGGAGGATGGCTTTACGGATGTTGTGTTGGTTGTGGAGGGGAAGCGCCTCCACACCTCCAGGAGTCTGTTGTGTATGTCCTCCCCGGTGTTGGCCCGAATGCTGGCCTCCCCAGAGCAGAAGGAGCAGAGGGAATTCCCCCTACAGGGAAAGTCGTATGATACAGTACACGAACTACTGTACATCCTACACCCAGCCTACCAACGCAAAGTGACAGGTAATTGTAGGAAAATTGTTTAGATGCTCTGTTTTACAATGAATTTTATATCCGAGTGGTTCTTTTTCAATCTCTTTCTGTAACTCCAAAAAGCGCTATCTTTAAAAGAGTATACCAGTATGTAAAAAATCCCGAAATTGCTAATTCTTTTTTTCGTTTTTTGTCTAGAAGCACTCAAATTTCGTTGATCCTTAGGATTAATTTACATCTACGTTGTAAAGTCTTCGTCCGTGAGTTTTGAAACACAAAATTCTTTGGGCGATCGTGGAGAAAAAAGTACCCTGTTAAACTCAATTTAGTTAAAATTAGATGTTAGATCCGCTTGTATACTCGCTACACTTAGTGTAGCGAGTATGCAAGCGGATCTAACATCTAATTCTAATTAGACTGATGTTGAACTCTGTTTATATTTGTGTTGGGCATGAGAGAGAGAGAGAGAGAGAGAGAGAGAGAGAGAGAGAGAGAGAGAGAGAGAGAGATCAGTGTCTGATTTGCTTAAGGACAGACGAGACATTCTTCAATAATATATAATTTTTCCAAAGATTTTGTCATTGAACAATTATTACTTTAACATGTTTACTCACAAAAAATTGAGGTACCTTACCAGGCATTTGTGCGAGATACGAGAGGATGGCATTTCTTATATAACCCTTTAGGGAAAAAAATTAGTTTGCAAAAATCACATTTTTAGTGTTTTAAATTTTAAAAAACAAATAGAAACCACTTTAGAATTCAAAAAGTTATTAAGATTTTGTATATTTTTCATACATTATAAAGATATACAAAACAGATATTTGGGGAACGTATCATCTGACCTTAAACTACTGCAAGCCTATGCCGAAGTGCAAACGAAATATAAACAATATATGTATATATCCAGATTCATTGAATCAATTGTTTTTTGTTTCAAATATTCCTTGAATGTTAAAACATTGCTTTTAGACAGTGAATCAATCATTAAAGCATACTTTAGACAGAGCCAACTGATTGCGTTTCATTATCATTTGTTTCCAGATCAAACTGCCTTCCAAATTCTTCCAATCGCAGAAGAATACCAAATCTGGAATCTGAAACAAAGATGCGAGGAAATACTTCTGCATTCCCTTAATACAGAGAAATCTGTCAAAGATGATCAGTTATTGCGGTGTCTCCAAATTTCTGACACCTACAAGCTTTTTGCTCTCTGGACCAAGTGTCTGCAGCTGTGTGCAAGAACAAACGTTAACCTAGCGACATTGCAGCGTAACCCGGAGTACGAGCACATGTCTAGGTTCCTGAAAAGCATGCTAGAGGCGTTCAAAACAGGCGGTACCGAAACGCATCGGTCACACAGCGAAGGAAGTCACGTGACCGTACCCAGAAGAGGTAGCACAACGCTAATTGATGAAACAAACGTCAGAAAGACATTTGTTACGAGTCACACTCAAACAAAATTCTGAACGAGATCCAAGTTTTCTAGTCACCAAATGTAACAATATAGTTGACCATGCCAAGTGACATTTATAACTAGTTTCCTTCAGCTAAAAGATCTTTAAAATCACAATGCAGCTAGTTATTCAAATGGATTTTGAACAGGAATCTTCAGATTCATCATTGTCTTTTCATATCTGATATCACTTTTGTACCTTAGTAATATACAACTAGACTAGTTATATAACTTGATTTCACTGAAATTTGTAAACCATAAGCTTAAATGTAATTAATTGATCAAGACTTTCATCAATTCATCAGGCTCCAGTGCCATTAAACTTATCTGAGCTAATTTTGATCTCGGTCTCACTTTTCACAAAACATTCCTTTTGTAAAATTGACACTGATTTCAAATGTGAGCTCATTTAAGTTTTATGGCCCTGAATCCTGGTCTTATGTTTTTCATTCTGTTACATTTTGCTTTTAAACATTTCCTTTACTGTAGTGTAAACTACTATCATTTTGTTTTATACTGAGTAAATAAATACTATTACACATTTTAAAATAGAGCAACCATTCTTCATACATGTTTTAATAAATCATATCACAAGTTATTAAGGATTCTTTAGAACATATATGTATACATGACACATGTTAGAGATACTTATTGCTATGTCAATAAATACTAATAACTATAACAGTTGCAGAATTACTAGTATTTACTTTATAAACTGATTTACACATGCAAAGAACGTTACTCTCTATTAAACACCAATACTGCCATGCTACAAATGCTACAAATTTCTCCGTCTGTCTGACTTCCACTAAATCAGCTTGCAAAATATCACACAATACAAAGGAAATATTTGAAAAGAAAAATTCATCACAAACCATTAGTGACCACTGTTAGGTCTTTTGAAGTACATGTAATCCCTTTTTATAAGTAGAAATGATGAGTCTTCATGAACGATGTGATTTGTGGGAAAATACATTGTAAGTTCCGTCAGTACAACAAAAGAAACCTTGCTTCAAATGATAACCCAATAGGAAATCTCAGGAATTTTCTTGTGTTCAAAAGTGAATTATAACAGCTCTGAATATCAATACATATGTACTCCAAACTTAATATTTCATCCAATTAAAAAAAAAATAGCATAAGCACTTTTGCATGAAATTAAGAAAAGTCAAAAGTCAAAATGTCACAGCCGAAAAAAATAGCATCAGTGCCATTAATAAAAAATAACTTGTACTGGCATTTAATGTTCACTTGACATGATAATTGCAGCTTAGTGAGCACAAGAAACATTTCAGAAGACACATGATTGCACATTATGTTTGGCATTATAAGATGCTATCAAACTACATACACACAGAAGGAAGCATTTACACAGAACTATAGTTCTTATGTTTAGATGCAAAATTAGAGCAAAACATCTCATCGCATTAAACTTTTTTTTTGTTTTTACAAAAATGTAACAGAGCAAAGCTAAACAATAATCAACATGACTGTCCCCTTTTGTTTCACACAATTTGATATTCCCCTTGTTATCTGTAAATACTCATACATGTATTTCAATCTAAGTCCTAAGCCTTAGACTAAATTGTATTTTCCCATTTCTTGCAAAAAATTGAAAATTTATATACATGTATATTTGAAGAAATAAAAATGAAATGTTTTTCTAATAACATTTCAGATAACTTTTAAAATTAGTTTTTCAGAAAAAAATAAATGTGTACAAACAACAAAATTTTCTCATACTATTAATATTTTTTGTAATGTTTAAATTGAACACCTGACAATAAAATGGGATAACTTTTGCCAGTTCTCTACCCTTTACTGAAGTTGATGACATTTTCATCAACAGTCATAAGACTGACTACAGAACGTATACAAAAACATATATATAGAGTTTATATGTATACAGGGTTATTTTCGCCCTATGTTATTTTCGTCCTTCTATACTTGCAGACAATTTTGCCCCATTTTAAATTCGCCCAGTCATAGTTTTATTTATGAAATTATACTGTATTCTTTGAATTCACCCTGTTTTAAATTCGCCCAAATAAGGGTAGGGCGAAAGGGAAAAAATAAAATTAGGGTGAAAAATTTCCTGTATACAGTAGTTGAAAGTTTGGAATCACAAATCTTCTTAGAAAAATAAACAAAATTATTCTTTTTCTGTATCTAAAAACTTGAAATAACTGAATTTACCCAGTAGATTTTACATTAATTTTGTAGCTTCATGTACATGTATATCAACATGATCAATAAAAGATAAAATTTGGTCTCGTTCTATTAATACAAAATACAATTCATGTATTGGTATATGATATTTACCCATGATAAGACCTTCTGAACCCTGTGAAAAAAATACAATTAAAAAAATTATCAAAATTTTACTTGGATTGTAGCACATTCATTGTATCACTGAGAGAGAACAGGAAAAAAATTGCAATTAAAAAAAAAAACAACTACAAAATTGGGAATGCATGTTGTTCTATCTACAAGTATACAATCATTTTAACAGATATTTAATGATATACGATTTACATACTTACACTATGTTTCATGAGTTACATAATAAGTGAAATAAATAACAACACAATTATGATTATTTTTAAAGAAAATCAGAAAATAACAAACAATAGTAAATCAACAGTAATCAATAATACAAAAAATGTTGTATATACCTTGATAAAAAAAAATTATGTCATAATGGTAATAAAATTTTCTCAGAAGTTAAAAAAGCCAGTCTTTTAATTTTATTCTCACAGCAAGAACAACACAAGCCACAGGAGTTCACCTGAACAACACGGAAATCTACTGATTCTACCACTGAATATTATGAGTCCCAAAATTTGTATTGCTATTTTTCATCTTGCACCATCAGCTTATTTCACAAGTGTTAAAAGAATTTGTTTACACACTAGGTCTATGAGCATTCATGCTTTACAGCAGCGCATTTTGCCCCCTCCCCCGCCCGTGGATTTCTTGTTCAGTTTTATTGACTCTGCCGGCTGTTCTGCTGCTTTCTTCATTTGTTCTTTCTTTGTGGCTAAGACTAGTTTTGTGATGGCTAAAAACATCTGCAAGAAAGATTAGGTTTTTTTTTAAATATAGAAAAGCATATCTTTATCTTGAATATAATTAATGCTGCAAGTCCAGTCTTATTAAAATCAAACCTTCCACATTATCCAGCATTCTGACAGTGCCATTCATGAGACCATTAGAATAAAGGAACTAGTGGAAGGTTTATTTTTATCAGATGGCTGCAAGTCAGAAGGAAGGTTTCAAGACTTCCTTCTGTATTGGTAAAGTTCTGAGTGATTGAGTAAGCAAAACTTACTTCTTCTACATTCTTGTTTTCTTTGGCACTGGTTTCAAAAAGCTGGATTCCCATCTGATCTGCAAACCTCTGGGCATCTTGAGTGAGTACAACTTTCCTATCAGAGTCGTCATCTTTATTACCCACTGAAATTAACAAGGGATATGTAAGTATCAACATAAATATAGGAAGTGGCGATTCCTCTTTTGACCATTTCTTGACAAAGTATTTCCCCTTTAGGGATAGCAACTACATAATTATTGAGTAGTTCTGGTAAAATTTAAAGTAAACGAAAAGAACACATTGTGAAAGAAATTCACTTGAAATGCAAAGCTTTCCAAGTGTGCACCTGATCTGAGTTTGCCTCACAGGACCTGCTGCTTACCTAAAATCCTATTAACGACATCACAGTTCTGATCAATCTCATGAAGCCACCTCTTAACATTGGCGAACGATTCCCCGCTCGTGACATCATACACGACAATCACTCCATGTGTCCCTCTGTAATACCTGGAGAAGTAATTAAGATGATTCATTAACAGTGAGAGCATGCTTATCAAGACTCCAGAGAAAGGAAAGACTTAATCAATACCTGTCATTCCCTTGCTTCAGTACAGACAAGTCTTAATCATACTCCTAAAGGCATTTTAAAATCAATAGCTTTTATTTAATCAGAGCCTTAGTCTCATTAACAGTTATGAAAGAAAGAAATTTCACTTAATAAACACAATTAAAAATTTCACATTAAGTCAAAATTACACGTATCATGGTCATATAATTTCCGAGGATAAGAAATAGAAATACTAATACATGTATAATCAAGAATAAAATTTTTGCAAGGAGACTGTCTTGAATAATTACACAAAAAATAAAGTTTTTATGAATAAAAGGTGATTTACAGTCTATAAAGAGAAAGCTGTTTCTATTGACCGACATAGACATATTCAATTCTAATGATACTTGCCCAGACATATTTGATTTTAATGACTAACATAGACATATTTGATTCGACTTTTGTAGTTGTTATAAATGACACATAGAAAAAATTTATTTTAATGACTAACATGGACAAATTTGTGTTTAATGACTAATACAGACAATTTTTTTACATTTCAGTTTATAGATATATTTGTTTTGAATGACTTACGTTGATGTTATCGTTCTGAACCTCTCTTGTCCAGCTGTGTCCCAGATTTGAAGTTTAACTTTTTCACCATTGACATCGACTGTACGAATCTTAAAATCTACTCCTATAGTTGTGATGTATGTACCTACAATTATACAACGAAACAAAAAATATTATGATTTTAATTTGCAAAATATATTTTTAACTCACCTACATATCTTTTAATTCATTTTTACTGAAATCTAATCCTTTCACAAAAAAATGCAAAAAAATATCTTCCTCAAGGAAGCATTAAGGTCATATGATCCCAAGCTCAATACTTTCTTCCAAAAGAATTATATAATTCTTTCTACTTTCAATCTTGAATTAATATGTATAAATCTATAATATTTAAACTGAATTTAGTGTTAACCTCACCCCCAACTATGTATTCATCTATCTGGTAGTGAGATTTTGTTTTTTAGTTTTCAATAAAAATATTTTTTTTTTATTTATATACCTGAGAAAGTATTGTCTGAAAACCTCAACAGGAGACTGCTTTTTCCAACACCTGTAAAAACAGATAAAGATTTTTTTTTTAAATTGAAAATGCGATTTCAATACTAGTATATGAAAATTTAATCTGAATGTGAGACATGGGCCATAATTCCTGTGGCACTTAACATCCAACCCAATGGGATCCAAATATTGACTCTTATCCACTGAGCACAACAAAAGTAAGCACTCAGTTATGAGTAGGAACTTCTGTTATAGCTCCAACATGTTGGAGAAGTCAAGAATTTTATTTAACATTCTTATTAACAGTAAATCTTATGCTATTTATGGAAATTTCCTGTCATTGTAATGAAATACATGTTATATGAATTCAAAGTAAAATTTATTTATTACAAACTGAAAGATAGATGGCTAGAAATAGATAGAATATCCTATTGACCCAGTTTAAAAATAGAATGTGTTCCATGCATTGGCACAGTAGCAAAACAAGCATGGGCAATAACTGAAAGTCAGTGACACATTGATCCAAACAAAATTATCATGGCAAGGCCATAATAAAAATATTCCAAGATTCTCATCCCCGCCCATCTCTGCTTAAAAACCGCTTGCCCGCCTTGATTTTTCAAAAAATTCGGATGAGAATCTAGGAATTTTTTTTATTATGGCCTAACCTTTGGACCAACAATTCTTTGCAAATTGCATCTTACCACAAACTATGTTCTCGCAGTAACAAAAACAAAAGTTCAACAAAAAATAAACTCATCCTGATCAAATGAATAAATGCAAATTCTTAGTAATTTAGACGTTCTTTAATAAAAATTAGCATTGTTCAGGCTCTGGTTTGGTTATGCACCTTACAAATGACATCATGTGATGCCCAAGTCTAAATGCACCAACAAATGCCACGTGTAGTTTGAAGAGCCTTATCTTAATTAAATTTGAATAGGTATTACTATCTGCACAATCAAATTGAAAGTTATTTTCAGTGTGTGATTTTATTTTCTCTAAAATCATTTAGGAGTACTTTTGCAATTTTCTGGTTCATTATAAGACAAGAATCCTAAGGATAAGGCAAGGAACTGTCCCAAGACAGATTTAGATTATTCTAACTTGGCAAAATATTGGCAATGCATTTTGAGATTCTTTTATAAAACAGATTTCTAGCTATAATATCTCCATCTACATATTCCACCACTGAGTGTGGAGGAGAATACCACAATGTAACTGTATGAGGAAAGAAGTTAAATTTATAACAATCTATGTGTGTATGGTAGGTCTGAATAATAATAGCAAGCACAGCTAGCAGCATGAAGTGTCGCTCGTCACTATGAGCTCTTAAAAACGATTTTTCCGCAGTAACTCTGGACCCACAATGCATCACTTGTTAAACAAATGTTCTCGCCAGAATAACGATAAAAGTTCAACAAAAAGTTTACATGCCTTGATTGAATGGATATATATTGAAGATAAACAGTAATAGAAACAACATTCTTCATTTACTTTCAACACTGTTCAGGCTTCTTTTTGGTAATGCAACTTTATACATACGACATCATGTGACGTTTGAGTCAATAGTAAGAGTGCAACGATAAACCGTTTGAGGGTATACCATGGTTTGATTCACAATACGTGAAACTTGACATCACGGTTCGGTTCACTCGGTCCAAATTTATCCCAATTGTTCGTTTTGGTTCCTCGTCTACAATTTCAAAATGTCTTCCGCACGAAACATGAGGTCAATGAAACTGCAGAAACAGCAGTTAAACTTGTTTCCAGCCTCATATTTAATGGGTCGAAGGATGTTATCACTTTCCTAGTGTTGGTGTAATGAGCATTTGATAAAACTTTTAAGTTTAAAGTATATGATGACAAACGTCTGACTTTTAAACCCAATATGTGATGTATCATGATATGTATCATATCGTGAACTAAATACTGTGATACGTATCGTATCGTGGGTTAGGCGTATTGTTGCACCCCTAGTCAATAGGCACCAAATGTCACCTGCGGTTTTACAATCCCGATCTTAATTAAAACAATAGAAGTTTCTCATTCTGTGCTTGTCCTTATAGTTGCACCATTCACATATTAAATGAATATGTCCAAAAATAGTCCAAAAGTATAGTAAGAATAATTGAACTGTGTCTCGGTACAAGGCCTCACTGTTAAAGCGAGTTAGTTGGACAAAATCATTTTGACAATGAATATTCTAATTTGTCTAAAAGATGTTAGGTCAAAGACAATAGATCATATCCCTTTTACTAAAGAACAATAGGACGGGGTCCTTGACAAATTGGAAGCATTTTAAAAAGACAGAGGAAACTCGAGTTTCAGAAAAATGCCAATGAAGTTTTCTTACAAATAACTAAGCTATAATGAGTTGGTTGAGGTAAATTGGTTTAATGAAAGATTTTCTATGCATAATTTAAAATTGAAATTCAGAAAATGAAGTTAGTAAGATTTGTTTACATCGATTGAGCTGATTACATTGCTCAAATTAGAAATCAATTAAAAAATGGGGGAATGTTTCTTTATCCTCTTACCGCTGTCTCCTATTATGAGTAGTTTAAATAAGTGATCATATTCCCTGGCCATAATTAATGAGCTTTATTAGCCCAAAATTTTCAACTCGGAAGTTCCTAAAGAAATTTCAACCGGATATGAGGCGTGATGTGTTGCTTGCGCATGATATGATATGGGTCTCGGTCAGTAAAACGTTTTCCGGTATTGCGTAAGGAGGAATCTAACATCAGAGAAGGGTGTTTATTTACCACCCTTCAGAACCACAATGTCCGCAATTATTGCCCAACGATTTCTGGGACAAACAAACACGTGCAGAAAATGTTTATTTTTAAAGTTGACTCCAAATCGACGGTAATTTTGTATTAATTTAGGTTTAAAATTTTGTCTGTTTGAAAAAGCTTTGTTTTATCATTTATGGAATCAGAGACAGTTTCTTTCCTATAGTTCTGAATGTGTCATATAGGCCTAAACATTGTATATGAATGTTGTTACTATACAAAATAGTTTGTATATGGAATAAGCTATAGGTCACTGTAAATTGTAGACCCTTGCTTCTAAATCTAAGTGATAATATCAGTATGAAACATCAGGGACCCATGTAGATGAATGGATGCTGCTTTCATATCATCATAATTTTATGACTAATTAGCTAGTGGTGTCCACACTATAACCCTTAAATTTAAAATCTAGCTCTCCAACGACTGAGCCAAAGGGTTAGTCCACTAGGTAGTGCAAGTCGGAGCATGGCCTCATGTTTACATATACTGTATATGCAACACTTAGCCACATTTAACTGAAATTGTTAAACTTTAAATTTATGATGAAATGAAAATTTTGTTATTATATTGTACTGTTATGAAAAGATGATGTCAGAATCGCTTAAATCATGTTAAATAGTTGTAAAATAAATGAATTAATGCAAGATTAAGTGGTGAAATCCCTTCTGGTATAGCAGACAGACGGGTTCAATCGCAGGTCTGAGCTAGAAAGCTCAGTTGATAAAGCACCTCATTGGAGATTCATGAGCTTGAATTTTTAGTGCAGTATTGTTAATTGCAATTATTCTTCTATTTGGTTTCATTTGGTGTCCTTTCATGCTATATGCTCTGGAAGTGATGAGTGAAAGACCTGCCAGGGAAAGGCCCCAGTGTCTTCAGTACCTTTAATGAGGGAGGTGTAAAGTGGTTTAATCAGTAGGTAAAGCATCTGACTAGTGATGCAGGAGTCCCAAGTTCAATTCCAGGTCCTGCTATATATTTTCTCCTTTCCTGCAACAGATTTAGTGCCATCAACCACCCCTTCACTTTCAAATGAAAGTCCTGCCAGGGGCTAATAAGAACTTGCCTTCCAGGGCAAAGACAATTTAATTGTTAGGAAAGTGATGGTTTAAGCTGTGGATATTGTGGCTGTGGATACTAGGTAGCTCTAAGCTCAGTGCCATGCAGAGCACCTGACTATTGATGCAGGAGTCCTGAGTTCGATTTTACCAAATTTCTGATCATTAGATTAAACCTGCATGGTAATACAATTAGAATTGTAATACAAAATGAATGCATGTTTATTTTCATTGACAAGAAATAACTCCTTCTCTTCCTATTTTCAGATCCTCTGATTATTCTGCTGTAAATCTTGCCTATGACTATCAGCACCTGCCCCAGGGAAATGTCAGTGGCCCCCCTCTGTTTATCATGCATGGCCTAATGGGATCATCCTCAAACTGGGCCTCCTTATCCAAAGTTCTAGCAAGAACAGGTAGAAAGGTAACCAATACACAAAGGAGTTTGAACTTTGATTTTATATGCTAGTAAATATTAGTATTTAAAATTAATTAAAAGGTACAAGAATTATGTACCTGTATTAACATTATTTTTCTTGATAACAGATTATTAGGTTAGATGCTCGAAACCATGGTGACAGTCCACACCATGAAAACATGTCTTATGAGGCAATGTCCTTGGATGTTTTGAAAGTAATGGATGACTTACAGATAGAGAAAGCCTGCCTGATGGGCCATAGCATGGGAGGAAAAGCATTCATGACAACAGCCTTGCTTCATGTAAGTCTTATAAGATGTTGTTTTCCTTATTAAGAACAAGGTACAGTTTCAATACAAATTAAGCCCTGTATTTTTCAAAAATATGAAAGTGATATAAGAAATGAAAATTCATTCTTTCTGAATCATAGGAATTCCATGCAGTAAGAATACACAAATTGTTTTTCTCATATGACCTCCTAAATTCTAATTGTGACGTCATTAACTTGTACATTTTCCTGTATTTTTTAAAAAAAGTTGCAGAAGACATAAATTTTCAGTGGAATTTTCTTTCAGAAAACATACACTGCCACTGTCGCCCACGAAGATTTTGAGATATGTGATTTTTCAAAGCAGTTTACATAATATATCCAAATATTGAAGTGGGTGACGGTGGCAGACACTATTTTCTAAAGGAAAATAAGCAAAGAAATGAGTCTTTCTGAGGCCTTTCTGCATTAAACTTAGAAATGTACCAAATTACTGATGTCATATTTCCAGAATGGTCCTGCTTAATGCCATATTCTTTAATGATTTATCATATTCATCTACTCAATTATTGTTAAAGCCAATTTCACATTTTTTTTAAGAACATTAAAGTTTTAGGGTATAATAAAGCCATAACCATACCTTCTTCTTTCAAAAACATTTATCCAGAGGAGTTGTCCTTGTTCTCACCACTTCCAATGAAAATGCACTGATCTATCAGATAAATGCCCTCAGTGATAAAACATCCACCTAATAATTCTTCATGGAACATGAAGTACCAAATGATAGCCTCCCAAGTGATCTTGGTTGCTAGAAAATATTAATAAGTTGTTAGAAATATTAGTGTTAATGGTTTTTATCAAGAATCAAAACTTCATAATCAATTTTGTGGAGAAAAATAAATTTTAAATATACATGTACAACATTTAAAATGAAGAAAGATTTTATTATTGACTTTTCTTTTTCAGCCTGAGCGAGTTTCTAGTCTAATTGTGGTAGATGTTTCTCCTGCACCTAGTCCTGGTGCTAAGTACTTTCCAAGCTACTTACAGTGTATGTTAAAGATCAGCACCAGGCTGCCAGAGCTAGAGGGGATGTCCCTGAGCAAGGCCAGGATGGTTGTGGTAGAGGCTCTCAAGGAGGTAGAAGAGGTACAAAGACTGATCAGTGTACAGTAAAACACACTTCTAGCGAACACTGTGTGTGACTCGCTTCACAAAACAAATTATAATTTTGAATTCCCTTTTTCAGCATTTGGGTGTCCGTCAGTTTTTGGCAGCTAACCTGACTGAGGTGAATGGTCGGTTGAAGTGGAGGGTGAACCTTGATGCCATTATAAATGACTATCAGGAACTGGCCAGTTTTCCAAAGTTTGACACGAAGTATGAAGGACCCACTTTGTTTGTTGGGGGAGAGAGATCTCAATACATCAGGTAAACTGTATGATGATGGTTGTCAGAGGTAGGACGGTGTAGGTAAATAAATAAACCCTAATTATTTTAATACAGATATATTTATATATTTAAGAATATTTAATTTATTCAAAATTTTATATAAATGTAAGATGTCAAGTTTAAGTTGTTGCATTTAAAAGATTAACGTTTTCTCTCGCTGTTTTAACTGTGAGAATCCTTACGCAAGCCGTAGATTGTACAAATCATGCATGTTTTTACCATCCGATCAACGTAAATATGAAAACTATCAAATAGTTTCGAAGTGTTTGAGAAAACTAGACGTATATGACAGCCGGACAAATGACCAAAATAAAGCTTAACTATTGCCATCTTCCGTGGGATATTTGTTTTTTGTAAATACATCTTATAAATACCGAAAAAAGACGTGACCCACATCTGTTCCGACTCCGAAGCGGTGAAAATCTACTCCCCCATACGTTGAAAACGACTCCCCCATACTTTTTAGCGACTCCCCCGCGTTACCCGTTGTATACGGTGATAATTCTCATTGAAGAAATGAACAACCATGTGGTTCCAATGCACGGACTGTTTATTACCACACTTCCGGTCAACATAAATATAATAATAAAACCAAACATGTACACATAATTATATTTCCGGAATACTAACATCGATAGATACTACACCCGATGAGTTCAGAATACCTCTGGCAGTTGCTCTGGTGAGAGTTTGCGAGACTTCAGCGAGATAGGGTAAATTATTCACGGAAATGTGGCTAGGAAGTGACTAGCACGTGAAGGCATGATAAACAGATTAGTTATGTTGCGTTTCAGTAATCACCACCCTAGAATCAGCTGATAATGTCTGTAGAAATGTACTTCAATCAATCAATCTCTCTTACATTCATTCAAACTTAAAAAAGTATTCTCTATAATACAATTTTCTGCAGTCATGAATTAAAATTTCTTTTTGGATAAATATTTTTGCATGGGAACAGGAACTATATTTATTGGCGTCAGATTAGCAAATGAGGCACCAGCATGATTTTAACTGACCAATCAGCTGAATGAGTATTGCATTATGGGTTACTACGAATACTACAGGAATTTTACGCTTGAATAAAAGGAAATCTTTTTGTAAATGAAAAGCATTTTTAAAAATTTTATTTTCATGCGCACAATGACAAACAATTCATTTGTTAAATAAACGGCGGAAGTCTATAGGTTTCTGAAAGTCAAACTTCAAAAGCGATTTTCGTCTGTATTAATTCCTTTGTTGTACTATCGGTGAATACCATGCCAAGAAATCTCGTCCGATTTCGACAGCGATGGAGTCAATAAAAGTGTAATTGATGCAAATCACCCATATTCCCAAAACGCCAGCAAGACAATTTACGGCAGCAGACTTCTGGGGTTGGATCCTAGGTTTTAAGCTTTCTTAGTTAAAGAAAAAATAAAATTCTACCCCAGGAAGTAGTACACATACCCTAAAAAGTTACTGTCAAAAATCTTTTTTTTTTACAAAATACGTAAAATGCCAGAGGCACTGCTACCAAAATTTATTTGGAAAAAAAATGGACTGAAGAAAATAAGAAAAAAACAATCAAAAGAAAATATTCACTTTAAAAAGAAAATATATACATAGCCAATCGGGTAACGTCTACCCATTCATTACTCGTCTCCATCTTGTTCAACCAGGAAATGTTGTAAACTTCCGGAAATTTGGTACTCAACCAGGAAATGTTGTAAACTTCCGGAAATTTGGTACTCTTTTATCTATATTTCTACGCGGTACTTCCACAACTACCCGATATCAATTTATTTGTACTGAGAAAAAATATTTTGAAATTGAATTACATAAAAAAAATTGAAAGGCAGCTTATTTTATTGAAGAATTACTATAATTAATTTCATCCCCCCACCCGAAAAAGGCAATGGGGGGGGGGGCAAAGGCTTCTAAATAACTAGTATTCTACCTATAATTTTAACCCAGTAAATTTTAAGATCCCTCCCTCATTACTGCGGACATTAATTGCTTCCGCACGTCTCCCAGGGGAAGAATCACAGATTAATGTTAATTCGGCTTTTATTGAGTTTGCTATACGGAGAGAATGCTAAGGTTTTCTTGGCATGGTGAAATATCTCAACCCCCCTTCTATTTGTTTAAAATTCATTGCCTATGAATCAAATTCTTTTGATATGATATGTTTAGATACAAAGTGACTTATATATACCGGTTATAATTTTGATTTACTGGACCGGGCGAAATGCATGAAACCCGAAGAACAAAATAACAAACAAATAAAAGTAACATTCTCAAATATTTCTTATGAAAAAATAATAAAAATTAAAAAATAATAAGTTCTTTAAACGAGCAAAATCCAAATCATGACAAGGCCGATAATCTTTTACATGTAT
>PRKT01000119.1:59337-144997 GCA_003671525.1 Saccostrea glomerata
GAAATGCATGAAACCCGAAGAACAAAATAACAAACAAATAAAAGTAACACTCTCAAATATTTCTTACTAAAAAATAATAAAAATCATAAAATAATAAGTTCTTTTAACGAGCAAAATCCAAATCATGACAAGGCAAATAATCTTTTACATGTATTTTCTGGCTGACTTTTCTGACCGTGAAAGATCTCAACCCCCCTTCTATTTGTTTAAAATTCATTGCCTATAAATCAAATTCTTTTGATATGATATGTTTAGACACAAAGTGACTTATATATACCGGTAATAATTTTGATTTACTGGACTGGGGAAATGCATGAAACCCGAAAAACAAAATAACAAACAAATAAAAGTAACACTCTCAAATATTTCTTACTAAAAAATAATAAAAATCATAAAATAATAAGTTCTTTTAACGAGCAAAATCCAAATCATGACAAGGCCAATAATTTTTTACATGTATTCTCTGACTGACTTTTCTGACCGTTGCCAAGTCAAAAATCCATTGTCGAACACGTGAGCACGAACGTAAACAAAGTTTCGTCCATTCTAATGCATGAGATGCTGCTCGTTTTCCTTACCCTTGAAGCGCTGGTGTTATGAACTAGACGCAAACTATATTTTATTAACATTTTTTTTCCTATTTAACAACAATTTAAAACCGCCAGTAACATCTTTCATAGTTTCTTATCTTTGTATTTTGTTCGTAAGAACATTTTTTTTTATTTTGCAGTCTATTAACATCATTGTAGATTGACCCGAACTACGTGTTCGAAGTAAAATGTGAACATGTATTTGGTGTAAACGTTGCTATTCATTCAGCGATTGGTCAGTTCCTCGTGGTAAGATTCTCTGTGCGCATTTATAACAATAGCCATATAAGGCAAACAAAGGTTTGTCAGTGTAGATGCACATTTTTTACCAGCGAATCGGTCACTAGTGAGCTCTAATTTTCGCCGAAAAGTATAAAATATATTGTTGTTTTTACACCCCTTCCTTTAGCCACCCTTTTTCTGTTGAAAACCATTGAAGTCTTTCAGAAAGGTCTGGAAACATTTATTGCAGGACATGTTTTTAAAAGAAACAGGCTATAGCAATGCCATGTTTACTGCCAATTTTATTTATAAAACCGGTTCTACCCTATAACTTTTGAATAGATCAACCTAAACCACGTGTCTTGAATTTAAATCACAATAACATTAGAAGGGGTGTAACAATTAGTTTGAAAAACGTCAGTCAGCATTTGACTTAATGATAAATTGCATCTGCTTAGAAGTCATTGTATCGACCACAGAACTTACGAATTGATGACTTCTAACTTTAGACTGCTGATATACTTGTTTCATTAACTTGCTTGTCAATAATTTACTTTGTTTTCGAAATTGTTCATACGTAGAGGAATCTCTTGCGTATCGAATCAACTGAGATATATATAAACTCCGTATGCAAGTGATGAAGGTATATTGGTGGATAAGTAAGGGAAGTTGACAAAAGAAAAGTTAAAAAGTCATCACGCGTTTATCATAAGCTTGGTTGTTATATGACCATTAAAGTCTTTTCGAGTAAAATATCCAAGTATGAAACAGATGTGTCAGACTCTGTGGTATCTTTTATCTCAAGTTCACCAGGATATATCGTATCGACTAACGAAAGTGCACCAAAAACTTTCCCCTGGGATGACAACGCCGACGCCGAGAGTATCACATAAGCTTTCCAATCTTCGCTGCTATGAGCTAAAAATAATCGATTTTTCCTTAACGTACTCCGATCCTCAGCCAGGAAGGATAACTTTTTAATTTATAATTTAATACAAAAACTCATGAGGCTTGAAAATTAATTCTTTTCATGCAACAATTTCCATTTCATAACTTTCAATGTATTTCAGGATTATTTGAAGTTCTTAAAAAGATCTTTTTAAAGTCGAAATTTTGACCCCATAAAAGTATTTAAAAATTACATATTTAAAGGAATTGGTGTTCATTTTAAGCTGACCGTAGATACCAGTGTTTATTAACAAGATATAAAATCAGAAGTGATTAATGGTGTTTTGCGATGATAGGAAATTTGCATACACTATGCATTGTAAAATGATCGAAGTGAAAAAAAAAAGAAATTATAGTACCTTATATATTCATAAAAATTGTGCATTTTCTTCCATAGCCTGGAAACCTATGATTTTTATTTCTAAAATGTGTTTGTTGATAAGATCTGAATTGGAAAATGCATAGTAGTTTTTATTCGCATTCCTTGAAAATTTATATGAGATTAACTAATTTTCCCTATATAATACAAGTATGATTAACTTTAAAGATGGTTTGAAGAGATGTCGTGGGTAAAAACACATTGCGTTAAGAATTCAGAAACATTTTTGTGGGCATTTTTAATTTGTTAATGTACTTTATTATTCTATCTTTTGCATGTTTTCTTGGTACAACATTGTCATTTTTCACGATCCATTTCGACAAAACCAAGACGAGTACGGGTGATAAGCAAAGTACTAAGAAAAAAACTCATCTTAAAAAGTCAGTTTGGAAATGTCTACTTAATAGTATAAAAGAAAGTTCGATTGATTTAATATGTTAATTCCTATTGCAGAATCATATAGATATTACATCATACCCTTACTAATAAAGTTCCCTTTAAAACATCGACGTTGAATACTTCGATAATGATTCATATATACCTTTGACATTAGATATTTATCACATATTGGGTTATGTGTCGTGGTTAAGTTTGATTATTTTAAGTTGGTTTTTTTTTCTTTTTTTGCAAAAATAATGTGAAAAATCATGTGAGTTTAAAAAGTGCCCTGAGCTGTATGTATTTTAACAAAATTTATTAAATGTAAGAGCCAATAAAAAACTTTTCTACAAAAAATCTGTATAAAACCACTGTCAATGTCAAGTTAAGCTTATAAGTAGTTAAGAAAGATCCCCAATAAATCAGCCACTTATACAGAACACTTCTTTCAATTTCAATTATGATTTATTTTTACGCTTTTTCAATTTTCGAATAATAAAATTTGGTCTATTGAAAGGACAACCCTTAGCTTTTGCAATCCTTTCTAATAATGTTGCTTCGAATTTGTTATCTGTGTGGGACGGTGGTAAACAATTTACAAAATCACTGTCACATTCTTCTTTGGGTCTTGTTAACTGGAGAATAGTCGATATATCACAATGGTAAACGAGTGCATTAAACTCTAATTTAACGGTATATGAAGCTTTAAAAAGAGAAATGGTTAGCAGCTCATGTTTCAGTTCTACTGTACCATTCTCTTCAAAAAGATATTCAGGGTAGTTTTTCACACATCGTTTTATACGATCCTCTGTTAACTCTGCTGAAATTGAACCTGCCCAGGGCATAATATCTTGGTTTACATTGGAAACTCCTGCAAACATTATGTAAACAAGAACAAAGAAAAGTCCCTCATTCTCCTTTTTCATGCTATTGAAATGATTTACTAACGCAGTCACCGGTGATTTGGTGAATTCATCACTGGAGAAGAAGTCATGATGCTGCCAATACATCGACATTAAGATTGGGTCACCCACTAGTCCTCGACTGATTGAAAGTTTTGAGTATACAGAAGAAAACTCTGTGTCTTTAAACCAGCAACTTGGATCACGAACACAGTGGCCTTCTTTTTTCAACTCTTTCCAAATTAATAAATTTTCTGATTTATCAAGTTTATCAATATCTATCAATTTTTTGGTCCCTAAAAGCTGCATCTTACCAAACTTAATGACTGCATCGTATACATGTTGATGTATTCCTAATAAAACTTTTAAATGTCGGCTGTACTTTTCTTTCTTTTTTTGTATTACGTTTTCGAATTCTATGACACTTTTGAGCGAAAAAACTTTACAGTTCAATGTTCCAAACAAATTGTCACAGCAAAGGAGAGTATGTTCATTTCCATTTTCATTCAATTCATTTTCATTCATATATTCCTCAAACCAAACCGTCCTCCATCCTCTGTCCTCGTATTTATCTTGTATGTACCTCATGGCAGTTGTTTTACCACATCCAATGGCGCCTACACAAATAACAATGTCTGAGGTTTCTAATAGTGCCAAAGCTGACTTGATGTTCTTTGTCACAACAATACCATCTTCAACGTCACAGTTTCTCCTCAAACGAACGACTAAAATGAAAAAAAAATGTTTATCATTTCCATAATACATGTACATTATTATTCCATCCTTTTACATGCTATTTCATTTTCAAGCAATCAATTTATAAAAAAAAAAATTAAATGCTGTTCTTACTTTTTATTTTCGATTCCAGTGCATTACAATTAGCTTTATTGGAACTAGTCGAATTCTCTTCTTTTATGAGTTCCCCAAATTTTTCTCTCATCCGTCCGTACACACCCTGAAGATACGGAACATCGACTTGATCATCACAATACAGGTTCCACAAAATACGGATCCTTTCTATGTCAGCCTCAAGAGAGTCTTCATCATCTGTAGGTTTATAACCCCACCCTGTCCTGGGAGGCTTTATATTGTCACAGAAATTTATCAACAAGGTAAAAACAACCACCAGGTCTATATTGTTATAGTCCTTTGTATTTTTCACATTTTCCAGATCCTTCAACAAATGTTCACTAAAATGCTCATTTAAGGATTCAGAGTGAATTATTATGTTTTCTTTTAAGTTCGACACTTTAAGTTCGGTTTTCAAAATATTAGTAAGGCAGTGTGCAAGTTCAAGAATTTTTGAAAGAATTCTCGTACGTTCTTCATCGGCCATCGTTGAAATCTTTCGCACAGGCTCTTCTACAATTATCAAAATATTTAATCAAAGCAGTACTTTTATATTTGCAAACTTAATTTTTAAAAGTTACAAAAATAATTGATACATGATATTTCTTAAATAAGTTACTCTTTCATTTAGGGCGGGATGGGGGATGAAGGGGGTAAGTACCTGTTACAGGATTCATCGGGGTGTTCTCTTCCATGTCTGAAATATTCATAAAAATAATTATATAACAATAATTTATGCTCACTTCATCACACTAAACTTACGTTTAATTTATTTTTCTAAAAATTTACCAAATATTTTTCTTTTTTTTTTCAATCAAAACCAATTATAGTAATACCAGCCATACACATGTTAACTAATCCAATTGCATAATAATTATAAACATTCAGTAATTTTTCATCTGAAAGGCCAACACTACTCGTAAATAGGCATACACCAAATTAGTTTTCCTATCACAGATATCAGCAAATAGGTAAAAGAGCCGGAAATAGAGGGCACCAAATAGACGACACGTGTTCGTGCTAATTATCTTGCATTTGTTTACACTTCTTGCAGTTTACAGCAATGGTCTAAATACTGCATTGACTTATATGCTACTGCTTATGGTAATCTGTGAAAGAAACCAATGTTACCTTGCTGTTACTGAGTGTTTTACAATGCATATGTAGCTTGCTTCCACGAAACCTTGTTTCAAATTATAGTTTTAACATTGAATTACTACAATGTAGATTGTAGATTCTAGAATGCAAATTAAACTATATCCATTGCAAAAACCGCAATTAAATTCAATTCAAGTAGGATTAAGCCAGGGACTATATTTTGTGGTGGAAGTTTTTGTAGAAGAATTTTTTTTCCCTTTTGAACTACATGTATATAAAGTACTGTTAATTTTAGATTCCTACTTTCCCATGCTGATAGCACACAAAGCTGTTTTTGCAGTGAAACTTGTTGTGCTTGTTGTGAAATATCTGTTAAATTATTTCTTATGGAATCTTTTGATGAATTTTGAAAAATATAGTAAATATATTTTGAAAAAAAAATTGACCCAATTTTAACATGACATGGACACATTTTTGGTAATATCTAAAAATTTACATCATATACCCCCACTTTTGATGTTCTTTTCTAAATATGCAAGATAAATTTGACATATTTGCTTAAAATCTGAAAAAGTTTAAGACTTAAAAATAATTTTTTTCTGATCACATTTTGTCCGGCGTCCGTCTAGCTGTCTAGTTGTTCATCTGTCTGTAAACTTTTCAAATTTTCGACTTCTTCTCAAGAATTGCTGGACCAATTTCAACCAAACTTGCCAAAAATTTCCCTTGGATGAAGGGGATTCAAGTTTGTTTAAACGAAGGACCATGCCCCATTCCAAGGGGAGATAATTGAAAATTACTGATAAATTAATGGCATTTTTCAAAAACCTCCTTCTTAAGAACCACTGGGCCAGGAAAGATGAAACTTAGGTGGAAGCATTCTCAGGTAGTGTAGATTTAAATTTGTTCAAATCATGTCCCCCGGGGGTAGGGCGGGGCCACAATGGACGATCAAAGATTTACATAGGAAAATATAGGAAAAATCTTTAAAAATATACTTCTTGAGAACAGCAAAGCCATGATTGGTCATATTTTTTATGGAAGCATCCTCAGGTAGTGTTGATTCAAGTTTGTACAAATCATGACCCCCAGGGGTAGGGTTGGACCACAATGGACGGTCACACTTTTACATTTTTCTTGAGAACAGCAAAGCCATAATTGGTCATATTTATATGGAAGTATCCTCAGTTAGATTAGATTTAAGTTTGTTTAAATCATGACCCCCAGGGGGTTGGGCTTGGCCATAATGGATGATCAAAGTTTTAAATAAGAAATGTAAAGGAAAATCTTTTTAAAATCTTTTTCTTGAGAACAGGAAAGCCATGATTAGTCATATTTATATGGAAGCATCCTCAGGTTGTGTAGATTTAAATTTGTTCAAATCATGACCCCCGGGGGTAGGGTGGGCCCACAATGGCCGATCAAAGTTTTACATGGGAATATATAGGAAAAATCCGTTAGAATCAATCTTCTTCTTGAGACAAGCTAAGCCATGAATAATCATATTCATACGGAAGTATACTCAGGTAGTGTAGACTCAAGTTTGTTCAAATCATGACCCCGGGGGTAGAGCGGGGCCACAATGGACGATCAAAGATTTACATAGGAAAATATAGGAAAAATCTTTATAAATCTTCTTTTTGAGAACAAGAAATCCATGATTAATCATATTTATACGAAAGTATCCTCAGGTAGTTTAGATTCAAGTTTGTTCAAATCATAACCCCTTGTGGTAGGGCGGGGCCACATGGACGATCAAAGTTTTACATAGGAATGTATTGGAAAAATCTATAAAAATCTTGAGTGGTCCTGTTTTATATGGTAGCATCCTCAAGTAGTTTAGATAAAGATTTGTTAAAATCATGACCCCCAGGATTGGGTGGGACCGCAAAAATACATAATTACTTATTGCGAAAAAAGCCAAAGTCAAAAAAAAAATGTAAGCACCCTTAGTTAGTATAGATTCAAGTTTGTTCTGAACCCCTCTGCCCCTCATTTAGGATCGGGACCACTTCTAGAGGCATTTACTAAATTGATTTTTCCTAGCCACAGTGCTCAGGTGAGCGATGTGGCCCATGGGCCTCTTGTTTAATTTAGCATTAAAGATAACTTTGACCTATCTGCTTAAATTCTGCAAAAGCTTAAGATTTTAAAATAATCCTCTTGCTTCTTAAATTTTTTATGCCAGAAAAACCACATCTTGTGGGTGCAGAAAGGTCAAATAATTGATTATGCGAAACAATTTGAAACTTTTTCTTCGTCACAATTTTAAAGTGTCTTTTTTAAAAAAGACTTGTAGTTTATTTTGTTTCATGCTTTATTTGGATAAAAATATTGGAAGGAAAACGTAAAAGATGTAAATTTTGATTAAGACATAGATTTCAGTGCAAAAAGGTCATATATAATGTACTGTAGCTCCGAAAGAAGCATATTGACCCCCATATTTTGATTCGAGTTTTAATTAAGCTATGTGAGTATAAAATATACTTGACAAAAAAGTTTGAGACTTAAAGGTAGGACACAATAGATAGGCCAATTTTACCCTTAAATTCATTTTCTCTTAAACTTAGCTATTTTGTTCTAGGATACAAAATCTCTCTTTATATTTTATATGAAAAAAAAATAAACAACACATTTTTTGCCCACGTAGTTTGAATTATGGCCTATCAGACCCTCGTAAGAAGATTGTGAAATCAGACATTCGACTTGAGAATGAGCCTCATTTCAACATTAATAATTGATCTATTGTAAATTTGTGTAATACTGTTTATAAAAACAACCTTTTTATTACTTAAACTCAGTAAGTTATAATAATACTTGAAAATTTGAGTAAAATATTGTACAAATAGAATATACATAGCGTCGGAATTGAAAATTCACATGTAAATATCGGATTAATATCCTACACTTTAACTTTTCTTTCAATTTTTACAACAATTCAACACAAGGATTCAAATGGGTCCTAACATAAAATATCTAAAAATGAAGAAAATTGAACCAGTGGTTTCAGATATTTTTGGTGGTTAAAAAATGACAATGGCAAAAAATTTAAAGATTCAGTGGATGAAGTCACAATTTTGACCTCTAGATATGACCTTGACTTTTATATTACTTAAGGATTGGAGACTTCTCATATATGTGTTCAAATATCAGTCCTCAACTATTTATGGAACAAAAGTTACACCGCAAATAAAAGAAACTGTTACATGCTTGTTCATTTATTTAGATAGTGCAAACACATTCTAAAATGTAAGCTCTCAAGTGACCAATGTATAGAAATATCTTATTTTCATCACAAAATATGACAAAAACATGCCACAAATCATTTTTTCTTACAAAGAGCATAACTTGTCAATATAGTAATATTATTCATTTTTTCTCCTGTACTTTTTAAAAAATGAGTTAAAATAGAATCCTTGGGTGTTTTGTACTACCTTCTAATCAGGAGCCCATCTCGGTAAAAAAATTTAACTCTTAAGTTCTAAAAAATATTAAGGATCATTTAAATTTGGGCATTTTTTTTTTATTCTGTCACATTGTAAAAAAAAAAACAGACAAAGCAACATCGATAAATAAGACTATTTATTTAAATGTATTTTACGTTCACTCTGTGTGTGTGTGAGAGAGTGTGTGTGTGTGTGTGTGTTTGAGGGTGAGGGAGGGTGTGTGTGTGTGAGGGTGAGGGAAAGGGTGTGTGTGTGTGTGTGTTGGAATCTTTTAACTCTATTTTTCAGTTGGTGTATTTATAGTTGCTGGACAAATTCTGTAATGAATGATTTATAGGAAAAATGTTTCAACTTATTGTTCATACCTTCTGAGCGAGTTGTTTCACTTCGACGACGAAATACTCCTGCAAAAACATTAGCTTTTTACATTTTTTTTTTCGTTTAAAGCATGTAAAGTGAATTGAGGTGGCATTAAGTAAGGAATTCACTGATGACCTACCTGGAAATTTGTTTCGACGGTACAGAAAAAATATAATCACAGCTGTACCTACAATCAGCATTGGCAACAGCAAACCAACTGCAATTCCAGTAGAGGAACTTTCATCAATGTCAGTCCTCAACAAAATAATAGTCGTATTAAAACATTGATCAAACATTTGTTTGTTTGGCTTTTTGTATAACTAGTAGCAATATAAATATTTCTTAATACTTGTAACTTAGTGATTGGTATAAATAACAAAAATAAACTTACTGATTTGTCGAGATTGGTGTGGTTCCGTCTCCATCTATTGGCAGTGTAGATGACTCTGTGGTAATTCTGTGTCAATAAAAACATCACTGTAAAGGGAACTTTCTAAATTTCATTTCAATGCTCTTAAGTACTCATCGGATAAAAACTAACAAGAAGCAAGCATCGATAGAGCTCAAGTATAATACTTATAAAATCATATTTAAAAAATTAATAACTTACCCATAAAAGTTTTGAAAACATACTGCATCTAAAAAAAAATAATGATATAAACATTTGCTTCACATTTGTATTTTAAAAAAAAATGAATGAGTAAAGATATATATGTGTCCTTCAATTTTTAGTGCAATAAATAACAACTCTGTAGACATTAGGCATGGAAAAAAACTTGTGGATTCTACATCTAAAGAAAAAAACTATTTAAACGTTTCAATGTCATTTTTAAATACAAAATGGGTACATATGTTTTTTTTTAACTCTAACCTTTGTCATAACTTTTGAACAGTCTGTACTAGGGCTTTTTACATTTCACAAATATATTTTATGGGTGCCATTTTATGTGACATTTCTTTTCCCGGGTATCATTGATTTTGACCCTTTGGCCTTAACCTTGGAGTTTGACCGACTAAAAATAAATAATCTTGGTCATAAATTTTGAACAAATGGTTATTCTACTTTCATGTTTCACAGCTATATTCATTAATACAAGTCTTTTCTTTGGAGAACATTTTTGAGCGTTTCACAAACATCCTGTTTTCCCTAAAAATTCCCTATGAATTTTAAGCCATGATTGCTGCTCCATGCAAGCCTTGGAGAGGCTATAATTTAAAGGGGAAAAAATTAAAACATACATTTAAAAGCTTACATTTATACAGTTCAGATGGTTTATAGTGTGTCTCTGGACATCCTCTCGTCGCACGGCAAGGAAGAAAGTCCATATTATATGTGGATTTACTTAGAACAGCACACGTCCCTGGAAATTCAAAAAAAATACAGTACCAAATTAGATGTTGTAATCATTTATTGTTTTAAAGTATGTCACTCGTGAAATTTGTTATATCAAAGATTCTTTGAGCAGTATATTTTGGATAAGTGCTCGTATAGTATGGCTCAAAATCGCAGAGAAAATAGGGGGTCAGTGTGCATCTTACTGAGCAACGGTACAAGTAGGGAGATCTTTTTGCACTAACTCTTTGGTTAAACACTTTAACCTTTATCATATTTTATCAGATGTAACCATGGCAATTAATACTGATAATCTTATTTTACTAAAATAGATTGAATAATATTTATCATTGAACAAATCTTGAACAAATCTTGCAAATTAATGCCCGTAAATTATTTGGTGACCTTTTTGCACTAAAAAAATTAAGGTATTTCGGGTCTTAAAAATCTTTGTAGGCAATAAAATATTTTCTTGTTTCAAACAAGTATCAAGTAGTTTAAAATAATGAAAATAAAAGTTTGGGTCAGTGATGTAAATTTTGAAATACTGAATAAAATATGCGATTCAGGCAAAAAAGGGTTTATCTTAACTTCTTTGATATTATAATTCTCGGCAACGCTTGTTGAGTGAAGGTGTATTGTTCTGAATATATAAATTATATTTCTAATTTTCCTAGCATACCCTTATAGAAAAAGATCTCTGGGTAAAAATATGTGAGGCTAAAGTTCCAAGATATTCAATTTAATAATGTGCAGATTTGCAGAATTTTCTGCTTTATATCTTTCCATCACAGGAAATAGTCTCTCATAAATGCTTCTTTATGAATCTTTGAGCAGTTTTTTCTTTGAATGTTGAACAATTTAAATTCTATAATTTTGATATGTTATAAACATTGAATTATAAAAGTAGATTTGAAGTAAGAGAATCTGTCTGAACTTTTCTAAAACTTTGACGAGTGACATACCTTGAATGTTACATGCCCGAGTTTCTTATTTAACATTCCATGTAGTATTTGATGTTAATCAAATATCAATAATAAAGTATTAGTATATGACTAAAATATATACATGTGTATATCTACAACAATATTTGAAATCTAGGCTGGCAAAAAATGAACTATAAGATCAATCCATTGCAAGCTAAGCCTGACTTATTAGCTTTACTTAATAGAAAATCCATTTATAAGATACATTTTTTTAATTTATTTTAATGCATTGCTTATGTAACTGAATCATAAACTGGAAATGGACATACCAGGGTTAGCTAGGCCGACTACTGTACATATTTCCCCGTATTTCCCGGGTTTATCCTGTATAGTAGCACATAAGAAATCGGGTATGGGATTCTGGCAGTTTTTGGCTCCTGCTCTTCTGGTCCACTCCGTCTGGTTTTGGGGACAGGAACTGACATTGACGAACCTTTGTGTGTTGACATAAATTGTGCACAAGAAGTGACACAAATACAAAATTCCCCAATACTTGTAGTTTGTGCCCGTACGTAGTAATTTATTTAGTGGCATCGTGAATAAAAACGATTCCCTGAAAGAAAAATTTTCAAGCGTATTATAATCATGAATTTCCGAATTTCAATGAAAATGTACCAAAAAGACCATACATAAATGATGTCACAATTTGTTTTGAATATTTACTAAATTTATACCCGGTATTTTATTTGAATCATAATTGCAACTATACCAGGACTTTTTTGTTGGCTTTTCCTAATTTTCCTGCTGTTGTTTGATAGTTTTCGTACACATGTCGAATCAACATTTACTGCACGTACATAAAGGAAAACTCTAATCATACGTGTAACATTTCAATCGAGTTTGTGTTATTATTATAAGCTGGGGGTTGGGGTATTTAGCTTTGGGGAGGTCCGTCCGTTACGTTTTGGGTATCCATCTCTTATCCACAACTCCTCCTATGCCAATAATTTAATGAAACTTTCACAGAATCTTTGCTTTATAGTTTCATTGTACTTTTTGATCGGACGCAAGCTCCAAGCAGAATATCGGCTATAAACAAAGAAGTTAAGAAAAATGCAAGAGCAGACAAGAAGTCATACACTGAAAAACTAGCTAATGAAGCAGAACAAGCAGCTTTTAAACAAGATATGCAAACCCTCTATCGAATCACTAAAACACTAGCAGATAAATTTCAGTCAGCAGATTTACCAGTAAGAGGATAAAAAGAAAAAGTCTTATCAAAAGAAGAAGATATAGAGAAACGATGGAAAGAACATTTTGAGGAAGTGTTCAATATAAATGATACAGGAAATAAGGTCCTGATAAAACCAGCCATAAACACATTGGATAGTAATACAGATCCACCAAGTATAGAAGAAGTGAAAAAGGCAGTAGGGAAATTAAAAATTGGAAAGGCTGCTGTCATTGACCAGATAAATGCAGAGCTCCTCAAGGTCGAAGAATAATGGACACCTACCATCATGACAAATATTCTACGGAACATATGGGAATCAGAAGAGACACAAACTTTCTGGAGAGCAGGCCTTATAGTACAGCTTCCAAAATAGGAGACCTTTCCAACTGCAATAAAGGGATAATGCTGCTCTCGGTATCAATGAAAATGCTAAGCAGAGTGATATTGAACAGAAGGTACTTTAACAAATATTTAGTTATTGTTAAAGACTGAAGAGAATGGATAGTAGATCCTCTACTGCGGAAAAAACAGGCATGCTTTAGAAAGGGAAGATTGTGTGCCGATCAGATATTCACTCTCCGACAAATAGAGTAGAGAAATTATTGGAACTCTCCACTTTACATCAACTTTATTTACTTTACAAAAGCTTTTGACAGTGTTAATCGCCTAGACTTAGAAAAAATTCTCAGCCATTATGGAATCCCAGATAAAATCATTTCCATCATTAAGATGCTGCACACAGATTTAAATGCCAGAGTTATCTGTGGATCAAACCTATCAGAGGAGTTCGAATTGAAGACTGGAGTAAAACAGGGATGACTGTTCTCCCCTCTTCTATTCATATTATGCATTGACTGGATCATGCCAGAAACCACCAAGAATAAGCGGACGGGAATTACTTGGGCTATGACAGAGATGCTAGAAGAACCTAGATTTTGCAGACGACATAGCACTGCTATCACACCGACATTGTGACATGCAAGAAAAAAACAAACCAACTACCAGAAACAGCAAGGAAGATTGGCCTGAAAATTAAAAACACCAAGACTAAGACCATGAAGGTCAATACTAAATCAGACCAGCCAATCACCCTAAATGATGAGAAAATGGAAGAGGTCACAAAATTTGTCTAGGAGGAAAGATCACCAGAGATGGGAACTCTGAGGTAGATGTACTAGCTCGGATTTCAAAAGCCACAGCAGCGTATGTTATACTAAGAAACATCTGGAGTTCAGCAAAGATCAGCATAAATACCAAAATAAGGAACTTCACGAGCACCGTGTTTGGGGTCCTCCTATATGGTGCTGAAGTATGGAAATTAACAAAAACCATTTCAAACAAGCTAGATGTCTTCAAGACACGTTGTCTTCGCAGAATACTACGCATCTTCTGGCCTAATACCGGTACCATCTCAAATGAAGAGCTGTACAAAAAGACTAACACCACCCCTTTATCTCAAGTTATAACGAAAAGAAAATGGCTGTGGATAAAACATATATGTAGAATGCACCCAACTTCCATCCCATGGGTTGCATTGAGATGGACACCATCTGGCAAGAGAAAGAGAGGATGACCAAAAGAAACATGGAGAAGATCTGTGGAGAAAGAGGTGGGAAAAAACAGCTGGACATGGGGACAGATCCAGAGATGGACACAGGACAGGCCAGCATGGAAGTCTCTGGCCGTGACGGCCTTATGTGCTAACCAGCACGAAGAGGAGTAAGTAAGTAAGTAATTTCGGGTTTCCAAAAGCAAAAAATGGACACTGCCATTCTTATGACATTGAGGGGAACCCATCTCTTACCCGCAACTCCTCCTATACCACTGAATAAAATTTGATGATACTGTCAGATTGTTTATAATTTAGTGCTATTGTTCACATCATATTTTACTTTTTCATCTGTCACTTATTCTGGGTCTCTAATAGCAAGCAAACATAGACTTTCCCATTATAATTATATGGGAGTGGGGGAACCATTTTGTGAGTTCAGTGCTCACGGTATCTGAAGTTGAAGATTAAATAACGAAACAATTGCTTGCTTTATTAACTTAAGGGAGGATGTAACATGTGTGGTGGCATATTTCTACCCCCTACATGCAAGATAAATTATGTCAACATTCTAGAAAAGTATGTCAATATGCAAAATATAATTATTTTAGGTGCAAGAAAATTATGTTAACATGCAAGATACCAATCTTAATAGAGAATGTAATTTTAATGGGCAAATTTACTTACTAGCGCCAGTATCTGACAACATACATGCACGATTCAACATAACTACGTCAACATGCAAGATATTTATGTTAACATGTGAAGTATTTATGTTTATATGCAATAATAAGTTGCATGTTCACGTACACATCTCGTATCTTCACATAATATTCTTGCATCATGACGTAAATAAGTCGCATGTCCACATAATCATGTTGAATCTTGCATTTATGATGACAGATACCGGCGTCGGTAAGTAAAGTTAGTAACCCCCCAAAATATATTTTCTAATAAGATTTGTAACTTGCATGATTAATAGTTTGCATGTTCACATAAATACATAATTATTATGCATGTAAGCATAGTTTATCTTGCATGTGGTAACAGAAATTTGCCACCAAAACATGTAACAAGCAGTCTGATAGTATTGCATAAGCAAATCAATTCTCTTCAGAGAAGTGGACATCCTTTCGCCCAAATCCACTGTAGGCGAAAGCCTGTCCACTTCTATAAAGAGAATAGGGCAAATCTAGTCCCCTACAGATAATGATAATTTGGCCCCCATTAACAAAATTGAAAATGTCACAATTTAGCACACCAAAAAAAAAATCAATGAAGCGAAACAAAATGCAAACTTGATCTTACACTATGCGACGTATTTTTGTCAACATGCAAGATAACTATTTTAACATGCAACTTAATTTTGTCAACTTGCGAGATATGTATGTAGACATGTAACTTATTATCTAGCATGTCGACATAAATAATTTGCATATTGACATAAATATCTTGCATATCCACATAATTATCTTGCATGTTGACATAAATAAGTGGCCTGTCTACATAATCAAGTTGCATCCTGCATGTGTGATGTCAGACACTGAAGTTAGGAAGTAATTTTACCCATATTAAAATTACATTTTCTAACAAGATTGGTAACTATTAAACTTGCATGCTAACATAATGTTCTTGCGGATTTTTCTTGCTTGTTAACATAATTTATCTTGCATACAGGGGGCAAAATAAGCCAACTCATCAAGGTAAACCCATATATACCAAAAATCTATATCTGCAAATACAAAATATCCATATTAGAGATTTGTTTTAAAAAAACTCTAATTTTGTCAAAAAACAATGCGGAAAACCAAGTTAGACAGACCGACAGACAGACAGTAGGAAAGATGGAGGAAACTTGTTTATATACATGTTTTTTTTATACATGTAGATTCCTGTACTAGTAATAATATTCAATATTGTTCTTGACAAAAAGTTATAGTTTTACAACTGAATCAATGTCTATAGTATATTAGTGGTTTCAATGAAATAATTACTGTTAATCACAGCATAGCCTAGTTATGATCGAAGGTAGTAGTGTAGGTAGTAGTGTTATTTACAAAACACATCTTGTGCAGTCATATAATTAATATGTTTTATACATGTACTTTCGTTTTCTATAGCTGAGCTATCTGTGCTTCCTAGTTTAAAAAATATATTGTAGGAAAAAAACATTAACCATTTCCTTGTTGGCTACATACCGACACGTCTGTAATTGTAGACATGCATGATCTACAAATATCCGGCTTACCTTTGAATGAATATTTGGCGGCTACTTCTACCCGCTTAAAACTAAAATCAGTTTAAATTCAGCAAGTGCACGTAACTCGGAACAGAAAACGAATCGATCGGACGTAAATCCGAAAATATGTTACCATATCTAAACATCTGACAAGTATATCTATTGTATCAGAAACGTCATTAGAATGCATGTTAGGCAAAGCATAAAACATTGAAAACGGTAAAATTTATATCACTAAAATTATTTATATTCATTTATTTATTTACCAATCAAGGGCCCTCAGTGGGCATATACAATTAAAAATAAACACAATATATCATCATTAAAGTCAAAATTGCATGGTTTAAGGAAGATGTGTATGTGCAATTTGGTTGAACTGTTTAAAAATGCTATTTCGACTGATGTCGTATAGGAATAATAAAACAACATATTAAAGTAATGTTTTTTCTGCTCATATGATTTCCAGGGTTCTAAAGAACGTGAATTTCACGTTCTTTAGAATGTCGGAAATCATATGAGTGTATTCACAACTTGATGTACTTCTGAACATTGAGCAGCAGCTATCTAAATGATGCCACGTCTCCCAAATAATTATAATGGGAAAGTCCATGTTTTGCGTTGGTAGACCCAAAATAAGTTTCAGATCATAAAAGAAAAATAGAAGGTGCACAATATGGCACTATGTAACAAAAATTCTGTTAAAGTTTCATAAAATTCCATTCAATGGTATAGGAGGAGCTGCGGATAAGAGATGGGTATCCTTCAAAATTGTTGAAAAAAAAAGGCTGTGTCCACGTTTTGTTAAGGTAAAACCCAAAATATGTGTCGGAAGAAAAAGCAAAATAGGAGGTGTTATATACCCGATATGGCATTATATGTAACAAAGATTTTGTGAAAGTCTGTGACCAACACAGGGCCACTGGTTTTGCCCGGTACTCTTTAGTCGGTATGCCAGTTGTCCCTCCTGGACCCTATTCATTATTGTACATCTATGCAATGCGGCTTATTAACGCCCATATTTAGGTACTAGACATTTGGGCCCGGGAGAGTTGCGAGCACATCTGTTTACCCTGCTTCCGGTGATTGTTTCTGGTCAGCAGTACTTTAACACCCAAGTACTCCAGTACTAAGCCTCCCCGCTTGTTACAAGAGGTAGAGGGGGCCCCGGGCCTGCAGGCTTGGCAAAGACCCCAATCGAAAAACTTCTTACTTGACTTTTTACTTTACTTTTGTTAAACATTGCCATAGGTTGGATACTTTGTAGACAACCTGTCTACCCAACAAAGTGCCACCAACTTATCTGCTGGCTGGGCAGAGAAACAACGAGCCAGATATGTTCACAATCCTCCTACTTATCCCCCTGTTCTACCACGCCGTTATTGGCATGGAGTCCTATTGAACAGTGGTAAAAAGATTGACAAGAAACGCAAAAGAATTAACAAAAATATATCTAAATTCGTCACAGAATTGTGTGGGGGTGTTATTTCTCATGCAAACATATCCGTCGCTAATATGGACTTGTTCAGATTTGATGGAACCCACCTCTCCGAGCTGGGCAACAGAACCTTCTTAAATAATGTAAAAAGTGGTTTGTGCTCCCTCATTCAAGGGAAGGGGAAAGTATCCCCTAATATAAAGTAATGGAGGAACAACATATCAATGTCTGTGACGGGTCCAGGGGGATAAGTGGGAGGGTTGTGAACATATCTGGCTCGTTGTTTCCCTGCCCAGCCAGCAGATAAGTTGGTGGGCACTTTGTTGGGTAGACAGTTGTCTACAAAGTATCCAACCTATGGCAATGTTTAACAAAAGTAAAGTAAAAAGTCAAGTAAGAAGTTTTTCGATTGGGGTCTTTGCCAAGCCTGCAGGCCTGGGGCCCCCTCTACCTCTTGTAACAGGAGGGGAGGCTTAGTACTGGAGTACTTGGGTGTTAAAGTACTGCTGACCAGAAGCAATCACCGGAAGCAGGGTAAACAGATGTGCTCGCAACTCTCTCGGGCCCAAATGTCTAGTACCTAAATTTGGGATCCCATGCACCTGTGACCAACACAGGGCCACTTGTTTTGCCCGGTACTCTTTAGTCGGTATGCCAGTTGTCCCTCCTGGACCGTATTCATCATTGTACATCTATGCAACGCGGCCTATTAACACCAACTCCCTTTTTGTCCATCACAGTTATGAATAACACAAGATTGTACATGTATGCTTTTTCAAGTCTTTAATAAATTTAATGAAAACCATCCAACTGTTGTCTCTTGCAAAGTTAACACCAAGGAAAGGGAATAGTGACCTTACGAGCATAAGGAATCAAGTAGCAATGCATGTCAGGTCCCACAGGGCAGTGATTACCTGACTGTTCAATTAAGGCAAATTAATTTGCCCTTGTACCAAATTAATCTCATTAAATTGATTGAAGCACATATAATATTGTTAAAACTAATAATGGAACGAATTAGCAAAAATCTAAAAGTCATCTGGGTATGAGGATAATAATTTGGAATGGACATTTTCTTTGCCGCGCTCTCTTTTCTGAGTGACGGAAGCGGAAGTGATACCAACTAATTAACTCATACCAAGATGACTTTTAGATTTTTGCTAATTTGTTCCATTATTAGTTTTAACAATATTATATGTGCTTCCGTCAATTAAATGAGATTAATTTGGTACAAGGGCAAATTAATCTGCCTTGAATTACATTCAGTGGTTCAAGAGATGCGAATAAGAGATGGCACCCAAAAGCATAATATATACGGAAGGACGAACGGATGGATGGACATCTTGATAACTTTATAACATGTATACACCCTCCCACTTTTCAAGCGGGGGTAGGGTGTATAATAACTAAAATTTTTGTAATGCATGTTTTTAGTCTTGTTTTTGTTTTTTTTTTTTTTTTGCTTTTTTTTTTAAAAGATCCAGGTACTTGAATGCAAATAGCTATTGTAGGTGATGTACCTTAAAATGTTGAATTTTATAGTAAGGTTCGTGCAAGTATACTCTACTTTTAAGGAAACGCGTCTATAATCTAATGTATTCAATGTTAACACCCGAGTTCGGTCCCTTTGATGAAACGATTTGTTATCCTACCTGGTGGATTGTCATACACAATAGTCTCGATCGGGGCCTTTTACCTGAGCGTCGTAAACGCAATCCTAGGTCACGGTTGAAAATAATTCAAGTTTGTAAACAGACAATGGATTACAGTTGTGGCGTACGTTAAAAATTATTCATGGATGTGACAAGAATCTTTGCCAACACCTAAAACGCCATTATTTCCACGGAATGGATGAGCCGGAGGGAGAATTACCTGTTCATATCGACGTGAAGGAACAACATAAGAAGGATGGGACCTACCATTATTCCTTCACGTACGAACGTGCTACTCTCTATGAATTCAAATTCGAACGTGCCCCACGCCCCGCCTCCCAGGACCCGTGTTTCCGGTGTAACAGGCGGGTCCTCCCCCAGGATCAGGTCCGGGTGGACGTCCTGTTCCACAGGCAGTGCTTCCGGTGTCGTATCTGCGGTCTCTTGCTGACCATGCAGACTTTTTACAGGAACGATGCCAACGATTCGACTGATAAAGAGGTCTACTGCAAATCACACGTGGGGAAGAATCTCAGACAAGTCAAGTCTGAATGTATACCTCTAGAACTTGATCTCGACAACATATCACAACATAGTCAAGTATGTCAATGTTTATTTTCTTACTCATCCCTACCCCTTATTTCAATAATAAATATGATTATAATACATTTCATTTTCTAACCCATTTTGGAACAAGCTTCAATATTTCTTGTCTATTCAGTACATCATCTTGTGTCTAGTGGGCATTTAATTAGGTTGTTCATACGGGCTGTTTGAGGTGTATTGATTTTACACGTCACTATCCAGGTATGGTGAATTACCTACATATCTGGGCGTTTTAGGTGTTTATACCTATCACATTCCTGTCTTTCTTCTGAATCAGCTTTATTTCCTATCATAAAACAATTATTTAGTAGGTTTCTTCTTATGAGTATTATCTGAGAAATAAATTATTTAATGTTATTTATGTCTCTGTATTATCTAGTTATGAACAATAATCTATAATATATTATAGTATATAGATGTTCTCATTCAATGAGGATGTTTTATCTGTAAAAGGGTTTGAGGGTGCTTGAAATATTTAAAAAGTGACAGCAAAGCTATATTTGGGTTTATGAGTACACAGAGTCACATTTACATGAGCTCAGATCAGTCATAAAAAACAGCGACACGAGATAGCTTGTTTACCTGAAAGAAAATAGATTTATCAGTGATTCAAGCATGCATGTTTATGTGGATAAACGTCATAAAATGACAATGCTTTACAAAGGCTTTACATAATAGTAGTTTTGAGGAAACTTTTTGTTCTTAAAGTTCATATTTATACAACATGTACAATGTGGTCTTGAACTTTCAAGTTTTCGTCATGACTGACAATAGCGTAGAATTGTTTTAACAGAATTCCATCGTAGTTGTACCAGTAACCTTGCATTCCTGTTGTAGTAATAAAATCTGTCATTTCTGACCTACTACACAGAATAAATTACAACCAAATTAAGAGAAAATTACACGTAGTATGTCCCACACATGAAGGCGGTTAAGTATTCAAAATATAGGGGTAATTTAGCAACGTTCTAAATTGTGTATTATTTTGAGAAATCGACAGAAAATGTTAACATAACGAATGTAGAATTTGGAACTAACTGGATTAATTAGACATTTTTGGCGAAAACAAACACAAAGAAGGCTTTATATTTTTGTTTAATACTAATTTGTAGTCATTAAAGAGAAGAAAAAATTGTAAACTGATAAAAACATGGTTCAGCGAACCGAATCCATCATAATGACCTGCAATATGTTACCTTCTAGTTAACGTAGAGTGGCCCCAGGGTATAGACACACTTTGTCAACTGCAGACCTAATGCAGTGAGAATGTTTATTGCTGGAGTAGAGGGTTAATAGCCCAAGGTAATCAAATGTTACCGAGAAGAGAGAAAACAGATATTAACAGAAAAATACTATAATATAAATATTGATCAATGGGTCAGATGTTGTTTTTATTTCAAATAATTACAGGTTAGATTGAGAGTCAGAGGTAAGTCGGACAGTTTCTCACGGTGTTTAAACCTAAGTACACTGTCAAGATCTAACAAACTGACAAAACTACAAAATAAGAGGCTGTTATTGGAGCGTGAAATATTTATCATTATCTTTTTAACAGATTCACAAGTTGAAATATTTATCCAAGAAAATAACACGGAAACCTTGTTTTATCAAATTCCTATCAAATATAAATTCAGTAGAAATATACAGAGATAAACATATAGAGGCAAGATATTTTAAAATCCATAACCTGGTCACGTGACAATAATATTTCCCTCCGCTCTCTTCCTGCAAAAGTTCTGTCTATCTTCTTTATTGCCATGCAACAGGTAAGACTGGTCATTCACATCAAATGTAGAATAGCTTGATTGCTAGGATACAAACATTCAGAAAATTTAGGTTATCTAATGTTTAGTGTCTGTAATCGGAGATCATTTTGTCAACAACTCAAGAAGGTGCAGACGGATTTAAAATCTGAAGATACAATATACATCCATATCAAAGTAAAATGCATTCAGTCAATAATAAGGATGCCACAAAATATATTGATTAAAAAATAAACTTTATTTTATTACATTTAGTTGAACAGTATCAAGTATGGTGGTTCCTCAAGAAAGACTAGTCCTAGGCCAGTACCAAGCCCTCGTAACCACAGTCCGCGAGGGGGGAGTCCAACGGGGACACCCATGGGACACAGTCCTTCTGGGTCAAGCCTGGCCAGTGTCACCCCAAGGACAATGAATGGAAGCACTTTCCACTCCTATAACCCAAATATGACAGATTTCAACGCCTCTTTTGGATCCACTCCCGGGTATCATCGACCAAGGCCTGTGCTTCAGTCCTTTCAAGTAAGTAGAGGTGCTCAAATAAAAGAGAAGCTATTTTATATCATTTCAACTTGCTTGGAGCATATAAGGTACACTAGACAGACTTTTCTAGTAAATATTTAATAGAATCATGGAAATTGTGCCATTTCAATAAATTAAAGAAATGGCCTGTACATGTCAGTAATATGCCAAGTTCCATCGACAGGTTTCTGAGTGTCTATCAATCGTATCTTGGGATGAGGTAATAAGTTGACCAGGTCAACAGAGTCTCTGCTTTATTGTTAACAAACCAAAGAAAATATAACATGGTCAAGTCTTTGTTCGTTTGCACGTGGCTTGGATAAGGGTGCACAGAGAATGGTTGAACAGATTATTCGGAACAGCATTGCTTGGGAACGGATATCAACCGATTTTCAATGTTTACCCATTAGATTTACTTAGTTTTCAAAAAGATTTTTTTATATTTGAAGGACTTCGAAACCAGTGGTGTGTTCGAGTCACAATCGGTACTAGAATCCAGGCACCGTGAAGAAGAGGAAAGATTGCAGAGATTTCTCCTAGAGGAGAGAGAAAAGGAAATGAGAAAACTTGACGACAGCATCGCTGTGGAGAAAGATCGGGCTGCCGCAGACCTTCTTAGTAGCTTTGAGCACATGTCAATGTCAGGCTCTACTCCGAATCTCATGGCAGAAAGGGAAAGAATCGAAGATCATTTCCGGCGCATGCGCGAAGATAAGTTAAAAGTTATGATGGAAAAAATTGCAACTGAGGAGAAAACAAGAACAGCAAAAATGTTAGATCGTCACGGACAGGAAATACTGGTGTTGATAGCAAAAAAGGTAGCAACGAAAATATCAAAATAGAAATGTACTATGTTTAAATGGATAAATACCTGTAAACCAGTCACAAAATTGATAAATAAATTCAAAAATGTTGCCTTATTTTTGTGAAGTTAGTGTTTAGAGAAGTCTATTAGGTAATGGAAACGATATTTTTTTTCACACAACTAAATTCACTTCTACAATAAAAAATATTTAGATTTTGTACCGAAAATTTGTAAACGATAGCATTGGAGCAAATTGCTACTTAATGACTTTGGGTATTTAACTGTTTTGGCAGGATAGGGAAGTTGACAGAAGCGCAATATTTGATCATTCCATGAGACCTCCTGTTATTCCACCTGAGACAAAAAAAGCTGACCTTTACAAATCCCCAGAGGTCTTCAGGAAGTCAGTGTTTAGATATTTCTTGTTTTTATACTTTTATGCCTCGTCTATATGATATATATAAATGTGAAATAAGAACTGGTTTACTTCTGAAAGAACAATACCATTTCCAAAATTTATGCTCAAAAATTGACTTTTCTGATGCAGTAGAACACTTTTCAAACTGCAATAAAGTTTATACATGCATATATTGAAATTAATTACTTATTTTTGAAGTTAACCAACAAGGACTATAACAGCTTTACAAGCCTGGTGAAGGAGCTGACAAGAGACTGTCAAACAGAACTTGAGAAAGTCCGGTGAGTTATCAAAAATTGAACTAATTATACGGATAATTAATTAAATTTATAATAGGGAAGAAACATCAATGTCCAGAATACATGAAAATCGCGAATAAATTCAAAATTATACATGTATAATATTGTTGTTTAAGTCACTTCAGGAGAAAATGACACAATTAATAAAATTTATTTAATCTCCAAAACTTCTGTAGAATCACATAATTTCAAGGGGTCAATTTTTCGTGGTTTGAGGAAAATATATTGGTTCATGGGGATTTGATTTCGTGGTTAAAGAATTTTTCAGTAATTACATGTGTATATATAGGTGAAAAATTACATTTCAGTGTGGACAAAAATTCGTGGGTCTCTTCATACCTTCGAAAATTAAACCCTCGCGAAAATTAATGATTTCATAGTAATTAATATAATAGTAGTCTGTGTTGTTAATCATATTGATTTTACCGAAATGTTAATGAAGGATAAAATGTATACATAGCATTAAGTTTAGAATTTGTGGTTCTTTGTTCGCTGTGTAAAGCCTAACAAGTGAACAGAGGGATGAATAAATTTATTGGTTATAATCCGTATTTATAAATCGATATGGATCAGCGCTCATCTTTCTCGATCCCTTGAGAACGTGAATGTCAATTTCAGAGAGATTCACGACAACTCCAGATATCTTCTGCTGGGTTTCCACGTCATCCCCAAAAGGTGTTGGGTTTCAAAGGAATGTGTTAAACGCTCAAAACTTTCGGAATTGTTTAAGTCTGGGTCATAAACATCATAAATAGTCATTCCCTAGCTAGATGTATAGACCGTAATTAATTGATGTGTGAAAATAAACTGGTGCTTATCAAAGAACGGTTCTGTATAGTAAAATTTTATTGTGTTATATACTATAGCTGAGATTCCTCGGGTTTTCATGTACGAATTCGTAATTCCCACGTCTTCTGTATGTATTTATTGTTTGGTTAGCATTGAAAAAAAAACCAGGAAAAAGTACATTAATTATTAATGGAAGTTTGTTTCCTTTTTTTCTACTCTATGAATCATTTAGTTATTTGCACCCGCAGTGCCATCGAATTTTCCGATTCTTTTTTTCTCTTCAAGCTTTGTCAACTTTATTGAAATATTTAACATGCACATGTGGACAATTTTCCAGACATTTGCCATTTTCCGTTAAAAGAAGGAAATAATTACGCCGTGCATTGTTGAAAATTATTATTGATCAAAGAGAACATTTCGTTTCTCCGTAGACAGGTGAATAAAAGACTTTGAATTACCCCTTTCTTAAAAAGACTTCACATTATTATTTTTTTTATTAATTACAAAAATTTTAGTAACGTTTAACTTTTACAGGGTAATTTTCCGATGGGTAATTGCAAAAGATTTAGGTAAGCATAATGTGAAGGAGATAGTACGACCTAATTCCACGGCATCCCTACTACGAGGGGTCAGGACGGGAAAAGAGACCTACCACCAACTCTTCAAAAAGCTCTGCAAGTACGTCATACATAATCAGCACCAGAAATTGATGTGTAGAAAACATATGCTGAACTGTGTTGTTTGTAAAAACCGTATTAAAATCTGCAAAACATCGACTTACAGCATACTCAATAACAGTGCTCATATATTGACATTGAAGAATAATTTATGGCAAAATTAATATTCACCCTCAGGTGTATTTGATGGTTCACAAGCGTAGTTCATGATGTAAATGTCTACATGCATAAGATAATTCAAACTGTTTTTAAAAGGTTTTAGTTGATTCAAAATTGATTGTTGGTTAAGCAAATACATTTTCAGTAAATATGTTTTAAACATTGTTCATGAGATTTAGATTTTAAGTCGTAAAGTCATTGTGAATTTAATTTTCCTAATTGTTTTCCAGCTATGCCGGTCTTCACTGTGAAATAATCTTAGGTTACTCCAAAGGAGCAGGATACAAACCTGGAATGCGCATGGATGGAACCTCATTTCGAAATTCCTGGACAGCGGTATCTATAGACGGAAATTGGCGCCTCGTCAACTGCACATGGGCGGCTCGTCACGTGACCGGACATAAAGATGACCTACCGGAAATCTTCTATAAATATGACGAGTTCTACTTTCTGACAGACCCAGAAGATCATATTTACCAGCACTACCCCGATGACTCACAGTGGCAACTAATTGACATACCATTGCCTTTCTCAGAGTTCCTTAATTTGCCTGTCGTAAAATCGCCATTTTTCAATTACGGACTACGGTTTTATTCCAATTACGGCGCAACATTAACAACAGATTCCGGAATGGTTGAAATTCGTCTGATTTCGTACAAGATTTTAGGATTTGGTCACGTATTAGAGTCTTACGATAAATCTGTTGATGCCAGATCTCTTGAGGGTCGCGTTCTCCTTCGTCACGTGAAAAATGAAGCCATATTTACAATTAACTTGCCAAAAAAGGGACTTTATTATTTTTCAATTTACACAGGAGACTACTGGCATTCAGACTGTCTCGAAAGTGCAGCGTCATTCTTAATAAATTGTACAGAGATCATGGGAGCTCCCTCTCCGCCCTACCCCCCTGTGCCATTCTACGGTCCAACGCCCATTATGGAGAGTCTAAATATAGAAACTAGCAATCAGATTGACCCTTTAATCGTGTCAAATGGGGAATCCTTAGACATCAGTTTTAAGCTTTCAAAAGAGATAAAAATTACGCATACTTTTCAATACTTTGATGCTAGTGATGGGTCCGTTTCAGACATAGATCGCTATGTATTCTTGCGCTCGCGGACCGAAACAGGAGCAACCTATATGGTCAGGTGTCCAAAGGAAGGATATTACATCTTTTCTTTATACGCAGCCGATGAGAACAATGAAACATTAGACTGTGCATACAGATACTTGGTTATTTGTCAACAAGCAAACCAAGCAACAAATGTTTTTCCCAAGACATTCCACAAATGGCAGAGGTGCACCCTACATGAGCCGGTGTATGGGGACCTCATGACAAATAAACGCTATTCCTTTCGATTGGATGTCCCACAGGCTGTCGAGGTTTTCCTCGTCATCGGGGATATCTGGCATCACCTCAAGCGGAAGTTGGGATTCACTTGGGAGGGTAATATCAACACAGGAAAAAACCCGGGAACCGCGAAAATTTACGCCAGGTTCTCGGTAGATCGTGACGCGTCCACTTTCTCTCATCTGTTAGATTACGAACTGATTGAGGATGCTGAAACAGAAATATAACTTGGGGCTTATATTACAGGGCAAAATATTTTATTTATGTGCATTTATATAATGACTATTTATTTGCTAGTTGTTGTGATTTTTGTTAATTCATTTTCATAAAGTATGATTTGTTGTGTGTTTTACTCTGGTCTTTAGTCATATCAATGTCTCATTCGAAAGTGCTTGATTGTATGAGTGCTGAAAGTTTGAATTACGTTTGAAATAAATCATTAGCCAATAAATGAGTTAATTAAGTTTATAATTATAATGTACCCATAATGTAAGATTCGGTGGTTTTGTTTTTAGTTTTTGTCTTGTCCATTTGTCTGTTTGTAATACTAAAACTTTTACATCGTCTATAACTTTTGATTAGTTGGAGCTTTGACTGAGACCTTTAATTTTAACCTGTTTTAAAAAAAAATTACATTTGAACAGTGAGTACAAGGGCATTTATATTTCACAGATGTACACTTTGTGACAAGATCTTTGGATAGATATACCAACAATTTTGACCTTGACCTCTAACTGACTTACATTTGAAAACCTTACGTTTACCTTGGTCATAACTTTAGAACAGATGGTGCTAAGGCTCTAATATTTCACATGTACATTTCTTTTGACAGTGCCTTGTCCTGGGTGTCATTGATTTGACCTTGACCTTGGTATTTAACCCTGCTTTAAAAAAAGTTTAGCAATTGCCAAAACTTTTTGAATGATTGGTGCTTAGGATTTCATATTTCACGGGTATAATAATTGAGACAAGTCCATTCTTTGGCACCACCATTTTTAATCTTTTACCTTGAACTTGAAGTTTGAATTTCATTTGAAAAAGTAAAACTTTCGCAAAAATTTGCCATGTGGGTATCAATATTTCATAAACACATCTTATTTTCAATAAATGTATACGCTTTTTTAATAAAAAAAAAAATTACCAGCTTCATTTTAATACGTTTTGTTCATTCGATTGCAAAATCTGAAATCAGTTGTGTTAACGATAGAATCATGCTTTCTTCGTTTAAGACGAGGGGCATTCATTTTACAGTTTCATCGGCAATCGTGTTTCATCTGTCTTTATTCATATTCCTCCTTCAAAACGTGTGCTGAATTAAAGAAGTGATCTTTTTCATAAGCAGACGACAGCGTGAGATTAGGCATCAAAGGGAACTTTACAAGTCCCTGACAGGGAGTGTGCCTTAATGCTAAATTAACACATAATACGCACACTAACAATAAAACCCTCCCCCATACACAGTAAGTTTGTACAACTCATCAAAATGTGCCAAAAAGTATTAGAAAAGAATGCATTTGAAAAGACAGAAACGTTCTTGCATTCCAGTATTATTATACACGCGCATTTGCATTCGTAATATTGTTTTGAACTATACTTTAGGGATTTGAAAATATGCACAAGATAGAGAATTCGGGGATAATTAAGATATAAAAAATATTTCTATTAACGTTTCTTTGATATTACTGATAAAATAGAAATGCTGAATTATCATTGCTTTGAGCTTATGTTTCAAAGATTTTCTTCGACATGCACTTTACTTTTTCCTCCTTGAGTGGCATCTTTTCTCGTGCTTTACCATATGTTATTGTCTGCCTTTAAGTAATCAATGTGAAAAATTATCCAGGTACAATCTGTCCAATTTCTCGAGAAACGTAATTCAGGTTAAAATCTTCTGTTGAAATTATCAAAAATTTATACACAACAATTTTAATGGCTCAAAAATGACATCATTTAAAAAGACAGCTTCGTTATGCATCACCACGAGCACCTGTCCATTGCTAATGTGAAACAAAGGATATGGTGGTTGACTGTCAAACACAAAGGGTCTAAAACTGACGAGTCCATGAGATCATCAACTAGGATCAATCGATACATTTCTCTTAGCCAATCTGGAACAAGATTAGAAAAGCGAGGGCGTATTCGATATGTTTGTAACGATACCCCTGACTTGTATTGAAATTGTAGGTGGAAGGGTTGTATAACTACCCTTGCTCTGCAATGGCCTTTGGGCACAGGGCAAAGAATTTGAGACCAAGTGATTTATTGATGAAATAATGTCTAGTTTCATTCACTGAGTGAAGCATTAAGCGTTGTGTTAATTATATAGCCGATCTGCTGTACAAGTTACCTGTATTTTGACATTACCGGTGATGGATCAGGATGTGTATCGATTAAATACTATCGGCATTTCTTCATCAATGACTAAGACACGGGCATTTACATACAACGCATCTGTGTTTTTTCCTAATGAGAAACATGTTGTTTTCTTTTTCATCACAAATTTTAAGATGTAGCGCAGAGAGATCTGGATAACTTTTCACCAGCATGGAACATCTTTTATTGCACCCCTATGCCTTGAATAATATGCATTATTAATGTAAGCACCGTCTAGGTAAGAAGATGGACGACCAGTATTCCAGCGATTCGGACGAGGGGGACGGGTTTTATTCCTCCCAAAATAAGGACACGTGCTACCGGTGTCAGAAGCGAGTGTACCCAGTTGAACGAGTGGACGTCGGTGTATTGTTCCATCGGCGTTGCTTCCGTTGCAGGGTTTGTGGATTACAACTGACGTTACGTACGTTCAGGTGGCAGCAGGATGGACAGCCAGCCGACGTCTATTGTCATGGGCACCTGCCGAAAATTGTGGGCATCATCAACAAGGACGCTATGGGCATCCAGTCCGCCCTCAACGCACCCAAACTGGGCGTTCAACTTAATGAACAAGTAAGATAAAGCTATAATCGGTATTGAAAGTACATAAAGTAAAGAGCTTATAAAGTGTTTATTATCAAAATCAGATATTACCAACAATGTTATGTTCTTGAAAGAGGATCTCATAACTTGTCAAATAGGTTTCAATAGAGACATCTCGTTGTATTCTTTTTTACATCATCAAAAGTTTACTTTCATCTATCCTTTCATCATTGTGTTAAGTAGAAGTCATATGTACAGATGTCTTGCTGGCAACATTTTTTTTTAAATTGACAGTTAAAAGTAATTTACCAGCAAGCACGGTCCTTCAGATATCACCCCACAAAATCACATAAAATTCTGCCAGTTACATCATGCGCTTTCTGTTTTCATTTCAACTTTAATATCAACGCATCAGCGTGCATAGACGTTTTGATTTGCGGTAACAGGCGTAAAGAGATCATGCAAAAAAAAAAAGATTCCGTCTGCAATCAAATTTCCTGTCATTTCGGTAGATTTTGGTGAAATCTTTCGGAAATTACACTGACAGAAAGTTGGTGAAAGTCATAAATTGTGTTATATGCTTCTTCTGCAAACCACGAGGGAGCTATGTTATTCGTTTTAGTTTAGGTATGATTTAATGCATTAATTAAGTATGCAATAAAGAAATCTTACAGAACTATAGCAAACAAACCAAAGAAGCTGTGGCACTAATACGTAGCGCAGAAGATTCTAGGGGGTAATAAACATTTCATCAATAAAAACGGGATATTCTCTTCTTTTTTTTAAGTAACATTGTTAGTGAATTTGTGTATTTATAAATGTGTATTTTATTTGGTAAATAATTTGTTACGCAGGACTAGTAATTTTTCTTCCATTAAAGCTGAAGTTATGTGGATTCGTAATTCGTTGGTTCTATCAATCACTTATCTCATATTTTGTGTCAATGTTGGAAATTCAGCAAACTCACATGTATAAAGAATGGTGACCTGAACTACCTACATGTATACAGAATGACCAAAACAATGTTTGAGCAAAAAAAATGCTTAAAGAAAATAATTTTGCAATGAAGACAACTTAGCGCCTTTTGCCGGATCTTCAACACTATGTATTTCGTTTCATCTTTTTTACCTTAACGATCGAGTAATGCAAATATTTTTATTATGTATTCCAAATTAATGTTAACTTCAAGCAATTTGCAAAAAATGAAATAGAATTATTCTGGTATATACACGCATCTATATAAAGTTCTTTGTATAAAAAATAAATGACGGCGATGTCCTTGGAATTCAACTCATTTCATTTCCCGGAAAAGCGGTTTGGTTATCATTTGTTACTCTTTTGTCATATTCAGTGTTTTAATGCTATTTACATGTTGATCAAAAATACGGCTCATCAATCTTTGATTGTATCCACATCGTTCATATCAACCCTTTACAAACACTCTTTAATCGACACGCGAGATACATCTGCCAATAAATCGAAATGTAATGGTTATCTTTGATGCACGTTTTAATCACGACAAAAAAATCCTGTGTCCTCGGACAAAATCCGGCTGTTGCCCCCTTGTAATGATGTTCCCTGGCTTCTGGTTTTGGTCATCGAGTCACCAAGTCGGCTGAGATTACACGATCGTAATGTACCGTGCGACAAGGTGTACTCGTTAATTAAAATGAGTACGTGATGGCCTTATGGCCTTTCGGAATGTTATTGGATCCTGAAAGGATTCGTACATGACTCATTTCTAATAAACTGCTGTGATCAATAGATGTAAGGAAAAATGAGTCCCCAATCCTTAGGACAAAAACAAAAGTATTTGAATTGTTGATACATGTGTATTTTCAAAACTTTTTTGCAATGTACAATGACAAGGCTCATAGTCAGATGTTTATTGCAATGATATCGACAATACTATAAAGAATATCAATCTGTATTGTATTTCATTGTTTTTAGATGGTGAGAACAGCTGTGTTCATGAACATAAATAATGGGATGTATCGGGTTTAATAATAGCATTTTCACTGCACTTCAATTGAGCATAAAACTGTAATCTGATAGGAGATTTTGTTGTGAGCGATATTAAAAGCTATATTAGAAAATTAGTTTATTTATACGGGTTTTCATGAATATCAAGATGCAATAGAGAAAGTCCACATATCAATACTAATTAATTTTTCTTTACTCTCAGATAATGTAATTATAGGAGATCTATACTCTCCCCAAGGGGATATTAAGCACATTAATTTCGATAACACGTTTCATCAGCAAGATGCAAAGATGTATCCAAGACCTTCCACAAACTAGTTTTCATATGTAGAAACATGTATATTATAGGTCTTGTAAAAGTTATTTTAGCAGAAATATCATTTTTAAAACAAATTTTAACTTCTTGCAGATCCGAGGAAGCACATTTAACCCAGGGTGGCAGTATGACGCCAATGCTCTCGAATTTTCCCACCAACGAGAGTTGAACCTTCAGAAGAAGTTACGGACTTCATTCGGAACTTATCAAGTATTATCTTTTTGTCTCTATAGAAGCAAAAAATTACGTGGCTGATTACACAAACTCAATTTCATCAAACTGGCGGTTTTTCGCTGATGAATTGTATCTTAACAGATTTTTTCGTTTGATATCGCTTAATAATGGCTCCCAAGACTACAAGGTTGCAATTGCCTATAATTCTTATTCATTAAAAGTCTTGGAGCAAAGACAAGTCGGTTTTCTTAAAAGACTTTTATCTTGTGCCATATGTCAGATCGTTTGGGGATAAAACTGATTACGTTGTAATTACACTGTCTTGGTGACGTGTTACAACACCAAGATGGCGAAGATTTTACATTTCTGATCCTATTTTCGGGCTTCTGAGCGTAAAGAATAGTTCCTTCGACTAATTCTGAAATATGCAGCTGTATGCTAAATTTAGTAATCTTTACGACTGTCTTTTAATGTTAACTTTAAAAGATTGAAAGTTCCTTTATTTTATTGAATTTACCGGAATTCAGGAAATGCAAATGAGTACGTTCAAAGAAATCACAGAAAAGATAAACCCTTTTATCTGTTTTATATCCAAGTAAGAAAAATATCTTACTCAACCATTTTTAGAGACAAATAAACCAAATAATAATGCAAATGAATAGATTTTTTTTTCATCTTTGGTTACAAGTATTTCTATCAATAAACATGTAAATAGATATGAAATCATAACCAAAGCCCAAAAATAATTTAAAATTAATAAAGGTTCAAGGATTGTCAAATTTCGTTTCAGGACTTTGAAAGTCTTGGTGTGTTTGTTGCACAAACGGAACTGGAGCGGCGACAACAAGAGGAAGAAGATCGACTCTACAGCCAGATGACATTAGAGAGAAGGAAGCGGATCAACTCTCTGGAATCCGAAATAAAGCTTGAGAAGGAGAAATTTGTCAAAGATCTTGTGACAAACTTTGAAAAGAAAATTGAAAAGTCAAATAAAACAGGCTTTGAAAAAGAATCCCAGAAGATTGAAGAAGTTTATAAACGGAAACGGGAGGAGAAATTAAAGAATCTAGTTGAAAAATTAAGCGAAGAGGAGAAAATACGAGTTAGTCAGATGATAGAGAAGCATAGTCAAGAAATGCTGTTCCTTATTGCAGAAAAACTCTGTCTGAGTGAGGTAATGATGAAAAGAAAAAAATTATAAAAGAATAAGCATTTAACCACACACATTCTATCACTGCTATCATTTTCCACACTTAAATTCCCAATATTTGGTATACAAGGCTGTAAAAATAACTTCTACATTTCTAGCTTTCCTCGTCGGATTCGGATTGCAGTTCGTCCCCCTCAGTGAACCTCTGTCGCCCTCCTCCGATAGCTCCGCCGGAGTTTAGAAGATCCGCTTTGTTTAAAAATCCCGGAGAATTAGAACACATCGACGAAAAAGTGCTGATTGTAAGAGAACTTATCTTCTTATTTAGCAAATATTTCTGTTGAATAAATTTTTATATATTCAAGTATATTCTCCTCCAGTTTTACGTAAAATATCCTTCATATATCTTCAAAACATCTTCCAAACTTTCGTTCTCCAGATTGCCAAAACTGATTATTCCTCTTTTACGGACTTGGTTAAAAACCTTATGCAAGACTGTACAAGTGATTTGGAGAAAGCCAGGTAAGTGTCCACTGGGAGTTTGGTTTGTTAAAAATAAACTTAATTCACACATTTGATTAAGGTGGAAAAACTGGATCAAACCTATATACATAGCAAAACAATACATTTCTAAGAGGCATGAAGACAAATGTGAATTTTTCCAATTTTTCCAAAAAAAAATTATGCTTGATTCCAAACAATGATTTGTTTTAGGGCTATATTTCGTTGGATTTGCCTTAAGGATCTAAACACGATCGAGATTGACGAAGCAGTGAGCTCCGAGTCTCCTCTCGGTATCCTCCGTGGAATCAAACAAGGCACGGAAAGTTACCACGATCTCTTCAAAAGACTCTGCAGGTATCCCATCCTTATGATATCAGAATTATTTGGAAAGTGGGTCTAACTAGAAGGTCAAGGGTTAAGAGGTCAAATTTGGTGGTACCCAGAGAAAGGACTTATCACAAGGAAAACAATACACCTGTGAAATATGAAAGCCATTACCCCACCCACTCAAATTTATGGGCAAGTTTATTTAAAGTCAGCGTCAAACAGATAAACAGACAGACGGAGAGGACAAAAATTATATACCTCTGAATCTTCGATTACAGGGGAATTATAAACAAAGAAAAAGAAATTTGAGCTTTTGTTGGTATCATTTTAAAATGAAATTTTTAAGTCTTTCAAATTACGCTAAAAAATTATTACAGAAATTAAAACTGTGTGTTGAATACAAACAAATGCAACTCGTGTACACCCACAAAAATTTTTGACAAATGAAACTCGTGTAAAACAACGACTTGATAATCATCATTCTGCGAAGGACTATTTTTTCAAAGCGGAATGATGTTCAGAGTGCGACTGAATCAATAGATATCCTGTCATTTGATAGCACTGATGCCATTAGGGTCCTCACAGTGACGCTGGTCAAAAGATTAAAAACAAATATGACAACCTTAATAGGGCTTTTCTACCGAGGCCAGACGGTGTGATGACAGTTCGTCAAGATCCGTTTCCGACAATTTGATGCAGCTTTGTTCCCTATATTCCGGCATATTGATTTAAAGCCGTTGTTAACTCGGAATTAATGGCATATCAGAATAACTCCACCAAATTAACATGGAATATTAGTCACCTGTTTTCTTGTTTTGTATTTTCTAATCTAAAGAAATGGTATTTGAAAGATATCGTTAAAGATATATAACTCAGACATAAATGCATCAATATGTATTTCTATTTATGAATTTCTGGAAAATCTCTTTTTAAACTTTGGAAACGAAATTTCCTATTTAAAGAAAAACCCTCTAGTTTTACAAAAATGATCAAACACGTGACGATGTCTTCTTCGCAGATTCGTATTGTGTGCAAATAAAAAAAATTGAATTTGATCACTGCTAAGTATCTTAACCATTTATACTTCAACGTTTTAGATAAGCTGATTTCTTTGTAATTTCATAAGTTATATCACTTTAAGAAATAAAATACCGTTATTTTTCTTCACCTTTATACATGTGGGGTTTTTTTTTTTTTTGGTTTTCAAATATATTCTATATATCTAACTTTAAATTTACAGTTATGCTGGTCTGTACTGCGAGATCATCAAAGGATACTCCAAAGGTGCTGGCTACAAACCGGGTTTAAAATTCGACGGACCGAGATTCCGAAATTCCTGGACGGCAGTGTTTCTCGAGGGGTCCTGGTGCTTTATTAACTGTAATTGGGGAGCAAGACACGTAAAGTGTACCAAGAACTCCATGTTTTACTACCGCTCTGACGAGTTCTACTTCATCACAGACCCAGAGGATCATATTTACCAGCACTTTCCAGACAATCCAAAATGGCAGCTTCTTGAATGTCCTGTGACTCTGACAGAATTCATCAACCTGCCAGTTGTGAAATCCCCATTCTTTAACCATGGAATTAAGTTTGCAAATCATTATGATTGCACACAGTATACAAACAAAGGTCTTGTTGCCCTCCAGTTTAACATACCAAATTTGCTCGGGTTCGGATATACTTTTGAGGCGAAGGATTCCAGTTTAACACCAAATAAGTTAGAAGGCCGGGCGATGATTCGAATCATTGGACATAAAGCAATATTTACTGTTGCGCCTCCAAAAGCTGGGAAATATTACTTTACAATTTACGTGAAGGAAGACTGGAACTCGGACTCTCTGCAATGCGCATGCGCTTTTAGAGTGAAGTGCAGAGAGAGAAGAGAACATCTCAAAAGTCCCTTCCCTTTGGTGCCATTTTTTGGTCCGACTCCAATGATGTCCAAATTAGATATTTCTCCGCTAACTCATATTGACCCATTAGTTGTTTACAGTTATGATGACGTCTTCCTGCGTTTCCAAGTTCCTGCGAACATTATTATATCTTATACCTACCAGTATCATGGACCTTTTCAATGCAATGTTTCAGACTTCCAAAGATATACTTTTTTGTCTAAAAGAGATCGTGACTCTGTCACATTTCAGACCAGGTGCCCTGTCATGGGCAAATACGTGTTATCTGTCTTTGGTCCAGGGAATGTGTCAGCGGATGAAAACAGTGTGCCAGAAGTTTTGTTCCGGTATCTCATTGACTGCAAACAACCAGCCAAAGACAAACGACCGCTTCCGCGAGCTTGTCATCGCTGGCAGGGAAATTCCTTAATAGAGCCTATTGTCGGTGATGTTCCTTTGGGTTCCAGGATGACCTTCAGAATTTGTGCACCTAAGGCTTTAGAAGTCGCCCTTTTGGCGGGAAGTATCTGGCATCATTTTCGTGGATTGCCTGACAATATGTGGGTTGCCAGTGTCTTTACTGGAACTGAAGAATGTAAAGCCAAGATATACGCCAAATACTCACAAGAAAAATGTAGATTCTCACCACTTGTTGAATTTCACATTAAGTGACATTGTTGAAATCCATTTTAGAGACAATCATAATTGTAACATTTCAACCATTGCAATGTACAATGCTATTTCCTCGCAAGATAATGGCAGCTTTGTTTTTACATTTGAAATAAAGTTTTGAAAAACAAACGTTGTCTTGATATGTACAATCACAACCAAAGCGATGAAAATTTGGTCAACAAAACATTTATTCAACATTCTCTCAATAAATAAATTATATTATTATGACATAGTAGAATAGTTAAATGAGGTGAGGTAACATTTATGTGGAAAAATATACCTAAAGAATGTTTTTCAAAGTTTTAACAATATCATCAACAATCCGCACGCCGACGTTAAGTTTTAACGGTCCATGTGGGAAAAATAAAGCATTATGGAAAGCCTCGGGGTAGTAAGCAAGGTGTGCCTCTTCTTCTATTTGACTTAGTCTCTCGTAAAACATGATACCATCGTCTCTCACAAAATCGTACCCACAAACCATAATGTACGTGTACGGTAAATTTTCCAGATGAGCATCATCAGCCAGCAATGGTGACACTAACGGATCTAAGATTTTGTCCTTTATCTTTTGAAACAGTTTTTCGTCACCAGTGTCCATTGGCTGTTCCATGTTTTCACGTAAAATTTCGTCTCGTACGTATCGTTTTGGAAGCCAAAGTGTCTGATCAGCATATTCATTCAGAAGTGATTGTTTGAAAGAAGGGGATGTATGATTGTTATATCTGAGGTAGCTTAGGTATTTTGGCTCCAGACCAAGATAATTTATGACAAACATCAATGAATTCGGGTCGTGGATGCTACGATTGAGATACAGTGTATTTTCATTGAAAGCAGTGGTATTAAAATTCACAAACTGGAGAGATGGAACAAGCAACATTTGCATCGCAATTTTGGATTTCATTCGAAGTGAGATGGCGGCAGCCATGTTTCCTCCAGCACTGTCTCCACCAATCGCAATGCGGCTTTTATCTATCCCCATGGTTTCGCTATTTTCTATGACATACTCTACAACTTCATGGCAGTCATTAAGCGGGATGGGAAAGGGAAACTGCGGACTTAATCTGTAACTAAAAGTTTAAAAAGAGATTTACCCTTAACTTTTAGTGATTCTTTGCAACATTAGAAAGAAAATACTGAGTACATGTACATAAATTGGCTGATTTTATTGAAAAAGATTTGACATACTTTACTGATATTATAACTACGCCGCTTTCACGTGATATTTTTCTCATCAAAGGGTCATACGAATCTGCCAAGAGAATTTGAATGTATCAAATTTACTCACTTTTATACAATAATAGAAAATTGAAATATACAAATTAGGACATATGCACGTAAAATAATTGAGCAAACTTTTAGAAATAATACCACCCAGATATTCCACGTTATTTCACGTATTCCACGTTTATCCATTGACAACTTACCGACGGACAGAAGACTCCATCCCCCTCCGTGGAAGTAGATGAGGACGGAGCGGTCAGTTTTACCCAGTCCCCTGACTGGCTCATATACCTTCACCCTAACATCTCGTAGATGTGTGTCGGTTATCTAATAGAATCAGAAAAGGACATCAATTTAACAGCTTTCGTTTCAAAAAAAGAAAAAAAAATTAACATGGAGGGTATTTTGAAGGTCATATTTGCAAAAAAACCATTTATGGGCATACGCAACGTAGTTTATGCTTTTTGGTCTTTTTCCATGGAGTTGAAGAGTTCCAATTCTTGAGGGAACTGTGTTCTATATTTTAATGTCTATAGACTTGGTGTTTTACACTTTTTCTAAAGCAATTTTTGATAAAGAAACGTCTAGAATATATGTTAAGTATATTTTATAAATATTTTTCGTTAAATCATCTAAGAATTTTAATCTATTGGTATCTTTCAAAAACCAAGGCTGGTAATGCATGCCGAGTTTTTGTCTATGAACATCTGATGACACTAAAATATTAATTTAGGAATATCTTGAAAATCTATCAGTAAGTAAGGTAGGTTGTGTCCATAAATCAACTTATTTAGGATCGTTAAATTTATAAATAAATGTTTAATGCAATGTCTAATATAGAACACATTTCAATGAAAAGTACTGTGTGTTACCTTGACCCTAGGGTCATATGGTCCAAGTCCCCAAGGAAATCCAGTAACCATGGTAAGCACAAACCAATCGGCGATCTTTCTGACAAGATCTGAAAAGGGTTCCGTGATTCGCATGTAAACTAAAAAGTTTACCTGAAAACATTTTTTATTTGATTAAAGGTTATGCTATAGTAAGTTTCAATAAATTTATGTCCTTATAAGGTATTTTAAGAGTTTATTTATTTTTAAAGGAACAGTGAAGAATCACGTTTGTTGGTTGAATACACCAATTTAGCAAAATTAGAAAGATTTATGTAGTCTTTCAATGTAGTCTTTCAAAAAGAGATCGGAGGATGTGTTTCGTACATTTTAGTTTTTGAGTACCGGGATTTCAAGTGATTATTGTTCTGTACTGAAGTGGTAAGTGACATACCGTGTGACCGTAGGTTTTCATCATAGCGTCCATCACTTTGACTTTCAACTTTTCTGGTATGGGCTCCGGAACACGTGCGTCCAGATAAAAATACAAGAAAAGCGCCACGAGCACAATCAACGGTGGCAGGACACCACAGTTGTAGGTCATGTTGTCAGAACCACGAGCCGTCATGGTGGCAAACAGTCCATGCCTTGATTAAAACAACACTAAGTCATCGTGATCCGCTCCCTGGCCATTGACAAAGTGAACTAATGACAATGATAACGATCTAATCTGAATTAAAATGACGGCAATGCTGATCCAGATAAGGAACTAGAAAATGTTGACCCACACCAAGTACTACAAGTGAAACGCAATGCTATAAATACTCCGATTATGTGGGGGGGGAAAAGATGAAACTATTCTTCTTTCTTTTTCAATGTACTTTCTGTCACTGTCCCATCTAATCGCTGTTGAAATGTGGTATTTATATCAGATCACGTGTTGACAGTATTTTAACTTTTGACCCGAGAGTATAAGTACGGACTTTTATCCCTTTTGACATTAATTATGTCATACATGTGTTAAAATCGTAAACAAAAGTGATGTATGTAGTACTCATCTGGCCTACTGTACTGTGTTAAAAGCGAGCAAAGACCATTGAGTGAAGATATATAGGGCTTGAATCAAAGTCTTCTCTGGGTCATAAGAATAAACCTATAATACTTACATAGAAATGAAGTAGTGCAAAGTACGTGCCGTGTATATATAATGTAGTATTTACTTAATAGGTACGTTTTTTCGCTCTGTTTTATTTTTAGAAATGATATTAAAATAATCTTCAGATTGATTAAGAAGCTGTCAATGCTTCGGTTACAAGTAGAATTCTTTTAACTGCATCATACCATTAATTTTCTCAAGTCAAGGATGGATGGGGGAATTTTTTAAGAGGGATGTCAACTCAGAATGTAATATTTGATAAGCACAAACACACGTAATCGCACACAATATCAATATAAGCAATAAAAACCTACTTCAGGGGGTAAATGTGTGGGCACTTCTGAGCGCTTTTCTAGGCAGGAAGTGGGACCAGTCATTTTAGTTACTTTACTATAAAGTTTATAGACTATACTTTACATCTTTAAAAATCTCGGGAGGGGATTTATAAATCCTTATCAAATAAAAATGAACGGGAAAAGGGGGACCAAAGGTGAAAATTCCTACATTTATTCCGTAGGGTGGGGATGAGGGTGGGAGAAATTCTCATCTTTGAGTCGTTATATTAAACATATACAGAAAATATTAACATTAGTCAAGGCAATATTAACTGCTGATACAAAAATGTAATTTATTTCAGTAAGAAAATTAATCTCTCATTACCAGAATGTAAAACATACAAAAACACATTTTTAAAGAAACAAGTTAAGAAACATTTGAAAAAACACTTCCTACAATATTGGAAAATGAAACGTGAAGAGGGACTTGACTCTGGAAAACTTACTACTTATTTTATGTTAAAAGAAAATTTTACAATGGAAAACTACATGTACATCAAATCTCATGAAATAAGAAAATCCATATGCAGATTTAGAATAAGTGCTCATGACCTAATTGAAAAAGGCGGATATGAATCTGTAAAAAATAATGCTGATCAAAGAATTCCCTTAGAGAGAAACAAAAGAATATGTTTAATGTGTACACAAAACTATATAGAAGATGAATATCATTTTCTTACTGAATGCCCATTATATACTGAGGAGAGAGATAAATTTTTTCGTGATATCTCATTACTTAACAAAAATTTCATATTATTATCAAAAGGAGACAAATTTCTCTGGTTAATGTCTAATGAAGACAATCTAATTATTACAAAGCTAAGTGAATATCTTGTCAAAGCCTTCAAAATAAGGCATAATGCCATGAGTTTTCATAAATGATGTTATAGACACATATTTATTTGTATACGGGTATATATGTATATTGATAATATTGATTTTGATCGCATGTTAATTAACGATTTGATAACCCCAATTGCTGCATCTACACGTACAGTGACATGTATATATTATATCAGATATATACATGGGTGTGTGTTTGTTTGTGTATGTTTACTAACCTTTCTGTTAGAACTTTCTATCTTGTCATTGTAAAAAACTTTATGCCTTCTGGGCCCAAAATCGGAAAATAAAATTATCTTATCTTATATTTTAATACATGTTATCAATACATGTAACATGTAAATACATAAATAATCATTACTTCACAAGGGAGTCTGCTTTCGGATGAAGGAGGTGCAAGGTCATTTGTTTTGGTTATTATAATGAATTTATCTGGACCCCTTCCCCTTCTGTGGATCCGTCACTGATTAGCATTACATCATGTAATCTAATACTAGTATAATACCATAAACAGTCCAGGCTTTAGTTTTTATAGTACAAAGTCCAGACAATTAATTACCGAGCGGATATCTCCTTATGAGTTACGTTAGATATAATCCCAGTGTGCGGAAAAAAGTGATATAAGATTATATCAGTCCATTTTGGGTGAAAAGATGTGTTAGATTTTTTCGCTAATGGTATATATATTTTTCACAAACGCCCCCTCTCATCTTCTCAAGCCATGGTTCGGAGCCCGCTGCTCTATCTCCCAGAAAAGGAGAGGATCGTACTGTCCTCTACAAAAATTAGAATTTTTCAATTAAATTTGTATATGACAATTTTGTAGAGGAAAGTACATTTTGGCAGTGGTTTTATCGTTAATTTTGGTTTCTTGAATAAGATTAGTGTGAAGATTTGAACTTTTACTTTGTTGTATGAATATGCCTAATTTTAGCAAACTTTGCTGGTTTTACATGATCCATAAGACCATTTATATAATTTTTTACCTGATTTTAAGATTTTTAATTGATATTTTGTGTATTGTGTTATGTGAGCTGTTTACATGTTTATTAAATCATGTATAAGACCATGTATTGAAAGAAAAGTTATTTTGACTACTTGGAGTTATCTTTCTTAATTTTTATAGTTGTACACTACACTTCCTCGTGTCATTATGACCATTATGAAACTCATAATTAGTTCAAAAATTATGTATGATCTGTGAGTTTGTCCTGTCCTTGATCTAGGGTCATTCCTGTAAGTTCAAGGTCAATGGCAGAAATGGTAAAACAATGTGTTCAGACTATAACTTTATAATGCAGAATAATTAGTAACTTATGATTTTTGGGTTGGCATGACTTTGACCAAATTACATTCTCTAATGCTCAAGATCACTGGCAAAAAATATAAATATTCCAGGCTTTAACTTTGGAATGAAAATCTCAAACAGGAAGAAGGGTTTTCTTTTTTGCGCCCTTAAAATTTTGTTTTTAAAAAGTTTTTTAATTGGCTTAACTATGAGTTGAGTACGTGAATATGATAAATTATGAAAGAATATACTAGTAAGTGGGGGGGGGGGGGCATCGCCGCAAACCAAAATTAACGATAAAACCACTGCCAAAATGTACTTTCCTCTACAAAATTGTCATATACAAATTTAATTGAAAAATTCTAATTTTTGTAGAGGACAGTACGATCCTCTCCTTTTCTGGGAGATAGAGCAGCGGGCTCCGAACCATGGCTTGAGAAGATGAGAGGGGGCGTGTGTGAAAAATATATATACCATTAGCGAAAAAATCTAACACATCTTTTCACCCAAAATGGACTGATATAATCTTATATCACTTTTTTCCGCACACTGGGATTATATCTAACGTAACTCATAAGGAGATATCCGCTCGGTAATTAATTGTCTGGACTTTGTACTATAAAAACTAAAGCCTGGACTGTTTATGGTATTATACTAGTATTAGATTACATGATGTAATGCTAATCAGTGACGGATCCACAGAAGGGGAAGGGGTCCAGATAAATTCATTATAATAACCAAAACAAATGACCTTGCACCTCTTTCATCCGAAAGCAGACTCCCTTGTGAAGTAATGATTATTTATGTATTTACATGTTACATGTATTGATAACATGTATTAAAATATCAGGCGCGTAGCATCGTTTTTGGAAGTGGGGGGGCCAACCTGAGAAATGTTTCAGGGGGTCCGGGTTCGAATCCCGGTCTAGTCTGCTGCATTTTCTACTCTCCCGTTACAGCTGTATTTACATGAAATATAAATGTGATAAAAAAGCAAGTTTCCTGAAGAAGCACCTCCTATCAACTGTAAAGTATTGGCAGATAATCAATGATTCATTTAATAACTGTAATCTATTTAATGATCCATTATTGACTATTTCTCCTACTTATTGTCTAAGTTTGGTATGACTTGGGGACCATGCAACTTAGACAAATCCACTTTTGATCTCCGTCTCACTTTTCCTCTAAATATTCCTTTTGTAAAAGTTAGAGTGAGATTAAAATTGAGCTAATCTAAGTTTTAATGCCCTAGAGCCTTATCCCCCTCCATCTTTCATTGATTCCCACTCTTTCTATCCATATCTTACATGCAATAACAACAAGTATGGCCCTCACATTTTATTAACAAATAATCTTGACTTTTAATTTATTTTTTTATTTTTTTTATCAATCAATAGGAATTACACGTTTTGAAAGATGGGAAAGGGCACAAAAACATGGACTAAACCCCCCAGAGGAGATCAGGGACATTCTTCTGAAAAATGAAGACAAAGAGGATTACACATTGTGGTAAGATTGTGGTGAATTTAATCACTGTTTTGTGATGACTACGTTTAGAATGCTTTCACTGTTGTTGTACTAAATATGTTTTAAAATAATTAACAGCAGTTTATTTCAATAAAATGAGTTTTTTAAATTCTATTTTCAGCCTGTGGAAAGATTATGAACTCTAAGAAAGAATAACAAAATAAAACTAACACCAGGTTATGTGTTCTAAATATCATTACATCAGTGTGTATGTACTAATTATGATCCTGAGAGATTCGGGGAGATCAAAAGAATACATATTGTAACCCATACTTGTATGTTAAATATTTTGGTACTTGTATTTTTGTGTATATTTTATTTGTAACTTTTTTGCCCTATAGTAATCACTCTGTCTGTCTGTCCGTCTGTCATTCTTCCGTCCACAATTTTCTGTTTTTTTTCTAATAACTTTTTTTATGGTTGCCCAATCAAGTTCAAATTTGGTATGGTAGTTCAGGAGGCAGAAATACATATTTCGATGCTAAGTTTGGTTCTCTATGTCTTCTGGTTTGGAGCTGGGGTGGTGGGGTAGATTCCTTAACTATGCATAAGAATGAATGGACAAAGAGAGATAACTGCTGAGAATGTTACCATTGTAAACTGGGGAGGCAGTGCAATTTGTCCTTTGGGATAAATTACTAGTAACCTTCCACATGAAGAAAATCCTAAGCATTATCTTTATCTGTCACATTGAGATTATTAACTGTACTGCCTCTGTCTGCAAATGAACTTTGTTTTGAAGGTAAGGTCAATTTTGAATGATGTGTACATTCTCTGAAATATGGATTTAAAATAATGTTCATACTTTCTTTTGGTTAAAATACTGTACACAATGATTTATGATAATTTTATTGAACTCTGAAATTAAGATATATATTAAGATATCATTTTTTATTATTACTATTTTATTTCTTTAATTATTTATTAATTTTCTTTTTTTTTTTGCTACCTTAATGCTGTTAATTTTAACAGGTAATCAGATAATAACCCCATTCTGTCAGAGCTAAGAAAAAGTTCTTATTGTAAATTTAGAAGAAAAAGATGAGAGAGCAGTACAATTAATCCCTTGGGATTAATTATCAAGCCTGCTGCAGAAAATTTAGAGGCTTATCTTTATCTGTCACATGAAGATTAATGAACACCTTTGTCTGCAATGGATGTTTGTTTTGAATTTGAGGTCAACCCTGGGTGATATTTGCATTCCCTGAAGGCTTGCATTTTATAAAACACCTGCTTAAATTTTTTTGAAATACACATTTAATTTAGTTCTTTTAATAAGACATGAGGTTTTCCCTGTTTTATGTAAATACAAGGTTACTATTTACAGGTTGTTTGGACATTCAGGAATTATCTTGAAAATTTAAAAATACAGTTTTTACCTATAATATTCATATATTTTTACAAAAAATAATGTAATTAAGTAAAACTCTCATTCAATGAGCTGCACCCTTATATTTCTACCCCTTAGCGGGGCCCTGCTGGCTGGTCAGTTTTCTAGTTTAGTATAGAAATATTTAATTGTAAATCACTGGTGTGTGTACATGATTATGTTCCCCAAACGAAGTTGGGGAACATATTGTTTTTACTCTGTTTCTTATTATTATTAGGTCTTTCCACCTTTCTGTGGAAAGACCTATTGATTTTCTTCTGTTTCTTATTATTATTCTTCTTCCGCTGATTTTTTGTTTCGACACTTATCGAAAAGACTTTTTGTTCATCGTAAAGGTCATTAAAAGTTATGAACAAATTTGACCCAACACGTATGAACTATGACCGCTTTCGAAGTTATTGCCCCTTTCGCAAGAAATGCTTGTTATCGCTACTCCTTCGATACCGTAAACCGTAGAAATATGAAACCTTAACTAAAGTCTTTGACTAATTGAGAGGACTTTGGAATCTATTCATTGCGAAAGTATTCAGTGCCCCTTCAATGAGTTATTGCCCCTGAAACTTTTTAAATTTTAAAAATTATTAAAAATTTTCAAAAGGAGAAGTGATAGAGACATGGGACCAACTGCAAAAGATTAACTGACCTTTGATCATGAAATTAATGCAAAGGTCAAAGGTCAAGGTCATTCAAAATTTGAGAAATTAAGCTCTTTTTATATCTCTTTTGTCTTTAAACACATACTTAATGTCTTTGCATCAATAATATGCACTGTCAAAACTATTTTAAATATTTCATTTTTGTTCCCTAACATTAACCCTTTTAAAAGTTATTGCCCCTTGTGTGAAAAACCTTGTACTCGCTACTTCTCGGAAACTGTAGACTGTAGAGACACCAAACCTTCACTAATGTCTTAAGGGTCTTTAGTCCTAACTTCACTGTATAAGTGCAAAAGGATCTGATGACCCCTTATATGAATTATCATCCTTTAACTTCTTTGTACTTACTATTAAACCTTATAACTTCAGAACTAAAAGTCCTAGAGGCATAGGTTCAATTGCAATGTGACTCTTGACCTTTGACCTTGAAAATTTATTCAAGGTCAAAGGTCAAGGTCATTTCAAATTTGAAAAATTTTCATTTTTTTCTACATTCTTTGTAGTTTTAATATGTTGATTGTTGTTGCTGCTTGTTGAAATTGTTTGGGGTCGCCCTGCTTGGCATTAACCCCTTTGTTGCTTTAAGCCACGACCAACAATCGCCAATATATTAAAATAAACGTGTAAAAAATCATGTTTGTTTTATTTTCCTCTATATAAATAATATGTTTTATGCATTCATTTATGATTTTACATTTCTATGGTTAAAATGTAGTATTTGTAATATATTTTTGTATATCACAAGTTTCAGAGTTAACTACGTTAGGTAATGCATATGCTCAGGTTTAGGGGTTTTGCGGTAATTAGACGTGAGATATTTTCACAGATATCACGTGATTGTTATCACTGTTAGATGCTGCAAGTGTTTGCATATGTTTTTTTTGTAAGAAAAGCATCCCAATTACGGATTATTAATCTTGATTTAACACCATATAATTAGTGCATTGGCGGTGCTAAGACTTAAATGCACAGTTGATATATGTAAGTGGTAAGATTTTGGATTTACTTTGTGACTGTTTTTCGACTCCATCGGAGCCTGGGTACTTGCGGGGTGTTCAAAATGGCGGACAGAACGAAGGTCGTGATAATTGGCCATTCATACAGCCCCAGACATTTGTTTTGTGCACATTGGGGGGAATGACCTTTCTTTTGATCCCCCCGCAAAGGTTGTGAGGAACATAATTTCTTTGGCGAACTTTCTTATCCACGGGGTAGGTGTGAAACACGTAATATTGTCGGGCAACTCATCAGACGGGACCCTAAAAAATCACCACCAGGCTACAACGACGGGGTTATTGAGGTCAACCAGCTCCTAAATTCTGCATCTGGATCCCTTCCAAATGTAACCTTTTGGAAGCACCGAGGGTTTTGGGCTAACCTACAGTACCTGGGACCTATTGGAGTTCACTTATCTACAAAGTCATGTAGTACCGGTCCAGTACCGATGGTCAAATACCTTAATAGTATCAAGTATGCGGTGGTCAACACTTGCAGGAGGCTAAGGCCAGTATTAATAAATTTGAAGTCACACATTATTATTATAATGATATTGACATAAACATGATAAATCATGTAAAATGATGCATATGTATAGGACATGACTCAAATATCTAGTAAGAGATTTAGAGATATTTCTGATAAAAACATGCAAGTGGAGTATAAATAATAATAACAATTTTATATATTTGTTTTAGATATAAACTCCATTAGAATTTGCAGTACACGTGATGTCAAAGTTTTCCATATTACTGTCTCAAAGTTATCGATTCGCAAAGTGAACTAGCAGTATACATGATGTCAAAGTTTTCCATGTTACTGTCTTAAAGTTATTAGTTCGCAATGTGAATTTACAGTATACATGATGTCAAAGTTTTCCATGTTACTGTCTCAAAGTTATCGGTTCGCAAAGTGTACTAGCAGTATACATGATGTAAAAGTTTTCCATGTTACTGTCTCAAAGTTTTAGTTCGCTTTGTGAACAAGCAGTATACATGATGTCAAAGTTTTCCATGTTACTGTCTCAAAGTTATTGGTTAGCAATGTGAACTAGCAGTATACATGATGTCAAAGTTTTCCATGTTACTGTCGCAAAGTTGGTTTTTGATGCGTAATGTGTGAGTCATATGACTGTCTCAAGGTATACTTGACTGCTATCTTTTAATACATGATCAAGAATAAGGCATGGCCTTTTTATGTTATAAGAACTTGATAAATCACTAAAATGTAACAGATATTTTTGCATCACTGCAGATATTCATATTAATGATTTGAAGCAAATGTTGTTGCAATCTTAAAATCATGTATCAATTATCAAAGTATGCAATTATGAAAGGTCAGTATCTAACATGTTGATGAGACCTTTCAATATAACATCAGTAGCAACCAGAAGTAGTTCGCTCAAAATATAAAGCTATATATTCTAAATGCACACAATTCTTTCAGTTTCAATCATGCCAAAGAGACAGCCAGCCACAGACGAAACCCCGAGAAGGGGAAAGAAAAGAAGAAATCAGAGTGAAGTGTCAAAACCGGCTGAGCATCCATCCGTGCAGATCGATTATGAAAAACTTGCAGCTGAAATTATAAAGCAACAAGGTAGTAGCCAGTCTCCCATCACCGAGGCTGAACAAGTGGCTCCTCAGGACGTGCAAGATCCAGATAATACTCCTTCCACCGAAACCAGTGTGTATGATGCCGGTCCTTCTTCAGATGCTACAGGCAACATATCAGCATTACTTAATCAGCTATTGAGTTCAGGTGAGCCAGCAACCCCAAAAGTGGCAAATAGCATATCCTTCACTGATGGGATTCCCCTCGGTAGCACAGTAGCACAACGCATAAAACAAAAAATCTGGGAAGATCAGTATTTAGATTTGCGTGTGCTGCTGCAGCAACGAGAGGATCCAGTATCTTTAAATATTTCTGCCGGATCAGTTACAATACTGCAAAATGCAACAAAGCCAAAAACGCCTCTGTTCATTTATCAGTGGACAGATGCCTTTTTGATATTCACAGCAATCTATTTGGAAAAGTCCCCAAGTGAAGTCCGCATTTGTTAAAATATTGCTTTTTCATAAGGGAAATGCACATAATGCTAGGAGAAAAACTCTTGGAGAATCTGTGACGAAAATTTTAGACAGTTAAAAGAAACAGTTAATGTCCCATGGCAAAAACCCATTGAAGAACTTAGAGTAAAAGCTGCTACAGGCACCTATGTTAATAATACTGCCCAACAGCCCTTTCGAAAAATGGCAAGCAGATCGTAAGTCCGTTTCTGCTATGCCTTTAACAATGGGGATAAATGCTCGAATGACCAGTGCCCCTACTCTCATACATGCCAAACATGCAACGGAAACCATGCAAAAACAAGTTGTCGGGGTAAAAGAAATCAATCATCAAATTCTAAACCCAGAGCTTCAACAACCACAGGGGGGGGGGAGGGGGGTTAAACAAGGTTTTCGCCTGGGTTGTGTCACAGATCCTATCATATCCCATATGTCGAGAAATCATAAATCAACAATGGAGCACCCAAATATTACCAACGAATATATAGAAACAGGTCTAGAAAAAGGTAGAATTGCTGGACCATTCCTTACACTCCTGTTAGATCGCTTTATTGTATCACCCCTATGTTTAGTGCCAAAAGGTAATTCAGGTAATTTCAGAATAATTCATGACCTGTCTTTTTCCTAAAGACCAATCCGTGAATGCCAATATTCCAAAAGAGCTCTCTGCTGTGCACTATGAATCAATTGATAATGTTGTAGGTTTGGTTGAAAAATTTGGTAAAATGGCGAAGTCCGACATCGAAGATGCCCTTAGAATAGTTCCAATTCACCCTCTAGATCACCATCTGTTAGGATTTCATTGGGAAAATTCATTCTATTATATGTGTTTACCAATGGGGGCAAGGAGCAGTTGTCAAATTTTTGAATCATTAAACTGTGCACTGCAATGGATAATGGAAAACAATTTAAAAGCAGCAGGGGTTTCTCATATCCTAGACGATTTTTTCTTTGTGGGCCCACCAAATTCATCAAAGTGTAGGGATGATCTAGTTAGTTTCTATTTCTTGTGTAGGCAAATTGGGATTCCTATTAAGATGCAAAAACGCAGACACCAACAACTAAATTAATCATTGTCTTCTTAACTTCGCGTGTAGGGTAGTAGTACCTGGTAGGGCTTTCTTAAGGCGTTTAATCAATCTCACATGTGGTTTTGATGATTCTAAACGTTATGTTAAGGTAGAAAAGGAAGCGAGAGCTGACTTAGCTACCTTGTCATATTTCATAGACCACTTTAATGGAAAGTCAGTTTTCCTAAATAAAGAATGGATGTCCTCAGAACACCTAAATCTCCAAACTGATGCCTCAGGGTCAAACGGTTTTGCTGCAGTTTTGGGTTCAAAATGGATTGCGGATACGTGGCCTGATGCCCTTATACAATATCAAATTTGCATCAAAGAACTTTTTCCGATTGTTATTGCATTAGAATTATGGAGCCATGAACTTCAAAACAAAAAAAATATTGTTTTTATCTGACAATATGGCAGTAGTAAGGATAATAAATAAACAGACATCTAAAGAACATAGCCTCATGAAATTGCTACGTCGGCTTGTATTAGTAGCAATGCAGTGCAATATCCACTTTAGAGCAAAACATGTTTCAGGAAAATCCAATGTACTAGCTGACAGACTCTCTCGTTTAAAATTTCAGGAGGCTTTCAGTGAAGCTCCATTCTTAGACAAAAATCCAACCCATGTTCCTTGCCAGCTCTTGCACATTTAACACCAATGGCCCAGAATCTAATACAGGCTTCTATCAACCCTGCAACAAAAAAGCATACCTACATACATGGAACATGTTGCAGCATTGGTCACCAACAGCACTTGATCTTCCACTAAAGAGAAGCACCATTTGTAATTTTTTGGCTCATCTTTATGAAAACAAATATTCACCAAGCACATTGTCATCACATGTTTCGGCCATTTCATTTGTTCATAAAATTTTGAATTTGCCAGACCCATCTCAGAATTTTCTTGTTCAGAAATTGTTAAAAGGGTGTCAAAAATCTGGCCAGGGAGCAGACTCGAGGCTCCCTATAACGGGGGAAATTCTTGTAAAACTTAAACATGCTATACGTCATACAAGCTCCACTTGGAGTCACCGAATTCTGTTAAGAGCATTGTTTCTTACAGCATTTTTTGGATTTTTTAGATTGGGAGAATTAATTGTTAGGACACCGCAATCTATGAATCAAGTGTTGCAAAGGCAGACATTAATTTTGAAACTGAAAAAGGGAAATTAAAAAGTGTAAGTTTAATTTTGCGTCGCACAAAAACTATGCAATCTGGTCAGGCAGTTACCATCTGCCTAGAGGCCCAGTCTGAAAAAGAACTCTGTCCAGTGTATGCTCTTTTTGATTACCTGCGCCAATTCAAACATTCAAAAAGGCCCCTTTTTCAATTCATTGATGGTGCTCCAGTTTCAAATTCATTTGTTTCAAAACATTTAGAAGCAAGTATTGCATTCATCGGTTTGAATCCAAAATTGTACAAAGGTCATAGTTTTTGCATTGGGGCAGCAACTCATGCAGCCAGGTTAGGTTTTTCTGAAAATGCAATTCAACGTATGGGTAGATGGAAATCCGATGCAGCCAAGAGATATATTAGGACAGGATCTTTTACACTTTCTATTCAATAGTTTGTCTTTTCCCAACATTGATTGAATCGATACGGTATGGTCTGCTACCCTCGCTAAATATTATCGGTACAACACTAAACACCTGCTTATATAGGTTTTTCCGAAGTTAATTTTGGATAAATCAGTTTATTTTAGTCATCTTCATGTAGGTTGTCCCTTAATTAGCTATAGATGGGTCATATTATGTTTGCCATCTTTCCGTAGTTTGTCCCATGATAAGCGATAATTGGGTCAGATTAGGTCGGTTATGTCCATGAAGGTTGTCCATAGATACACACAGGTCAGATTAGGTCTGCCATGTTCATGGAGATTGTCCCTAGGTCAGTTAAGACTCAGCTTTAGATGGTTCAGATCATGTCTGCCATCCGCCCATGTTAGCTTCTATGGTTCAGATTAGGTCTGTCATCCCCTCTCCTTCTACCCTTTATTACACCTGAGTTATTTTTAGACATGTGCAAGGGATTATAAGAGTGTAAATAACAAATTTGAGCATGGAATAAAGGACTCAGACATTGGAATGTGTACTGTGAAGTATTTGTATACATGTAGATAAAAAATACTCTCTGCAATGTAATTAACCGTAGTTAACATTTGTTGATATGTTGTTCTTTTACAGTTGTGCAAATATTTCAAACCCATGTTCTGAAAATATTGTTTATCATTTATGCAATTTAAATGTGGTAAGTTAAAGGGGTTGCTGGCCACCATTTATTATTCAGGTAAAAAGATCTATCATCTTTTCTTCCATACATAGGTATTAAGGTGTTACTCCTATTTTGTCCATGTATGTCCATGAGTTGTTTCCCTTGGGTGGCGGAAAATCCAATGTTGTTGGATTTTTGTTGGCCTATTGTTTGTTGCCACCTTATTTTTCAGCTTAAATGTTTGATGAATTCGTGTTTTTGAGTATTGTCATGATGTTATTTTAATTTTTTTGGAGATCCATAACATGGTGTAGATACTAATTGTAGAGAGTCATGGGATCTCCTAAATTTCATGTGTTTCATTTATGTCATCAATAAATGACATATGTACAACAATACTCATTCTTGGTTCTTCATTCAATCTGAATAATAACAGAGCTGCAGGAAACTTAGTTTTAAATTTGCATTATTATCATATGGAAAGCATAATGTAATATTATTGTAAATAATATGTTTTATGCATTCATTTATAATTTTACATTTCTATGGTTAAAATGTAGTATTTATAATATATTTTTGTATATCACAGGTTTCAGAGTTAACTACGTTAGGTAATGCATAGGCTCAGGTTTCGGGGTTTTGCGGTAATTAGACGTGAGATATTGTCGCAGATATCACGTGATTGTTATCACTGCTAGATGCTGCAAGTGTTTGCACATGTTATTTTTGTAAGAAAAGCATACCCTCCACCACCCCGTACAACCATCCCTTAGGTTAAGCTTTAATTTAGGATGTATTTCATAATGTAGTTTGTTTTGTGGCCTATTGTTTGTTGCCACCTTATTTTTCAGCTTAAATGTTTGATAAATTTGTGTTTTTGAGTATTGTCATGATGTTATTGTAATTTTTGGGAGATCCATAACATGGTGTAGATACTAATTGTAGAGAGTCATAGGATCTCCCAAATTTCATGTCTTTCATTTATGTCATCAATAAATGACATTAATTTTGTACAACAATACTCATTCTTGGTTCTTCATTCAATCTGAATAATAACAGAGCTGCAGGAAACTTAGTTTTAAATTTGCATTATTATCATATGGAAAGCATAAACTTCATTTTGTTGTTTTTAGTCGCGATTCTACGAAAACATCGGTGTCTGTTTTTGGTTATAACATTTATAACAGAGTACTAGATTTACCGCTTTTTGGCAGGTGATAGTCATACTGCTGATTCAGTAATAAATATGCATGTCTCCTGAAGTTTTTATGCATTAGAGAATTCATTCAAACCTAGAAAATGTTATGAAAAATTTGAATAAATTATGTGCACCATAAAAAGAAATCACTAAAAATCCCAAATCCGGGACCGTCGGGAGACGGGAAAACTAGATTAACCGCTTGCCCTTAAATTCGCCACTGGTGTTTAAAATTCTTTCGGTCTTGAATTTGACTATTCTCGGAGACCAATTCGATCGCCAATAGTAGTAATTCCAGAACTGCTCAATTATTCATCGCTCTGATAAGCTTAAAATATTATCAACATCCCTTCTCTTCTACAAATCTGTCGATCACCAGCGGACCTCGAGGATGCTTTTCAATGTGCTCGCGTTTTCACAATTTTGTACCATTTTTCCCCTTAAACTAGATATGTTTTGCTTCCTCTGTATTTCCTGTCTGTCCAGCTTTTCTAAGGTAAGGTTTATGTTTATAATTTTATCTTTATTATTTTTCATTGTGCGTTCATTTGTCCTAAAACATCCATTAACCGCATTTCTCATCATTTTAAGCATGTATCAGGTCGAGGAAACTATTTTCTGTGACGTCGGAATAAATTTACATGTTAAGTGAAGAAACAACGTGACTGACAAATCGACCAATCAGCTCAATGAGTTGCATTATGGTCTACTACAAAAATACTACACGTGTGTTTCTAAAAGGCCCAATTTTTTAAATCGCTCTCGGAAAAACGTGATGCATTTTTCCAAGCATTTTACACGCTTAATACAATGTGAACATCATTATCTACTAATTCCATGCTCACATTTATATACAAATGATTTACAATGATAAAAATTAAGGTTGTCTCCACTCCATTGTACAAGTCCGTTTGTTGACAGCTTTCCCCGTGCTGTGATTTCAGTGAAAAGTCAATTTCACGTGACTATTCTTTGGTCCAAAAACAATCAACTCTGAGGTGTGCTCACGTAATGTCAATGTTTCCAACGTATATAACTACGAAATATTTGCTACTCACGTTCTATGATCAATGTGCATGGGGGTATATATAACAGGTAAATAATAAAAAAGTACAACTTACATGTAAGAATTCTTCTTTTTTTTGTTTATAAAATGCAACTTTTAATTTCTAGTAACAAATAACTGAGCAACAACTAAATAAATTTAACCAGTAACATGGAAAATTAACGAATATCGAGTTAAAGAACTTGAGTCTTATTTACTTGTGATGACTTTGTGAGCGGTATTTCAAAGGACTATTTAACAAGGAAAACTTACTTTGTTTGTTAATGTGAGCATGGACAATCTTAATTAGTACCCAATCTTCGTATTTTTGATAACACATTTAAAAAAAAAATGTTAGCTGACTTTCCTGCAGGCGTTTGAAATCGCGTCCTAAATTTCACTGACCCACGTGTTTGTAGTAAAAAATAAACATGTAGTAGACCATCATGCTTTTCGGCTCATTCACTTGGACCATTGTTTGCTGTAACACCTCTGTGCGCAATTGCAACAATATCCATATAAGGTAGTTTCCTCGACCTGTGTATGTTTCGTTTATAATTGTATTTCTATCTATAGTAACACGTATTTGAATATTTCTAAAGTATGGTGTACAATTTCCGTCATGAAAGTTTGTCCGTGTAGTAGCAATTCGCAATATTGCATTTGTGTAAGAGTTGTATGTATAGTTTAAACAACTCGTTTGTGTAATTAGTCTTATCTAAGACGTGTACATTATCCACAAGTTTGATAATGAGTGAATTATATATTTGAGTCAAGCCACAAGCGCTTATCTATAAAACTTTATGTATTGGAGCAGGTTCCATCTATCCATGGTATACGTCTACGTAGAGACGGTGTGGAAAGGCCACCCAGTGCCTTGAAGTGAGTCGTGGTGCGTAAAAGGGAAACAACCCTTGGACCCTAGAGTTCCTCTAGCCAGTAGTGTGGAAGGCGGTAGCACGACGCAATAGGACAAGCAACAACGGACTTTGTTACATTTGTACACTTATTATAATTAAATATGTAAATTAATTTTAAAAAGCATTTGAGTTATATTTAAATTTAATAAAGTAAAAAGGAATTGTAAATCCGCTCGACAATCTGTGACAGATATCCCGATCCCGATGTTTTACCTATTTAAAAATTATCTTCATGTAATGTTGAAGTATCATCATATAATGACAAGTACCAGCATATAATGACAAAGTACCATCATATAATGACAAAATACTGTCATATTATAGCATCTATTAATTAAAAAATAGATGCCTTTATTTTATGAGGAAAACTGTGTTGCTGCAATTTGAGTTGGGTTAGCTATAAATTAGATCGGGTTCGGGATATCTCAAATTCCTCCTCTTTGCCCTGGATCCTAAAAACGAAAGGTATGCGAATTTTAGCAGACAGAATTTTCAAAAAATATGCTTTCAATCACGATTGTTTCTTAAATAATTTCATAAAATAGTATAGACAAATATCGGATTTGATGATTAGATGCATGGATGGATTGTTCTTTTTTGAAAAAATGCGAGATTGCCTAGGATTGAAATTTTCTATGTCAGCGTACATCATCATGTGGCATAAGTTGTGTTAAAACTTGGTTTAGTTGATTACGTTTACGTTTTACGAGCAAATATATAAATCAGATTGAGGAATATTTCGTAACTAAGCATTTAAAATATATATATATACATAATATAGAAATCGGGCATTATCTATAGAAATCGGGGGGGGGGTTACAATGTAATAACTGTAATGTGATCAAAAGCATTATAATACAATGTAATAGCTGTAATGTGATCAAAGCATTATAATCAGTGTTTATCAGTTTTCGTAACATTTATTCAACTGAACATTCTCGAATGATACAATTGGAAAAATGGGGGGGGGTGCTTGGAAGCAAAATTTTACTATTTCCAGATCTCAGGATTAACAGGGAAAATTCATTGTAAGGGTAATGTTTAGCATAAATTGGGCGATAAGTTATTAACATGCAATAGTAACTTAGTTTATATTCGGCTAAAATAATGCCCCCTATATTAAACAACACAATCAGTCAACAAGAAAAGCCAATACTTTATTCAAACTTCAAATCTGATGTAATCTTGTAATTAAATTCAGAGATTAATTATCAAGTGTGTAATTTGGCAATTGCATAAATTTCATCAAATTCAATGGCAATCAAAGGAAGCTCACTTACTCCTTAGAGCGATGCTAATTAATTTTATTTGTGTAATGGGTCGTACAATAAATTCGACAATACACTCTGACACTAGGGTATTTGCTTTACCATCTTAGGGATGGGGATTTTGATTGAAGTACCTCTTGCTCATGCATTCTTCACTTCTAAGGCTTACCTATTAGGAATAAAAGAATTGATAATTTTATTTATCTGGGGTTTAGGTAAAATAGGGTTAGACTGTTAAATTTAAGAAATGACAAATCATTGCTCAATGCATGTGAAAGAAGATAATCTTCTGTATGCTATATAACCAGTTGCTTAAATAATAAAGTCTCTTCTTTTAGCTATGGTAAGTATTTAAAGTTTAAAGGTGTGCTGTGACCCAGAAAAATAGTAACTGAATGATCATGAATCATGTAATATCAATTATTCCTTCTCAACTACTGACAAGGTTAATTAAATAAGGTTTTGAAGAAAAGGGATATACTTCACAATTAACAAAATATACTGGTAAAAATATTCCAGCTTTATACTTGTGTTTACTTAAAAGTTTGTCTGCCTTAATTAAGCTTTACTCATACCTGGATTTTGAGTTAAAAATCTGAGTAGTTTTACTAAAAATAATTCATATTCATTAAAGCTATTCTCGATAATTTTATTCTATTGGTTAGAGAATAAAATTTATGGAATATTTAAATCAGATGAGAATATGAAAACATCAGGGTTGAAAATATATTACTGAAATTAACTTTTGTCATTCAAATTCATAACACATAGATAGGGAGAGACAGGCCATTCACTCAATTTTAAGGAATAAAAGAGAATTTTATTGTTAGACAATTTTGTGTCCAACTCTTAAGTTGGAAATAATAAATTCTTTAAGAAATTATAAATTGGATAGGGATTTCAGTAGAAGACTGTATTATACACTAGTTACTAGAATGAGTTGTATATGAGGCTATTGATCATGACTTAGGGGTATAACAGATTTTGGAGTATCTATTCAGTAAGATTTATTATTTGCAAGGTTATCAAGTCAAGTGCACACAAATATAACATGTAGTATACCTATTTAAATCACTAAAGCATAAAATTTCTTTGTTCAGTAGTCAATTATTGATAAACAAGAGGGCAAATATGTAAAGGACTTAAATTTTTGGAATTGATTCATTACTACATTAGGTCCACCTGTTTGAATATACACATACATTACAAATATTTGGCCAATTGATGTGATGTATTTCACAATGGCAATTTTCTTTGGTCTTAATAAATTTAGTATTGTGATCAGATATCTAAACTTGATAAGCATGATATAAGCCTATGGATTTCATTCAAGATACATAAATCATAGAGTAAATTTAATTTTATGGCTTATCCTTTATTCAACAAAACACTGGAAACCACTAGTTATAAGATCCAGGGCTAAAAAACATTCTATGTCCAACCCATTGGAATTTCGTAAACAGCTGCAGTCAGGGAACATTGTAGGAAATACAAAGCTATTCAATTGTTATTAATGGATTAGAAATTATGGTATTTGTCAAAATGTACCACTAATTATATTAGGTTCATGCCAGGTAAACACATCATTCATCCAGAAACCACAGCAAAATTTTATTTCTCAGCCATATAGGCTCTAATGTATGACAAAAGTAAAAATGATTCACAGTACTTTTTAGGTGACAATACTTATTTAGTGTATGAATTAAACCTTTACTAACAAGAAAGAGCTTCCTTCTGATCACATTTTCAATTTTGGTGAAATAACCAAATTAAATAAATACTTTTAGGAAAGTAATATACAGTACTGTTTGTAATTTTGGAATAATGCACTGTCAGGCAAGGTCAACACAATAATTTCTAGTATTCTTGCAAGGCAGTTTTAGTTTTTGATGGGGGAAAGGGTTTTCGCTCTGTGTGTGAGTCATTTATTAGTAATACTCGTCCTGTTTTTATCCTAGTTAATAGGCATAGATCTGTAATTTTCATTGGAATGAACTTTAAAAAGTTCCATATTCTTAGTACATTTAATAAAGTATCTGTTAACATCCAGTTTATGAGGTATAGGCTCACAGCTCATACAAATAAGTTTGGTGAAAAGCATTAATTAGAATAAAGTTAAGAACCGATGTCCAAAAAGAAAGTTCATTATCTGTTTTAATTATGAACATTAGAAAGATAGCATATGAAGTATTATTATCAAATATAATTTCAAGTTCCATAGTTTGGAGTAAAACGTCACTGCTTTAACACCTTGTGTTACATGTAATACATGTGAGTACTAAAAGCCTGGAGACTCAGAGTCAATTTTCAGATATAAAGCTAACCTTATATTACAATTAACAGGATTAATTTCCATAGATAACCTTACACTGTAAGTTAAATAGGTTTTCTAGAACTATTGTGTAAACCAGCCTGAATAAATTCATACATGCTGGGGTTGAATTGTGAAGGGTAAATCAGGATCAGCCATTTTTATGATGGGGCAATATTTTGTCTCTATAAAAATGCTTCTTAAAATTTTATTACATGTAATTCTTCACGTTTTAGTTTGATATAAACATGATGCAAAAACATGTAGCATATTTTCAGCTATTTATTATACAGACTTAATCAGCTTGGGAAGTATGGGGGTCTAGAGTTATTTTCAGGGGGTCTTTTTCAGTTTCCCAAGTAAATAGCTGAAATTTAGGGCGATTGGTCGTGGGTCAGTTGAATGCGGCTTCCCCATTTTGTGGGGTGACCGAGACCTGTGGATTCCAAAGGTTTCGGCCATGTGGCGTTTGCGCCGAGCCATTCAACTGATGCTATAATTCATTGTGCTGCTGCTGCTTAAAAGAAACTCATATACTGTGAAAATGTGTGCTGCTTTCAACAAATTCATGAATTGGTCTGCTTTGCTTGATTGAAACAAACTCAATTGCTGTGCAAAATGTGTACTGCTTCCTACAAATTTCATGGACAGTGCTTTGCTTGCTAAAATATCTTTAGTAACGTTCACGGTTTGATAACCCGGAACGATAACTACATACATGTAAACTTGTAAAGTTTATTTAAAATACATGTACATAAAATTTAATTGTAAGGTTAATTACCGTTTGCGGTATACCCGGAACGGCCATTATTATGCTTATTAGTACATGTAATATTTTGCTATCATGTTGATTGCTGTTGTTGATTGTTGTAATTATTTGGGGGCGCCCTGCTTGGCACCCCCTTGCTGCTTTAAAATATGCCACGACCAACAATCGCCAATATATTAAAATAAACGTGTATAAAATCATATTTGTTTTATTTTCCTCTATATAAATAATGACAAATACCATCATATGATAACAAGGTACCAGCATATAATGACAAAATACGTGTACCAGCATATAATTACAAAATACCATCATATAATGACAAAGTACTGAGTACCGGCATTTAATGACAAAGTACCATCATATAATGACAAAATACAATCATATAATGACAAAGTACCAGCATATAATGACAAATTACCATCATATAATGACAAAGTACCAGCATATAATGACAAAGTACCAGCATAAAACGAAAATTCTCCACATAAGGCAGTTACGGCGTTCCATATTTGTTAGTGTAGATTCAAGTATATATATTCAAGTTTGTTCAAATCATTGTCCCCTCCATTGGCCACAGTGCTCAGGTGAGCGATGTGGTCCATTGACCTCTTGTACATAGAAATGTATCGGGAAAATCTTCCGAAAAATCTTCTTAAGAACAGCAAAACCAGGCTTTGTGATATTTTTATGGATATATCCTCAGGTAGTTTAGATTCAAGATTGTTTAAATTAGAATTCTAGGGGGAAGGGTGGGCCAACACAATGCACGGAGGTCTAGGTATACAGTTTTTTTTCCATCATATTGTCAAATTGTAGATAAATCGGGTGCATGAATAATTCTAAGATTGATAAAAAATTACAATTTGATACAACTGAAATTAATGTGGAAGAATTCGTAATTTCATTTTAATTTATTGAAACGACAGAATGATACATATATCCGGGGAAGGGGTGTTCCATCCCTCTTGTTTGAAATAATAAGGAACTTAACTTCTTTTGGTTCACCTCAAAAAATAAATTCAATGCAAGAAGAATTCATATAGACCGACCTCATATATACTGACCTCAAGCCTTGATTGGTTCTTAAAATTCGTATTTACAAACCAAAACAAATAATAATTTGGATAACTCCTGTTTACCAAGAAATAACAAGATTCATAAGAATAACAATGAATTCATCTACATATGTACAATAAACATGAAAACGACAAAAAAATCAATTATGGTCATCACTGATCGGTTTCACTCTACGTCGCAATGTCGTCCTTGGTCCACAATACTCCCCTCGCCGATCCACCATATCCCTAAATGTAGCCTCTGTAGAAAAATCCACCCGTCCAAAATAAAAGCTTATAATATCTTTGTCACCTAATATTTTCATATGGTTTTTCTAATGAATTATTCAAAACACATATCTTTGTTTAAAATACGAGATTTTAAAACTAATCACATCAGAATACAAATAGGGTATTCACCGTTTTAGCATTAATTATAGTAGATAAATTAGAGCGTAAATAAATCAATTCTCGCTATATTATTAACAGTTTAACAAAAAATATTGTTTATCAAAACTAAAACAATAAAGTTACCTGTCATAGCATGATATGCTCGTCAAATTTTGTTCAATAGGCTAATCATAAATTGTTTGGAGTGCAAGAAAACATAAGTAACATTGATACACAGATTTCAATGATTTTTCATATTCCTTCCTTATCATGTTTGATGTGCATTATTTCCAGTGAAGTAGGTATTAATTTAACTTATAACAAAAATACACCAAATAATTCTCAAGTGACTGTGTAAGAGCTTAACAAATACCTATTTGCAGCTTTGTTTATTGTTCATGATATTTTATGATTGATTAAAAATGCTACAGTCTAATATAACATCAAATTATTCTTTAGTTTATCTTTAGACATGACACTCGACAATTTGTGAATATATATAAATAAAAAAAAAAATATTACACAATGTACTCATGTATAATTAGTTTTAATTATATCATTCAATATTAACTTACTTTTAGTCATATTTTACAACATCAAATAAGTTTTAATTACTTTACACCAAAATCTTAAGGTTAGACTAGCAACAACTCTTCAGTTCAAGTTCATTTTATTCACCCAAAGTGTTGCCAAACCAAGTTTGGTACATTGGGTTCAAATAACACATAGGAAGCAAATTGAAAGTGGGGTGGCTAATTGAAATTTGGGGCTAAAACCAACAAGAAAAGTTAACCCCAATTTTCAATGCTATATTATATCTATCTTTGCAAAAAAAGGGGGGGCTAAGTCCCTACCCCCCCCCCCCCCCCCCCCCCCCCCCCCGGGTCCGACGCCTATGAAACATATACGTTATATATACAAATTGGTCAGAGGTACATAATTTAAACACAGGCAATTTTAAGGCTGATTTCTTTTGCCTAACTCCCAAGAAATATTGATACTAGTAACACGTGCTTAATTAGAGATTGTCCACTCCCTATCCCCCCACACTAAACTCATCAATTTTCCTATTAATTTGATATGCGAGTTTCTGCTATCAAAATTCTTTTTGACCAGAGATTGATAATTATGCCCGAGGGAAAGGTTAAATATCTCTTATAACATTACATTTGTTACAGACTGCTGTAAAGTATATATAATGTAACACTTTTTAATAGGGATACTTTTCCATCTTTTCGGATTCTGAATTTTTTTTTTATTTCACTGAAATTATAGGTAACAATGACCTAGAAACAGGTTGCAAAACACATTCAACCTAAAATGCATGAATTGTCCAAATTCGCCTACCATATGATTATAATTGTAAAGTACAGGATTTGATCTGGGACTACCGAAATAAGGGCCCGATCAAAGAGAATGAAAGGTGCACAATGGCATTATGTAACAAACAATCTCTGAGAGTATCATTAAATTTCATTCATCCTACCCTTGGACACATGGCTAGATTTTTTTTCATGTTTCTGACCCAGCGGTTCTTGAAAAAGATCTTTTAGAGATTTTTCGTTTATTTTTCAATGTAAAGCTTTGGTGATCTTACCCCCCCCCCCCCCCCCCCATCCGTGGGGCCCATGATTTGAACAATTCAGAATCTTCACTAATCCAGGATGCTTCCACTTGAGTTTTAGTTTTTTTTTTCTGGCCCAGTGGTATTTGCTGAGAAGATTCATTCTTACAACTGGTCCCTGCAGATACGTGCCAAACAAAACAACTTCATTGTAGCTCTAGGTGCTGGCATAATTGAGAACCAAATACTCAACTGCGCTGAGTGCCAATTAAGAAATAAGATATCATTTTAGAGTTTCATTGGGATATGACATGAAGTCGGTCACGTGATCATATTCTATAACGCAAGGGCGTTATAGTATATTTGATCATGTACCGACTTCAGGTCATTCCCAATGAAAACTCTAAAAAAAAAAATTATTTCTTATATCTATATTTTATCTTTCTATTCGTGTGACAAGAAAAATAAGCACTATTTAGACTTTGTTGTTGAAATGCAACATAACGTATTTGCGACATCATGTGATGTCACAGTCTGAACTTTCCAAATGGCTCGTGCAGTTTGCTTTCCATATGCAAGAAAATCGGATTATGTGACCGGCATGTGCATGTCATTGAAAATTGAATTTCGATTTCATTATCATTGTTATATTAGGAAAGACATCAGCAAATGTAAATATTTAAATTTGAAGCCTTTCATATGTTTTCAGAGATGAAAAGAAAATTCTCCTAAAGGGCATTAAAGGTACTTGGACACAGATTTGAAGTTATTATTTTCTCTATAACATGACGACTTATCTATTTTAATAGCTTTTAACACAAAAATTAATTAAAAATATTATTTCATATAAAAGATATTAAAATTTCAAATTTTTTTGGCGGGTTTAAGTCGTAATATTATAGAAAAACTATTGACTTCAAATCTGTGTCCAATTCGATCCAATAAATCTTTTTAATATCATATACCGTATAAGCAGATTTTTTAGTGATGATTTAAATTTGGCATATCTTAAGCGAGGTTGTTGGCAATTCATTCCGACATTTGAGGTTATTGTTATAATTGAAGACACCACAAAATCGTTAAAAATTAAAATATTATTTCTTCTTGGAACCTTTATTTGAACACGCACAAATCAAAAATGCTTAAAATAAAAGTAGCTGACGGACAAAAAACTGATAGGTGAGCAGACGACAAACATTCATCAGAGAGCTGTTCTAAACTGAGGTAAATTCGACAGGTAAGCATGGGGATATAGGAAAGTCATCTTCATTTCTTCTTGGACTTTCCAAACCTATTTTTTACATTTGTAAGCGCTCTTTTTACATGATGTTTCTTAAGTTGTTTTCCAGTGGTCTCTGTGATTCTTTTTAGTAATCTCTCTCCCAATTCTCTCTGTCTACTATTTCTATTATCAAACAAAGAGAAATGACTGATAAATTCATTCTCACATTTCTCTTCTGTTCTTGCTAACTGGAGAATAATGTGTAACCCACAAAAATTGAAAAGTGAACTTTGAACTTCAGGTATTTCTATTGCAAATTTAAACAGCGTTATATTAAGCAATTCGTGCTTGAGTTCGAGAGTTTTTTCATATTCCAAAAAATACTCTGGAAACTTCTCAACCATCGTTTTAAAATGTTCAGTTGTTAAATTAGCATCAACTGTGCCTGCCCAGTCTTCAGGACCCTGGTCTTTATCGTATACAGTAACATACATAATATATACAAGGACATAGAAAAGCTCTGAACATTCTTTTTTCATCTTTTTAAAATGTTCAACTAGAGCTGATACTGGTGATTTTGTGAACTCATCATTAGAGAAGAAATGGTGATGGTGGCAGTACATCAAAAGTAAAAGTGGATTTCCAACAAGACCTTGACTGTTTAGGGACAGTTTTGCAAACACAGATGAAAAGTTCAATTTTTTGAACCAACAATTTGAATCATGAACACAATGGCCATGTTTTTGTTCTTTTTTCCAAATCAGCAATAGCTCTGCTTGTGTATGTTTATCCATACATACAACCCTTGTTTGATTCTGGAATAGCTCTAATGTATATCTTTTAATAACCATGTCATACACATGATTATGTATACCTAGCACAACTTTTAGATGTTTGCCATAAATTTTTCTCTTCTTTTCTATATTATCCTGAAATGCTGGAGGACTTTCTGGTGAATGCACATTACAACCTAATTTTCCAAACAGAAAATCTGATGGAAATAGATTGCAACTAAATGTTCCAAACAGATTGTCACAAAAGAGCACTGTATTTACTACGTCATTTTCACTGAGATCAGAGTCATCAACAAATTCCTCCATCCACAGAGTTCTCCATTGCTTTTCTTTCAATTGCTTTTTTATGTATATCATGGCTGTTGTTTTACCACATCCGAGAGCCCCTTTACAGATAACAATATCTGAAGTCTCCAATAGCTGTAGAGCGGCCTTTATACTTTCTGTTACAACTACTTCATCCTCGACAGTGCAGTCTTTCTTAAGTATTAAAACTACAAAAAAAAAATACACAAAAAAAACTTCATACTTCATTTAATAAATGCAAAATTCATTATTGTTCTAAGTGTGACATTGAATTGATACTCGAAATACATATACTTAGAATTTTATCCCTCCATCCTAATCCATTTTACATTTGTCCTATCATTCATAATGCAAAAATATGGATCTACAATTCATTGGCACAATTCATATTTTTGTAAGAATTTAATCCGCATTTCCCTGACTATTTTTTTACTTTAACTTTAAGCATAATTTTACCACAATAAACCCTCCTAACTCTGCTCAAAGACCTTATTTCATCCTCTTTAAATCTTTTATTATCTGCATAAAAATTTGACTATCAGTCTTATTAAGAATAGGGCCTGGTGTAGAGAAACATTTCCCTCAAACTGGAAATTTCCTTCTGAAATTCTAAAGGAGAGAAGTCCCCCTCCAGGTCAGACTTTTTCAACATGGAGAAATCTTACTCTTTAGAGTAATTTTTTTTTCTCCATAACTGAAGAATGTTATCAAAAGAAACATATTCTTAAACAAATGTAAATTCAATATGTAATTTTAGGAGAATGCATTGCATTTTGGAATTTATAAGGGTCACTTTATTAAAATATTCAGCTTGAGCACATATATTATATGCATATACTTTCAACATCAATAGGTGAATTCAAATAATTGATAAAATAATAAATCTGATATGGTCATGTTGAAATTAAAATATACATTATAAATATATTAGTTAAATAAATAATCTAAATATGATTTAAACAAAAATTCATAAATTGATTCTATAGTTAGATACCCTTTTAACTTATTTAAGGTTATCCGATCCTCAGCCAGGAAGGATTACTCTATAATTTATAATTTAATGCAAAAAGTCTCAAAATAAAGCTTGCAATTGAAATCTTATCGTTTTATACCTCCCAGTGTGATTCAATGTGATTCAATGTCGTTTGATGTTATTAGAAACATTATTTTAAAAGTTGATATTTATACCTTAAAAGTAAGGAAAAATTACATATCTACTGAAATCGAAGTTATTCTAATTTAGCCTATCAATATTTATTAGGATGATATGAGATTAGAAGTGATTTATGGTGTTTCACGATAGGATAATAATGCATAATAAAAAGATCGAAGTAAATAGGAGAAACTAAAGTACCGAACAAGTGTAAAAATCGTGCTCAAAAGCCTGGATACCTATATATTTTATTCCTAAAATGTATTTGTTGATCAAAATTTTATTAGAAAATATGTAGTAGTTAGTTTTATTTGCATATCCTGAAAATTAATTTTAAAAGAGATTTACCAATTTTCTTAACCTTGAAAAGGAAGTTTTAAGAAACACGATGGGTAAATACACATTACTTTGAGAATTTAAAGACATCTTGAAAATGTGAGCATTTTCAATTACTCAATGCCTGATTTTCAGCACCTGAGGATCGGACTACCGTAAATGATAATTATCTTCAATGTTGTCAGAAATTGATTGATTGATTGTATGTTTTTTAATGTCCCTCTCAAGATTTTTCACTCATATGGGGACGCCACCACATGCTTATCTACAAATTTTGTCCTATACTCGGCACTTTCAGCAAATGAGCAGTTAGGAGTCGTTTTCGTGCCAGCACCTACTGCGACATGGAACCTCGGTTTATACGGTCTCATCTGAAGGACCGGTCTCCAGTCCCATGGTGGGATTCAAAACAGCGATGTAAGGATCAACTCTTTACTTCTCAACTCTAGAGCAGACGCTATAACCACTGCGCTAGCGGGTGACTGCATTGCATTACTAATAAAGTACAGAATCACTAAAGGGGGAAGTTCTGCTCTAGTGAAGAAGCCCCCAAGAAAGCTTACTATAACGTTTGTGGAGACTGTTTTAAGAGGGTAATCCTACTTTAAAGATTTAGATTATAGGGGGGATTCACATTCACTAAGACCGGTTTGCATAGTTCTTGAATTTCTTTGGTTGATTAAATTTACAGTTTGAGCAAATTATTCTAATATATGCTATTCTACATTGACTATCGCGTAATTTATCTCCACACACTCATTCATATACGTAAAATATACCTTGGTATTTTGTTTTCACGTCTTCAAACATTTCATCTTCACATAATATTCTTTTATGAATTTCTCCGTATCTATTGATCATTCTTCTATAGACTTCCTCCAGCTGTGGATAGTGGTGGTCATTGTCGCAGTATTTGTTCCACATTGAACGAATCCTTTCTATGTCATCTCCTTCAGATTTGTCATTATTAGGAGGTTCGTAACCCCAGCCTTTACCTGGTGGTTTTATATCCGTACAGAAGTTGGCCAACAGAGCAAAAACTAAATTCATGTCTAAATTGTCGTAATCATCTTCAGTCTTCACATTATTCAGATCTTTGATAAGATACTCATTAAAATGTTCTTTTAAAGATTTCGAACACAAAATTATATTTTCTTGTAACCCAGTCACCTTCAGTTTAGTTTTTAATATATGAGTTAAATACCGTTGGAGCATCAAAATCTTCTGCTCTGCAAATTAAAAACATATAAACATATAATCAGATGAATATGCTACATTGCTCGCCTGAACCTATTAGCTGAAATCAGTTTAGAATTGAAAAGAATAAATATATGTGGTCAAAAATAAACACAAAACACATCAACGTACGTGGTCAAAATTTGTTTACACTTGAATCTACACTTTCTAAGGTTGTGAAACATGGAGATAACGAACTGTATTCAAGATCAAAAGTCCATAAAACAATACAAAATAGGAGCAGAGCAAACACGGACCTCCAAAGAATAGGTGCCACGGATTGAGCATCCATCTGCTGACCGGTCACACCCGCCCTGTGCTCTTTGTCATGATCGGAAATTAACGGACAAATCCGTCGTCATTTCAGTAAACATGTACACATAATGTGATAACAATTATTATGAAAAACGTCAGTCTGCGTTTAACTCAATGATAAATTGTACTTGCTGACAAGGTCATTGTATCGACCTTAAAACTTTCGAAATGATTTTAACATAGACTGCTGATATTCTTGTTTCATTAACTTGTTTGTCAATAATATATCTTGTTTTAGAAATTGTTCATACGTAAAACATGCTATTGCGTATCGAATCAACTGAGATATATAAACTCCATGTGCAGGTGATGAAAGTATGTTGCTGCATAAGCAGGTGATGAAAGTATGTTGCTGCATAAGTAAAGGAAATTGACGATAGAAAAGTTAAAGTCATTACGATTATCATAGAGCTTGGTTGTTTAGATTACTATTAACGTCTTTTTCAAGTGCAATATCCAAATATGAAACAGATGTGTCAGACTCTGTGTTATCTTTTATCTCAAGCTCTCCAGGATATGTCGTATCGACATAAGAACGGAAATTACTAATTGTTAATTGACAATACGTCGTCGATATATCTAAATGTCGAGTTGAAGGCCACAGAGTGTTTTCTTCTTTTCACGCATAAAACTTTGCACAAATTTGCTTCATATAAATACAGAAATAGGTCTGCTAATAATGGGGTACAATTGATACCCACTGGATTTCCAATAGATTGTTGGAAGACCTGGTCTCCAAAAGCAACATAAATATTGTTAATCAAAAACTCAAGTATCTTTTTGATGTCAACTTCAGAGTACTTTTGCGTACAATCAAAATGTTTTTTTAACAAAATAATTTAGCAAATGACCAATGACAAGGTAAATTAACCAGTTCCATTTTTATAGAAAAAGCAGCTGTCATTGACATCAAAAAGCCTGGACATTAATTTATCGTGAGGAATGGTTGTGTACATGGTTGAAAAGTTGCAAGTTTTTAAGCTTTTGATTTTGATAAAATCTTGTGATTTCAAATTGTCCAAAAGTTCCTTGGAATTTTTAAGTACCTACATCTAATTTACACCACTTCTTGAATATATTGCTGCATAGTACTATATATTGTTACGCAGTTGTCCATTGTGGCCCCAACCTACCCCCGGGGTCATGATTTGAACAAACTTGAATCTACACTTTTCCTTGCCCAGTGGTTCTTGAGAAAAAGATGTTTGAAGATTTTTCCTAAACATTCTTATATGTAAAACATAAGATTGTCAATCGTGACCCCGCCCTACCTCTAGGGGTTTTAATTTGAACAAAAAAGAATCTACACTATCTGTATATGATTCCACTTGATAAATGAGCAGAAAAACTAAATTGAGCCTTTGGCTCAGGTGAGGCTCAAGTTTTTCCCCTAAAAACTACATTCTCGTCTTTTAGATATATCGATATTTTTTTTTCAAATGAAGCTCTACTTATAAGAATTCTGAAACTCTTATAATTGAAAAATGATGGAAGCAAATTGATTTATTTTTCAAAAAAATTCAATTTGCCAGTCATTTTTTTTTTAAATTTACCAATGAGTTTTTCACTAATGTTTGACAGTCTGACCCCTGTCCCATCTGCATTTTCTTTTTTAACATTTTTTTGGACATAGAAACCATTGACAGGTTTCCTCTCTTCTTAACTTGTATTTTTTAAAAACACATTTTAGACTTTTTCCCCATGTGAAACTTGGATCCCATATTGTGGCCCTATGCTGAAAGTTATCAAAATCTAGCGCTGAGACAATGATTTTAAATTTAATAAAAAAAACTATCTAGAATGTAAATAAATAATTTACCAACAAACAAGAATCATGATAAATATTACCTTGTTCCTGCTTTAAATGACTTGATTGTTCTGGTATATTTAAGAACATCCTTTCTCCCTCTTCCGTGCTGCTTTCTACATAATTCAAAGAATATCTCCTTTAAAAAAATCCTAATTATCAATAAAAAAAAAATAAATCAAATTTGAATATTAATAGTCATATTTGAAAAGAAGGTTTAAGTTCAAATAATAACACCTGAAATTTTACCATTTTAACATTACTTCAAAATAACCTTACTCTTATAATTGTTTCAGTACCTGCTGAATTGCGATTTCTTCTGGTATCATTCCTAAGCCAATGTAAAAATCGGCTTTCTAAAATGGGAAAAATAAAGGTTTTTAAAAAAAAATTAATCTCTATCATTGATACCCCTATATATAAACATTAAAGGATATATGTACCTTCAAAATGGTCTGTCAAAAAAATTTCCAGCTGGGTTGGCAATTTCCTTTTGCGATACAAAACAAATAAAGTACCCAAACCAATGGCTATTTGAAGAATCAGCACTAAAAACAGTATAGCAAACACAAGCCCCACATCTGTGCCAGATTGTCCATTATCAGGCCTAGGAAAGTAATCATTGTCTGACGTTTATATCTAATAGATCAATCCACTAAATGCATTTAAGGATGGGATCTATTTTAACATACTTACTTTGAACCTTCCTTCATCAATGTTACTTTAGCAGTACCTTGTGTAGTTATGGGGTACTGTGTGGTTTTACTGCACAATGCAAAAACACAAACTATACTCAACACAAACTATACTTAAATAGCTTATTTGATTGTAACTTTTCAATTCAATTTGGCTTTATGAAAACACATATCGTCTCCATTCCACACACACACACACACACACACACACACACACAATTAATATTCTCTTTTAATTAAAACACATGTCCGTAAATTTTTTATCCAATTTCTGATTGTTTTAGAACTCATTTTTGGGTATGACCCTAGTATACTGGAAAATGGCAAGTATCTTATGATTTCCTGGACTCGTTTCTTCCTTTTAAAAGGCGTTTTTTCAAGTTTGGAAAATGAAAAAAGTCAAAAGTCGAAAGATCTGGCGAATATTGTTAATGTGAAAAAAGATAACTTTCTGTTTATCCCAAAAAACTCCTTTACTGTTCAGGGCGTGCGGGTTTGGACGCTGTCATGAAGAAATTGAATGTAGTGGATTCCTGATTCTAGTCCCTACCTCTCATTAACCTTTCAATTTTTTTGCAAAAAAAATGCTTTGTAGACTCCTCCAGAAATTAAACTGCCTCCCTGAATAAGAATTTGAACAACAATACCACTAATATCTAAGAAAATTGCATTTAAATCTGTCTTTGTGCTTTTGCAATTCTTTGCTCTTCTCAGACCTTTGCTGTTTTTGTCAATTACACCTCATTATAAATTTTGTTTTGAGGGTTTAAAGCAATAGATTCAATTTTCATTATCTGTTAGAATTAAAAACTAACGTGGATAACTACAATAACTGATTTTTTAAAATAATTATTTACATATTCTTACACACTGTCGTTTTCACTTACTTTTGAAAACAAGGGTAACTTTTGAGTACTAAACTTTTTAACAGTCAAATGTTTCTTTAAAACAGTGTGAACTACTCCCGAAATTATGTCTATCAAATTTGCCATGTGCCTTAAAGTCAATCATACATCATCAGTGATTATTTGTTGAAATTTGACAATCAGAACATTGGTTGTATATATTTTTGTTTGCAAGGACGGAAACCATTTTTGTTGCCCATTATTTAACTTTTTATCATTGAAATCCACCTGCTCATTTGTCTATAAAACAGACATTGGTTGCCGTAAATTTACATATTTCAGTGAATAATTCTTTGGGATTCTCAACGAGTTTTACAATAGCTTTAATGCAGCGTTTAATTTCACTCTAGTTTAGTGATTCTTTACCATTCATTTTTAATGCAGTGCATTGAATAACCCTTGTTTTCCAGCTTCTCACAATGAAACTGTGTGATTAAAATTGGTCACATGAATTGTTATAATTTATTCAAGAATCAATAATGCAAAAAATCTCTAGCTTAATGTCAAATTATATCTGTATTGTATGTCATACAGTTTAGGACATTATTTATTGAACAGTCCTAGTAGCTCGGTGCAACATACCCATAAAAATTTTTGAAACACACTGGGTCTGGAAAGAAAAGTATAATGTATGTTATGTTCATTTTAATACCGGTATCTTGCAAAATTCTGACAAGGGAAAACGTCAAGAGCTGCAGATCTGTAGCTCGATGGTCCAAAAAAAATGGGATGGAAAACATGAGACCAACAGTGCCACCGACCGAAAGAAGTGTACATTTATTGTGCACAATAATGCATTGTTTCTTGATTTATTTCTCCGTATGTTTCAAAATAATACTAACCAAATCTTCCTACCATATTTTTCTACTAGTTCTACAACAAAACAGCATGTTCAAATCATGCACCAAGCGCGTTGGACCGAATTATCTTGCCTTACTTTCGATAGTCTCAATAGTCTAATAATACACAGCAGACATGCTTATGAAGATATTTGAGGACTAAGGATTTTACAAACGTCTTTTGAGAATGTTTCGTTGTGGAAGTAGTAAAAGAGTAGGCTAAGAACACACGGTTACTTGAAGACGACAGCTTCAATATATGGAGAAATAAAAAGAGAAAACGGCACACGTTTTTTGTGCGCAATTAATATACACTTTTTTCACTGGGTGGCATTGTAGCCGTTGCTGCTATCTGGTCGTCTATCTAATTTTTTTTTAAACCAGCGAGCTTCAAATCTGCAGCTAGTCAAAAAAATGTTAATGACTAAAAAATGAAAATGTGAAAAATTAAATTAAATGTCTGTAGTCCCTCTATTACGCTTTGGTGTACTCAACTCTTATCCGCAATTCCTCCTATACCAATGATTAAAATTTAATGATACATTCACCTGAATATAGCATTTTCAGAAGCTGCAAATGACTTTTGTTACACTGAAGAACAAGATGTGTTTGTAAAACACTGATGCCCCCGAATGGCAACATAGCGAAGGTTTAAATTTCTCAAATGCAAATAAAATATGTTGGTACCCAAAGTAAAGCCTTCTCAAAAGAAATACAAATGTGAAATATAAAACCCTAGCACCACCTGTTCAAAATTATGGCCAAGATTAACGTATTTTAAAGGTAGGTCAAACTCGTGGGTCAAAGTCAAAGGGTCAAGGTTTCTTAAGAAAGGTCTTGTTTTAAGGATAACATGCGTGAAGTATGAAAGTCATAGCCCTTTCAGTCAAAAGTTTCGGCCAATGTTAAAGTTTTTAAAACGTAGGTCAAACTACAAGGTCAAAGGGTCAAAGCTGTTGGTATCCAATGAAAGGTCTTGTCACAAGGATTACGAGTGTGAAGTACGAAATGCCTAGCCCTTACCGTTCAAAAGTTATGATCAAGGTTAACGTCTTTAAAAAGTTGGTCAAACTCCAAAGTAAAGTTCAAAGTTGTTGTTATCCAACGAAAGGCCTTGTCACAAAGAATAAATATGTGAAGTATAAAAGTCCTACATGTAGCACTAACTGTTCAAAAAGTAAGGCCAAAGCAAAAGTTTGGAATTTTGGTGTAAAAATGTGTCTTAGTCCAAGGTCAAAAGGTCAAATTTGGTGGTACCCAAAGAAAGGTCTTGTCACAAGGAATACACATGTGAAATATGAAAGCCATAGCCTCAGCAAGTGAAAAGTTATGGGCAAGGTTGACGTTTTTGGGCACAGACAGACAGACGGACAGACAGGACAAAAACTATATACCCCCGATACTTCGTTTACAGATGAATGAAAATACGACCCAATTTTTATCAGAAATAAGACCATTGAGTGCCCTTCAATGAGAGACCGATATGTCAAATGAATCGACCCAACAGTAAAACAATGGAGACTGGATATCTCGTCATCAAAATCATTCTCTGCTATTATAGTTCACCAAATTCTTAATCAAAAAGCAAGCCTGTCTTCCCAAAGTGCTTTCACGTGAGGAGTATAGTATATTTGTCTTAAAAAACATAATGAGTACTTTCAGGGTCATCATCCCTCTATCAATCTATTTGAAAGTTTTGTTTCAATGATGATCGTTTTTAAAAGGAAATCTATATTACAAATTTTTGTGCAGACAATGTCAGCATAACTTGGTGTAAATTTGAAAGAAATTGATTTTAAATATCTTTTTAGGTTTGCCCAGTGCTTTTTTTCTCAATCAGAGAAATAAATGAACCTTGACCATACATTTATTACAGTATCATACTCACAGTTATACAATTCAGATGGTGTGTAATGTGTTGATGGACAACCACTTGCTGCACGACAAGAAACAAAATCCATATTGTATGTTGATTTACTCAAGACAGCACAGGTTCCTTCAAAACCATATATCATGATAATGATGAAATATTTTCATTCATTTGCTTCTCAAATACATGCAAAATATTTTTGAATTTTTTCCATAAAATTATAAATAGAAACATAAACTTTTATCCAAAAAAAAAATTGAATCAGTAAAAAATATATGTAAATATTCCGTGAGTTATCTGTGCAATAATTATTCTTCCAACAAGCATTTCATTTATCAGTAGGAGGTGTACATAAAAACATACTGGGATTGGCCAGACCAAGCACAGTGCAAATTTCCCCAAAGCTGCCTGGATTGTTCTGTATTGAAGCACACAGATAATCTGGTGTAGATCCCTGGCAGTTTTTAGCATTGCTTCTTTGAGTCCACGTAACCTTGTTTTGAGGGCAAGATGGCACAGAAACAAAGCTTTGCATGTTGACACAATTTAAATGTATAAATTGTATTACACAAATGATCTCTTTCCATTTTATTCGTGGAAATGGAGTGCCTTGCATCATCCAAACTACTACAGATACGTGTACTCCTAAAACAAAACAGACATGAAGAATACATCATTAAAGTTGATTGAGAAACTTAATTTCAATTGGAAGAAAGTCTGGTGATGTCAATCCTCAGGAATAGACCTACTACAAAGACTTTTACCTGGGCACCCATTAAAATCTTGTCACTAATACTGGCCCATAGAGTGTTAATGAGGAGACCTGACCCCCCCCCCCTTCCCACTTTTTCTAAGTATAATATTTTGCTTTAGTAAAAGCGTAGACATCCCCCTTCTTTTTTATTGCTGTGATGTCGAGTATTGGCACATTTCTCTAGAATTTGGACAGTTGATTTTTTCTGCTGGTTAGATTATTCTGGGAAACATACCAGTCATTTGATCAGATTTGTTTTTTTCCTTTTTTTGTTGCATCAGTCAAATCCAGCATCTGAAGTAGGTTAGACAGTGTACATTTTTGGATGCATCATACTTGCAAGTTTGGTATCCAAAATGAATTTTAATTTTAACTTTTCTATCGTCCACTTCCCTTACTTATGCAGCAATATACCTTCATTAAATGCATACGGACTTTAATTATCTCAGTTGATTCGATAAGCAAAAGCATATTCTACTTATGAACAATTTCTGAAATTAGGTAAATTATTGACAAATAATTTGATGAAACAAGAATATCAGCAGTCTCGTTTATATTCATCATTTCGTAAGTTATATGGTCGATACAATGACCTTGTCAGCACATACAGTTCATCATGCATTGAGTCAAATGCTGAATGACGTTTTTCATACTTATTGTTAATCCAATATTTATATAATACACTGAATTGACGATGGATTTTTCGTTATTTCCCGATCATAACAAGGACCACACAGCGGGCGTGACTGGTCGACAGGGGATACTCGCTTCTCTTCGTGATCCCACCTCTGATGTTTTGAAGGTCTGTGTTTGCTCCGCTCATTTTTTTTTGTATTGTTTTATGGTCTTTAGAGCTTGAATACTGTTCGTATCTCCATATATTTCATTGGTCAACCATCTGGAAAATGTCAAATCCAGCACCCAAAGCAAGTATATCAGTGTCCATCCCTAGATGTATCATTCTTGTAATTTTGGCCAAGGAATGACTTATACTTACTTGTGAATGGACCTGCTCAAAAAATCTTACTTTGATCATTTAAACAGTCAGTGAGAAAATATAACAAGACCAGTAAAATGCAGGAAAGGTGTGGGGTGCGATCAATCGCAACTTCTCGGGCCTTTCCGACTAGCGGAAAAACAACCTCAAATGTAACACGTAGACGCCAAGACAACCCCTTAACACGATCTTTGAAATAAATGCATGGAGACCTTTTATCTGTGGAATATGGAGTTAAACTTTATTCAGTGTAATATTTCCTAAAATACGTATTCTGTTTATAGAAGGGACTTATAACTCCGTCTATCCTATATTTGAATAAACAGGAAATTTATACATCTTTTACATCCGGTGATATTAATACATTCAAAATTGTTTTTCCGACCCCTGACGGAAAGACTCAAGATGATGAGATTGGGGTTCCGATCCGTGCAATTTTCACTTCAGGTCTATTGGTTCTTGGGATTATTAGCCCCCATCGTATCTCCATAGGTCCTGGTTTGAATAATTTGGAATCTACCTTTCTTCAAGATACCATCTCCCATGTACATGTATTTCTATTATGTTTTCTGTGTTGCCCCGTACTTTTTCAGTGTATATTTTCTCTTGAAAATTGTTACAGGTTTGATTAAAAATGTTTTTTCTAAGAATAAAAAAATACCGGGTATTTTCATTGTGTTTAATTTTCTTTAAAAAATCCATTAGAAATCTACCACGTTCAAGTCTCTATAACTCACGTAAAACTTTGACAACTCGAGGTAGAAAACATATAGTAAAAAAATATATGCATTTTCAATCTCTAGAAACACCAAAATGTACTAGTATATTGTTTTGACTCAATGTAAGTTCACAAGCAACATACAAGAACTGTGCGTTTAAAATTAATCTGTCATTTTTCCCTGGCAATGTTCACTTGCTTTCCAAGGTCGCAAACGACTCTTACAGTACGTCTGTTAAGCATACCAGTTCTGAAAGGTGCTAAATTCATTATAAAGATTTACGAAATAAAAAAATGTTGAAGGGAGAAAAGTAGAGGATGTCATGTCAATGTAAGCATTGAATTCTTATTTTTGGATGTCGACAGTTCTACATACTAGTAACACACCTGGCCGTATCGATAAATTATCAATTTGTCGGCATAGACATGACCAAGTGTGTGTTGAAGGACCGGCGACATCCAAGAATAGGAATTCAATGCTTAAATTAAATGATATACTAACAAACAACTAATACAAAATAATTTTGAAATTCATCAGTATCCGTGTGGCACAGTGGCTAGAGCGTCTGTTCTAGAGTCGCAAAGGAGTTGACCCTTACGACGCGTTTTCAAATCCCATCGTGTCGAGTATAGGACAAAGGACAAGATAGGCTAAGATGCCTTTTTGGCCCCTGATTTTTTTATGTGTCTTTCAAAATGATGAACAGTTTATATATGAAAACCTGCTGTCATCCCTGCCACAAAATGAGTATTGGCTCTAAGTTGTGAAATACATGAAGAGATCACAGGGAGGTCAGAAAATAGGTTAATTTCCAAATTTTCCATTTTTAGGTAAATTTTCATCGATTTTACAGCACGTTTTGTTTCAGAAAACAGAGAGCACAAGCTTGCCTATCTACCAAATTTACATATTTCATACATTAGTATCAGTTGCTTTTACGAGGGGTGTTCAATAAATAATGTCATCAGGGCTCGGAAAGAAACAAAAATCGCTTTTTATGATTTTGTCTTAATGATTTAACTAAAATATTCTCTTTTAATTAAAAGACATGTCCGTAACATTTTTATTCAATTTCTAATTGTTTTTAGAACAGAGTTTTGAGTATGACCCTTCGTATACTGGAAAATGGCAGATCCTATGATTTGCTGTACTTGTTTTTCTCTTTCTGAAAGGTGTTTTCCTAAGTTTGGGAAATGAAACAAGTCAAAGATTGAAAAATCTGGCGAATATTGTTGATGTGACAAAACATTAACTTTCTGTTTACCCCAAAACTCCTTTACTCTTCATGGCCTGTGGGTTTGGACCCTGTCAGGAAGAAATTTAATGTAGTGAATTCCTCATTCTGTTTTCTTCCTCTCATAAACCTTTCAATTTTTGGCAAATATTTTGCTTACTAGACTCCTCCAGAAATTGAACTGCCTCCCTATATATGTATTTGAACAACAAGACCGCTAATATTTAAGAAAGTAGCGTATAAAACTGTTTTTGTGTTCTTGCAAGTTTTTGCTCTTCTTAGGCCTTTGCAGTTTTGTCAAGTACATCTTATTCCAAATTTGTTTTGAGGGGTTAACGCAAAATAGATTCAAGTTTCATGATCTGTTTGAATTTCAGAAAAACGTGGATAAGAGCAATTTTTAATTTTTAAAAAAAATTGTTAAGATTTTCTTCACGCTGTCGTTTTCACTCATATTTATAAATATAGGGTGACATTTGAGTATTTAACTTTTTTATAATCAAATGTTTCTTTAAAACAGTGTGAACTACCCCCGATATGATGTCTATCAAATTTGCATTGTAACTTAAAGTCAATAAAACATAATCTGTGATAATTTGTTGAATTATCGCTAATATACATTGGTTGTTGTACGTCCTTGTTGACAAGGAGGGTACCCATTTTTGATGCCCATTATATAATTTTTGTTAATTGAAATCCACCTGTTCATGTGTGTATGGAACATACATAAGTTGCGGTAAATTTCACATATTTCAGTTAAGATATTTTTGGGAAATTAACAAGTTTTACAGCAGCTTTAATGACGCGTTCAATTTTACTCTAATTTACTGATTCTTGACCATTCACTTTTAACGCAGTGTCTCTAGTAGCCCTTGTTTTCCAGCTTCCCACAATGAAATTATGTGATGAAAAGAGGTCACATAAACTGTTATAAATTCATTAAAGATTCAATAATTAGAAAAAGTCAAGCTTAATGTCATATAATTTCTATGTTGTAAGTCATGGATCTGATGACATTATTTATTGAACGCCCCTCGTATGTATGAAAATCCCTTGTGTTCTATGTTTCCAAAACAGAAATGTATCTCAATGTATCTCGGATGAAATCTAGAATCGAAGAATTTCGGGAAAATGTCCTACTTCTGCAGCAGCACCTTCTTGTTGCCTCCGTGAAAACCTTGAATCCAAATTAGTGCTGGTTTTATAGCAAGCATCCTTTTAGTTTCCTACAGACTATCACAATTTTACCAGTGTTCTGATTTTTACAACGAATGAGGGGTAGATTTTGCCGTTACCCTACCTAAAATTTCCAGTTCTCTACCGGCAAGTGATGGCGTCTCCATATGAGTGAAAAAGTCTCGAAAAGGACGTTAAATAACATTCAATCAATCAATATCAACATCAAATTATCCTCTGACCGATTCTTACACTAGAACATGTAAACAGTTGTCATTAGCAGATATAAATTTGTTTCGTTGCCATTCATAATTATCTGTGTAAGTATTTTAAATAAAAAGTAGGATTTCCCCCGTATAAAAGACATTTTTCTCTTTATGTAAGAGTACCAGATATAGAGTTCTGGGTTTTCATCTCCGCATCTTCGCACTCTCGCATTTTCGCCCTTAAAGCGAGGGAGCGAAGATGCGAGTGGCCGCAACGGAATACCATAATATATATTTAATTTTACAGTACTAATATATCAACACATTATCATTAATCTTTTTTTCCAAATACATGCAAGTAATAAGTTAAGAAAAAAATGAACTTAAAAACAAAACAAAATCATATTTTGCAAAATAAACTCGGCATGCAATTTTTTTTTTCAAATGCCATTTGCGCCATGTTTTTTTTTTAAATTTTTAAAAATAAATTGTGTCAGTTAAACTTAAACTGTTTAAAGCGAAAGTAGATATATCTACTTCATTCATTTACCGTTATTTAACATTTTCTTTTTAAATCCAGATTTGTTATAAATTATCTATGATGTCATTAATTAAAAAAAAAAACAACGCAGTTTTGCCCTACCTGTTTGGTCTCTGTTGATTGCGATTTAATTTATCGCTGTATGTACGACGGCCTGTCTGTAGCATAATAAAAAAAACAATACGATGGATTTTTGTAGCTAAATTTATTTTTTTTCTTACAATTCTATTAACTTAATAGAAATATTCACTAAAGGTAGATCGATCTTTTAGGTTTTGAAATCAGCTTTAAATTTAAGTACACCGTAATTGAAAATGATCCCAGAAAAGGGTCCTCATTATTAAACTCTCTAAATTCTTAAAATTCATTGAATTGCTTGAGAATTTTCCTCAGACAATCTCTCTTGTCAGAGGGATATTACACCTTTAGAAATCACAGGTTATAAATCTGATTACAAAATATATATTAACTGACTTTCAACCGATAGACCTTTATAGATTGACGCACTAATGTGTGTTTATGAAGTAAAAGATAAAAGTTCTTTAAAAGTTTACAAAATAGAGGTACTGGGAGCAACAAGCTCACTAAATGATGTCCCCGCCTCCCATATGATTTATAATGACAAAGTCCCTGTTTCGCTCTTGTTTTGTAGACCCAAAATAATTGTCAGATCAAAAAGTAAAGTAGGAGGTCACAATGGCATTATGTACTTAAGAATCTGTGAAAGTTTCAATGGTTTCATCCAATTTCATTTAGTGGTATATACTGAAAAACCCAAAATATGATCATTAACGTCTTTTGCATGTAAAAAATCCAAATATGAAACAGATATGTAAGACTCTGTGGTATCTTTTATTTCAAACTCACCAGAGTACTAGTACATCGTATCGACATAAGAATGAAAAAACCCGCATTGTTAAACCATTGATAAGGTTCATCGATACTCAGATAACTCTTAATGACATCAATGTTTATATTCCTTTATAGATTTGCCAAGTTGAAGTGCTGATTTTGCCCCGAAAGATGTGCTGTAATTGTTTGTATTTTACTTGTTAAATACATCTTTTTTGGAAAATCATCAAGGTTTAAGCAACATTTTATATGAGTGAGCAGAGGGTTTTTGAACCTTAATTAATTGACAATACGTCGTCATAAAATTAAAGTAAAGCTGAACCATTTTTTTTTTCGGCTAAGTCTTATCAATAAACAATAGCATACAGTTATGGAATGGGTACGAGGGAAATAGCAAATTTATGGTGCCCCGAGGGAGAAAACTATTTCCCGAGGCGGCGAACCATATTTGCTATTTCTCGAGTTCACATTCCATAACTGTTTTATCATACCGAAACAATCAAAGGCGATTTAATTTTTTTTTACCAGATATTCCGGGATTAAAAAATACACTGTAGATGCATAATACAAATGCATGCTGTTTAACAGATTGTATGATAAGTAATGCATTGTGTCCTAAAACAAATTATTTTTTAAAAGTATTTTCACTGACATTTCGAAGAATTATTGTTGTCTTCATTTTGCTAGAATTTCAAGTATGACTTTGACATCGCATATCGAAATGTTTTGACGTCAAAGTTACATTGCTAATAACATGGCGTCACAGACCCGAGATTCCTTGAACGCTACGCCCACTGAACACTTTGATTGGTTAAAATTACTAATAAAAATTCATGAGGGAGTAGTCCCAGGGAGTAGCTCCGATTTTCCAAGGAGTAGTCTTCAGATGAGGGCAATAGTCTCTTCTCGGGGACATAGACAGTTTTATGGTATTAATTTTATATAGAGTAATTATGTTCCCCAAACGAAGTTTGGGAACATATTGTTTTTACTTTTTCTGAATTTTTTTCTTTGTTCTCCGGTACTTTTTTGTCCGCGAGTGTTCTCGTAAACTACTTATCCGATCTAGGTGAAACCTTTTTAGGGTCACTAGGTATGTTATGTAGATGTGCGGAACGAAGGTCATTTTGCGCGCACGTGCGTGCATGTGCGCGCACGTGTAACACGTGATATGACCAATATAATAGATATAGCCGTAACTTTTTAAATTTTGGATGAAATGCTTTGAAACTCATAATATAAGGATATATTAGTTGTATAGACATGATGACATGGTCAAAATAGCAAGATCTCACGCGCATGCAGGTGCGCTTCGCTACGATTGGCTGAAAGTAAAAGTCTAAATATCTTTTCTGTTTTCTGACAAAATCCTTTGAAATTTTGAACATAGTCATACATTATGAAAGTCTATAGCATGATATATAAGAATAATCATGAACGCACGCACATGCACGTGCGCTGCAATCTGATTGGCTAAAACTTTAAATGCCGACAACTTTCTTGGTTTTCAATAATACAGGGTGAAATTTCCAATATGAATAGATATAATGATTGCCTACATTATATTCTATCAAAAGTAAATGCAAGGACGTGCATGCACATGCGCCCGCACACAATGCATTAAAAGACAGTATACTTGAGTTTTTGATGTTCATGCAGAATTAAGAACTTCTTAATGTCAAGACATTTAACATACTGAAGCATGCAGATCTTTTGACCCTTGACCTTGAAACTTAGGTCAAGGTCACTGGTAACCTGAATAAAATGTTGATATTAGCTATTTACCAAAATCACCTTGACCCATGAACTTGAAATCGACCTTAACCTTTGTCCTTGACCCAAGGGTAAAAAGAAACATGAAGTACATGTACATGTATCTATAAATACCTTTCAGAGTTTATTTCGGTTGGCAGGATAGAAGTGAAAGAGGTGGTGTTTTTTTAATGACCTTGACCTTTCATCCAAATGTCACAATCAATCTTAAGTTCTTGGTGTAAGATACAAGATTCAACTCCAACGTTAAATAGGTTAAGAATAAAAATACCCCCCCCCCCCCACACACACACACAAACAAATCAAATTAATGGCAACGTAGAGAATCGCTGTTAAACTCAAATAACACCTCGGACCCACATAAAAATTCAGCAAAACTGCAGAAAAGAGCTCGAGGAAAGTGTATTAAAATATTTGATTTGAGTTTCCAAAGTATATAGAAATTATTAATTTATACTACAAATCCTGTCGTGTTTAAAATTAAAGTGCAGATGAACAAAGTTGGTATAGAAGCCTTTTATAGCCTATTTATTCAGATGTCGTTAATAGCATTCAGTTCTACTGATTTGAAATAGTATTTTAATACCAAGCATCCTTTGTTTATTTTACCTTTGAAATTTATTTGAATTTTTTTTTAGAATTACGCAATCCCCAGAAATAGCGATTTTCGGTATATTAAAAATCGATATACATGTACGCTCCTTCGTAAAATAATCAGGTATTTGCAATCATGAAAAAAATATTAATATAAAGAAGGTGTTTAACAATATTGGTCACATTAGCTGACACGAATGTCTTTTTAAACATCTCTTGTAAACCCCAGAAAGTAGCCCCCTATGCATTGGAAAAAATGAATAGTTCCGGTCAAAAACCTTTATATATTTATTTACAAAGTATATAAAATTTACTAGGCACAGGTACCAGTGTGGCAACGCACTTATTTTTCAAAGTGCGTTGTAACATACCAGAGTTGTCAAAATGGCCTGAGAGGAAATATAAAAAAATTCTGAACAGAAAGGAAAATCCCTTTTCCATGTATGGAACTACTATTGAGTAAGTTCATTTTGATTGGTTAGCTATAGGGGTGATACCCTTAGTCGACTTTAACATTGCCTTATCGTCGGAATAAAACCAACTTTGAGCCCGAGGATATAATAAGTAGAGAAATCGATATATTTAAAAAGAATTACATATGCTTGAAAAATGGTAACTTTATATATTATGTATTTTTTTTCTTTGATTCGCGGGATATAAAGATATGTTAATCGCTTAACCAACATGCTATAATCATCTTGCATTTGCATGTACATGTAAGTGTGCGCGCATGCGAAACGTTAAACGATAAACAGTTGATATCATTGTAACTTTTATATTCTTAAATGAAATCCTTGGAGACTTATCATATTTATAAAAGGTTTCGGAGGAATAAGGCACGAAAAGGGACATGGGGAGCGTTTGGGGAACATCTGTAACGGTCCCCGTTACAATTAGCACTAGTTACAGTAGAGATAATTTTTATTCCTTGTGAACTGGAAATAAAAGACACTACAGAGTCCACCACATCTGTTTCATATTTGGATGTTTTGAGAGGTCCAACTAACAAGTAAATCGATACTGAATCTGACTACGGAAAGTTTCGTCTACCTGATCATTACACAGAGCTTACGACGGATAAGACCAGTCAACAGGGGATAAGTACTGCTCCTGGGCACGTTATCCCACCTCTGGAATTTCCAGGGGTCCCTGTTTTAAGCCCTCCATACTATACATTCGTGTGGGTTTTTTTTTTTTATTTATTTACGTTTTAATGTGTTCCTGGTTATTGTCGTGTTTTATCCTGTTCAAATTTGGAATTTTAAAATAAGAAAAATTACTTTTGTAGAAGTTTGTTTTCGTTTCAATTTTCACTAAATTTGAAAATAAGGGAAAAAAATGATGTAAAAAAAAGTAGTATAGAAAAATTACAAGTTTTTTTTTATACTCTAAGAAAATCAAATGGAATAAGTAAACCAATACATGTAAATTATTTAGCTAAATTATTTATGTAAATTCGGTAGGGTAGTGTTACCTGATAGACCTTATCTAATATTTTATTATCCCATTCCAGAGGAAAGGTCTACGTATATGTACAAGACTACTCCAGCTACACTATTCATGGTTTTCTTCTTCAGTCCCTTCCAAGAGAACCTTGTTCATTTCCTTCTGCTTCCAAACCTCTACTCCAGTTAGTGTTTGTCAATTGATCAGTCTATATTTTGTTTGCCTTGAGGATTCCAGGCAAGTGCACGTGCCTACCTCGTCATGTTAGTTAAGGGTTTAGTCCTAACCATCTCTAATGTCTCTGTATTTTTTTCTAATATTTAGCTGGTTTGACAACCTATACCTAAAAATAATCATTTCTTCTATATTACATTTTCGTTTCAATTAAAATGGTAGAAGCTATATCGAGTCATACTGCATATAACATTGTTGAATGTACTATCTATCATTGTGTATTATAATTATATGTATTTTTATCGAGGGCCTCAAGGAAGAATAGTGCTCGCACTAATTGAGTCACCCTCTTTAAATAAAGTATTATTATTATTAAGTCTTCCGTTCACAACGGAAGACTTATAGTGTTTGTATTGTTTCTTTTTATTATTATTATTCCTCCCAAATTTTGTGAGCGCGATTACTCGGAGATGGCTGGATAGATTTTCACAATTTTTCTCATGTAAGTAGGTTGATATATGAAGTTTATATAAAATTCCGTTTTTTGAAAAACTCACTTCCGGTCCGAAGTTATGGCCGATTTTCGAATTTTAAAATGGACTTTTGTCCGGCAGTTTTCTCGGAAACGGTTTGAGGTAAAGATATGAAATTTACAGGAATATTAGATCATGATATTCTATTTGTTTTGAAGTTGTTTTCGTGTGTTTCCAGTACTTCCTGTCCGAACCGGAAGT